>CP139508.1:141654946-141671949 GCA_021014915.2 Artemisia tridentata subsp. tridentata | reverse complement strand
GCTTGTGATATACGGTTTGTAGTTTTGAAAATATACTCAAAACCATTAGACTGAAAATGAAAGGCTCTGTTTATACTCTAATTGACAAAATATGACTAGTAGCCAATGCAATGGTCACAGAAAATAAAAAATCTGCCCCTTATTCTATGTTCCATATTATTGATCAAGAAGCCTCTGTTATCAAGATAAAAGATCTTTGCATCATATATAATCAAAATCAAGAGAAAATAGAATTTTGTATCTTTCTATATCTTACGATAATCCTATTTTATCAGAATCCCTGCTGGATGAGATTCTAACAAACCCTTTATCAAAGATAGAATATAAAATATACCACTAATTCATTATTTCAAAACTTTTTGCCTAGTACATAACAAAATAGCATACATTATTATATATACTAAAAGGGGGGATTTGGTGTGCATTGAGGGGTTGTTTATAATAGTGGTTCAAACAGTAAACATATGCATTAGAGGGTTGTTTGTAACAGTGGTTCAAACAGTAGCATTTTTTCTCTAATAACGCCTTCTCCTTCCATTCATTTCATTTCTCGGCTTCTCCAGAAGCTACGACCCTCATCATTATCATAAAACCCTTCCCCAAACTAACCAAACTGAAAATCTCGACACTCCTTTCCATACTTCCACCAAAATCCAACAACATCAAGATTTAATTGCAGTTAATCAAAAGGCAAAAATTAGGCTTTTGCAATCTTATCCAAAATCAAAATCGAATTAGTACAAACATAAAATTCATACCAAAGTTTCAACATATCAAAACCCAAATAAAAACGCATCAAATTCTCTCAATTGCCAAAGACGGATGCGTTGACTTGCTGGAGATAACGACGTTGACTGACGTCCAGGCGGCGTTGACTGGAGACCAGTAGACGGGCAGCAATGGGTTCTATTGTTGGTATCAATAATATTTTATACATGTGTTTAAATATTTTTGTAATCTTAAATTTGATTTTATAAAGAGATAGTGAATGGTGTATCTAATGTTGAAATATATAATGTTTTAACAGAGTGTGAAGAATTATCAATAACAAGAAGGTTATAAAGTAGATGATGTTGGTGAGAATTTTATTTGTACGACTAATGTTATCTACACCTCCCATATAGTTTTTTTAATGATTATATATGTATGCGTGTGCATGTCTAATTTGGATTCCTTTTTTGAAATTGGTGTAGATGGGAATGGGGCCTCTTATAGGTCGAAGCACTTGGAGACGGTGGAGCAGCTATTGGCAAAAAGTCTCACGGTTCAGGTCAGTGAGCCTGATGCTGAAATTCTTGGCTCTTCAGGTATAAATATTTGAAATTTTTATGTAACCATTTTGTCAGTTTCAGTTTATGTTAGTGATTTTTAGGTTTTTTGTGATTAAATAAAGGCGCATTTAACAGCCGAAATAGGATTCGTTTTGGCTAGAGCACCCAAATCCGCTATATATTTGACACGGCTTTGCCGTAATGCTGAACCGCTGTTCGCTGACTTTCGCACTGGAGGTATTCGTTGCGATCTATATTTTACCAATCTTTAAGCCTTCTTTATGCAATTGTTTCTGTTATATTTCAAGTAAACTGCAATTAATCTCAACCAGGACTAATCAAAAGTGAGCTGTATTATATTTACACTTTGAGTTTGGAAAATGGGCAGGTTAGGCTACGGGTCAAACATATGCAAGTTATTTATTGAATAAGGTGAGGTAAGATTTAACCGGTTGACGCCGGATTTGATTGAGTCGGATTTGGAAGTCCGTAAGAGTGTGGAGATTGAAGAAGGTGAAACGATGTGTTTGCAGGAAATAATTTTCGAAAATGGTCATATTTTTTATCCGTTGTATGAGAATATAGCGAAACAGGTTAAGTGGAACAATGGGGACGGTGATTTGGGTGATACGCTGAGTGTTAAAGAGGAGACTAGAGATGAGGACGTTCAGGTTTCTAAGATGATAGAATGCTTGAAGGAGGTTGACGAGGATGGAGGTATGTCGCATATTCAATTTCTTCAGTTTCATTCAGGCGTGGATCAAGCTGATTACCGGTATGCCTGAACAACTTTAGTATTTTATAGTTTTTTAATGTATGTCAATGTTATCTGATTAGAAGAATACTATTCAACACCAACCACAATAAAGCGGTGAGTTAGCCGACGGGTCAAAATGGGTCAAGTTGTTCTATGTCATTGGCCCGTTCAACCCCTTTCACTTTTAGCTATGTTTTTTAAATATTACATATTGGATTTACATTAGCATGTTGGACTTACCTTGACTGAAACCTGGTATATAGGGACTTTAGTATCTGTTTTGTATTTTTGTGTGCATATCTTGCTAAGCTTGAGGTTCATGTTAAGAGATTTCAAGTATTTAAACCATTTAGATTTTCAATTTCTTTAATGTAGTGCATATAAGCTCTTTTTAAGAGGTTTAACTATAAGGTTTTTGCTTTGTTTCAATGATTTTGAATAAACTGACTCACAAGCCGCACTTTGTATTAGTTGCATTTTTCTGTTGTGCAACAGCCAATTGTTAGTCTCAGTTTTATTATAGTGATTATCGTTATATATAGTTGAGACTAATTTTTTTAACAATTTTTACAGCATGTAACATATTGAAGGTCATCAAACCTCTAGAAAAACTTGAATGATGGCAAGCTAATGACACCAGTTCTCATAACTTGCTGGCCAGTGAGTCTACAAATGCTACCAACATGATTGGGCTGCCATGGCTCTGTAGGTATTGACTTCGAAAAGATTGGGATGGAAACATGGGCCATATCTATTGTGTGGGTTAAGTTACATTCTACTTGACGAGTTGTTCCCGCTGCCAAAATGTGTGCAGTTCAAGGTATAATGGCCACCTAATTGTAAACAAAATAGTATTTTTTCCCCCTGCTTTACTTATACCATTTTATGTTTTTTGGCTTTTGATGCTCGCTTTTTTAGATTTTTCTAAGTTACTTGGATTCACTTACTAATAAATAGTGGTTTTATATTCAAGTGTGGGGCTGGAATCATACGTGATATGGTGTTTGCTGTGTAAACTTTGTTACAAAGCTAAAACTTGAGGCTGTAGTCATTAAACAATGGCATCTAAATAGCTTTGAAGTTGTAGTCATTAAACAATGGCATCTAAATAAGCATTAAAACAACGCTCCCGCAGCAACGCGCGGGTTTCCCTAGTAATTGAATTCTAAGACAGGAGCAAAAAATCATTGATAACCATTAGCTCTTGCTAAAAACTAACTATTAATTTAGATAATCTTCTTTATATGCACATCATGCCATGTACTGAATATGAATCATGTGTTACGATTTACATGTCAGGGATGAGTTACACACAAGCATCTAGGAAATATAACTCCAAAAGGGGGAAAGAAAATAATGTAAAAAGGAAACATAGTCATAGAAATGCTTCCGAATAAAGATCTGCATGTCTGCCATATAACGGCAATAGCCAGTATCACGATGTGCATATCACACATATTCAAACCATAAACACAAATTGTAGGTTTTGGAAGACTAACCATTTGAGTTTTGGGTCAGTGAACACAGGACCTTTCTTCATGCATCCAAGATAAGTCTGTGAGTGAGAACGTTCTTTAGCCAGGAGTAGCGATAGACGATCTAAAACAAATGGAACAAGGTGTACAATTGCAAGAGGTCAGGAAACAGCAAATAAGACACCAGGTTATATGGTGACGAGTTCAACAGGCTGACCAGCTTCTCAAACCATAGTAACCTTTTTAAGTTGCAAACAAACCATCTTCTTTTTGCAAAAATGTGAAAAGAAAAAAAGTTATGTTTCGAAGAAAGGAATGATTTTGGACCAAAAAGTCACGTGTGAAATTTAATTTTCTTATTCTTTGCTTTAGCAATTTTACTGATTCTAGAAAATGATACAGTTTTACTTAAGTTCAGAAGGTTAAATTAGAATTGAGTCTATTCAGATCTAGCAGGTCCCTTGGGTTCACCTTTGAGGGATGATAAACAACATCCTATTAATACTTGATACTCGTTCTACTCAACTTTATCAGAAAATAATTGTTAATTTGCAACAAAAAACAATTTCTGAGGTTCATTAAGTCGATCATTCACAAGTGAAATGCTAAAGAATCCATATAAACAAACAAACAGCTTTAAAGAACTAGTCACCTGGTCGTAGATATATGTCATCATCAGCTTTAACATAAAACTCAGAATCGTAAAGAGCATACGCAGCTTTGAAGAATGCTAACCTATAAGAAACACACGAATTAGTATCAATGTCGGTCAGTGAGCACAATTCCCTTACTTACATCAGCCATTGGCACTAACGTTTTGTATGGAAGCTTACTGTACTCCTCAACGATATCTAACATCACGAAGTCGTCATATTCCTCCGCCTCTTTCTTTAGCTCCGCCATTTTAGATGCATCAGCAGTCTTACCAATAATAAACCTGAAGGCTAATCCCGTGGCCTCTTCCAAGCTGCATAAGGTGAACTCATTATCAGAAATAGGGCCGAAGATCAGCTGATTCGAGCACAAATACAACTTGGCTCAAACTTGACTCAGAAATGTTATGTATGGCTCAGAAGCATGAGCTCAATCTAGAACTCAAATAGCTCAAATGTCCATTTGAACTAAGCTTCAAAGCAAGCTTCACTGGAGATCTTGAATAGCTTTAAAGTATCTATCAGATCATGTGTAATAAAGCAACCTTGATTTCTAACTAAAATAAATAGCTTTGGAGTATCTATCAGATCATGTGTGATAAAGCAACCTTGATTTCTAGCTAAAATGAATAGCTTTAAAGTATCTATCAGATCATGTGTGATAAAGCAACCTCGATTTCGAACTAAAAATGAAAAATCGACATTAACAAATGCATATGATCAAAATTACTTTAGTTTTGATATATAACTTATTACATATATCTCTCGACTTCCATATCTTTACTTGGTTCGACTCAGGCGCCAATTACTGGAAGGAGACAAAAAAAAGAAAGAACTTGCTTGATCACGAATCTGTATACAGCTCACAACCAATCAGTACTTTTGCCTATAAGGCTATATTAAACCTAAAGGCTAACTTCCACTCTACATACCATGAACTCGTGATCAGATCTAAGTTCACAAATGATCAGAAATTACTTGAACACCTCGAGACTATCTATTAGAATTACCTTCATTAAAGCAACATACATTTGAGCTCAACCAAAATACACATATGCATCATATAACATACATTAACAAATACACAGCTAAAAAAACATCAAAAAATGAAACTTGAGCAGTAATTTGTGCCCCAACTAACAGGGTGTGTGGGATTGTTATTTTTTCTGCTTTTCTACTTACCTTTTGAGTTTATACCATCCGAACAGCTTCTTATTCTTAGGCAGATAAGCAGGTAAGGAACTGCTTATTTCGCTGTAGTTGTATTTAAGAATGAGACTAATATTGTTTTTTTTACTCTCATATTCAGTTTAAAACCTTTTATGAACGGATCTGATTCAAAATTTCTAACAAACAATCATTTCTTCCAGCAATATTGCCATTTATACAAAATAAGCAAAAATGAAACACTATTTCCAGAAGCACTTTTAAACGGCTTAAAAGTACTTATTTTTAAGCATAAGAAGTACCAAACATCCTCTAACTAACTAGTAATCAGCTACTGATCAAACAGATACTTCACTATTAACTCATGATCCAATCTACTTATAAGCTACTTAAAGATAAGCGCTTCCAAAAATAGTGTGTGGATATGCTTATTTTAAGTAGATATGAGAATAAAAACAATATTACTTTCATCTAAAATAAACCATACAAAAATAGAAGCTCCTTAGTCCTTACTTGCTTATCAGTATCCGTATCTGCTTAAAAATAATCAGCGGAAACTGTTTCAATGAAAAATACTTCATTTGCTTAATGACAAGCAGTAAAGTAATCCCAATCATCCCCTACCTTAATTGATCAACCCTATCAACTCGTGATACAAATCAACTACAAGCCCCAGTAGATCTACCAACAATCCAGATATAACCAAAACCACGTAACAAACATAACAGATTTAGTTGAACTTATATGCCGTTGCAGACCTTGATAATCAGAACGCAACCAAGCCTTCCATAACACTTTCCAACTCGTTCACCACCCTAACTAACTAGAACTTACTTCAATATCTTAACAGTAATATATTTTATTAACTTTTAAACAAAAGCCTTCAACCTTATTTCTCATATTTCGCGAGCGATCGGTCTACACAAACTTATCAGTTATCACCAATTACTTTAAAATAAAAGCTCGACTTGTTTGCAGTCCTACCTAACTAGAATTAAATCATCCGATCCACTTTTTCTATACAATACGAATCTATCATAAGCTATTTCAAATTCGTCAACGCTTCATCCTAAGTGTTCCTAACAAACTAAAATTTAGATATTTATCAAAGACACATATCTATACTACATATAAAGCATGAATGACTCTCTCTCCTCTTGGTCTTAAAATTAAGACTTACAAGCTATAATGCTTATTGTACAATACACAAAGCACTATTAATGATCTTTCTCATCAATCTTAATTTTAAGACTTACAAGTCTTAAAGCTTAATGTACAAAATACAAAGCACTATTAATTTGATCAAGATATTTAATGTAGTCAATTAATTAATTGGTCAATAAATACAATTAATTTAGTTATTAAAACACCCCTTACATAAGAAATACAAATTATCAAGCATATTGTACAACCAACTTAAACACAATTCCTACATTAAATGTTACTAATACAAATAATAAAGCACATTATACAAATATTCAAGCACGAACGGGCAACGGGCCAAACGGGCTAGAGCCCGAACGGGCACGGGCCAAACGGGCTAGAACCCGAACGGACACGGGTCAAACGGGCACGGGCTAAACGGGCACGGGCCAAACGGGCTAGAACCCGAACGGGCACGGGCCAAACGGGCTCATGTTATACGAAAGGAGTTGAAATACGTCACATGAAATTCTTGATATCCGTAAATTTATTATTAAAAAGAACATAATAAACTAAAATACATGATTCACCGAAAAATATTATTTCAGGGTACCCGCCGCGCGTTGCGGCGGCGGCGGCGGGTACCCTGCTAGTCACTAACAACTCGTGATCTCGGATCCAATTAATCAATGCAAATCAACTACAAGATTCCAACAGATTCACATAACAAATATATACCGTTGAAGACCTTGATGATCATTGGGAAACCACGTGTTTCGCAACGCTTTTCGCCTCCCAACGGATCCGAAACCGGTCTGAATCCCGACAAATCCCATGACTTTATGCCTCTTGTCATCTCCACCACTTTTTAAAGCATTACTACTGGTTTTGTCCCATACAACTGAAACTGATAAAGGTTTACTATACTTACATTTAGTAGTATCTATTGGTGATCGTGAAATGATGAATAAAAAGAAGGTTAGTCCGAATATGAAAGAGAGGGTTATAAGTGTGATTGATTTGCGACTAGTTAAGTTGTATGATTGGGGGCGGTGTGCTTGGAAAAACTTTTTGGGGATTGGCATTTGATTTTGGTACTTGTTGTTCTGTTAGTTTAAAGTTTGTTTGTTTACCCAAGTCTTTGGAGAAGACACAAGAAATGGGTAGATCTTTTCTAACCCATGTACGTGTCTTTGTGTTTGTTATTCGCTCATTTTCAAAATAATTAAGGGTGCGTTTATCGAGGAAAACCTCCTTACCCTTTTTTACAAAATGATTTGCAAAACACAAAATCCCTGTTTCTTAACTTATGAAGGAAAATTACAAAACAAATTTTAGTTGTTTTTTTTGTTTTTCTTTGTAACCCACAATCCTTCTTCCTTTTCTTCAAAATAGAAAACACAAACATCAACTAAACGCATTTTCTATATTTTCAAGTGTTTTGTGGAGATAAATTTTCTTTCCAAATTTTTACAAAACTAGAGATAGAAAACAAGATAATTTTTCCTCAAACTAAACGCACCTTAAATATTTCTGCTCTTAGATATATAATACGTTTAAATCTTAATTCATTTATATATTTCACATTAAGTACAAAAAGAAAATAATGAATGTTAAGGGTAAATTGCAAAAATGGTCCCTAAAGTAGCTAAAATGCGCAAGAAATACACCGAGAGAAAATTTGTTGCAAAAATGACATTAATGTTTCATTTTTTTGCAAAACAGCCACCGAGAGCTACTTTTTGCTAACGCCCGTTATTTTCCTTGTTAAGTGCCTCGTCCATGAGGGTATTATCGTCATCTCACTTGTCTTAGTCTCTCCCGCCAATTATACTTCAAGGACAATATTTGCAAATTAAACTTAACTTTATTTGCAAATATATGATCCAATAGCTTTATCCTGCATTCCTTCATTGCTGCTGTTTGGCATTGTACTTGAAAGCTTGACTGCTGCATTGATCTTGTTGTGTACATATTGCAACTGAATCAAATGAATCCTTTGCTCCTCTGTTCTTGATGCTCTACTCATCGTTGCGCAATTTGAAGATTTGGCGCAAAAATTCTCTTTTTCACTCATTTCAATACCGTGTTTAATGAGAATGGGCAGGATTTGAAATAAAACATATTACATAGATGTTCTTAAAACATATTAATACAACCATATCATAGATAGAAAACATATAGATATAGATGTTCTTCAAACATATTACATAAACTAATATAAATACAACCATATCATAGAAGTACTTCAAACATATTACATAAACATACTTAAAACTGAAATTAATACAACCATAACATAGATAGGACAACTTTCATGGTTTTTTTACTCTTTCCTCCATGACTTGCACGATTAAGTTGTTAATCGATGTCCACATAGAGCGTGCCTCTTCCTTAAACACGCGTAGTTCCTCACGGCCCTGAAATATATTTTTGCAACATTGACATTTAGAGGCATGTGGTTCTGGCATTGCTGGAAGTGGTTTTTTTGGGTCTGTGGAGACATACCATGCTTGAGAGCCTCTTACTTTCAATGGGTAACGGACCACATGGTTGTGACTGTTTGTTGCTAACTTTCTGGATTGTGCATCTGATAACGCTCATTTCGTACATGTTTTAGTCGCGTTATTTCTATGTTTGTGCATTGTATTTGGTTGTGTTTGTGAACATATTATGCGAAAAAGGTACAAAAGATATATTAAGGTTCAGGTACAATCAAGTCCAAGGGAATAGCTAGAAAGATGGGGAAAAGTCGCTAAATCAAGAGCTTATGCAGAACGAAAGATTCTACCCATAATAAAGACCTCGGGAAGATCATCAAAGATAAAGAATCAAGTTACAAAGATTTTCGAGCTCAAGAAAATATCAAGTGTTGATGAAATGAATGAGAAGTTACATGCAAAGTTTGCTATGAATTATGGCTTACTTCCTCAACCAAAGGTTCAAGAAATACAACTAAGGCTTAAGTTCAACCCAAGGTTCAAAACTGCCATGCCAACCTTACTCCAAACCTTGGGCTGGAATCTGAACCTCAGGTTGAGACTTCAACCTTGGGTTGCTGCAACTCCTGGCACACTTAATGACTACTTTTAATGATCTAACTCTTCATATGGGTTGTCATTATACTTCATTTACTCCAAGTCCAGAATTTTATGACACTTTGTGCCCAAGAAATTTGCTTTGTGACCAAGGAGTAGCTATTCTATTAATTGGAAGCTTGGCCAAGAGAGAACACAACAATATACACACTACAACTAATCTCATAATCAATTTACTCTCTCAAGAAGGCTACAAGGAAGAAAACGCAGGAAGAAGTTAGCTTACATTCATTATTCATCATTATAATCATCAAAGGAATCATTGTTGATCATCTCATAATTGTTCCTAACTCTTGTAATCATCATTACAACTTTTGTAAGACTTCTTAATCATGTTTTCAAGTGATAAATTTTCTGTGGTTATTTCTTTGTTTGCCATGAGCGGCTAAGTGCCTTGTGCACTTGCCTAGATGATATTTGTTACATGAATGTTGATTGATTATGACTCTATGGTTCTAATTCAATGAAAAGCTAATACTAATATCGAATTGTGCTTTCAAAGTTTTCATAAACAAAAGAGTTATCAAGTTTGGTTGATTATTAATGGTGTAATAGGTCGAAAAAGACATTGTTATTTAATCAATTGTAAACCTTTGTCTATGAAGGTGTTACCTTATGTATTGACAATTTCATATGTAACTTGGTTAAACTTAGAAAACTAAAAGTGTAGTTGTCAATTACTTGTGAAACTATAGCGAATCAAGTGATTGAATTGTGTTAGTCTTGTTTGATCAAAACTTAATATTGTTTTTGTCATCTTAAAATCTTGACGAGGATTGAAAGTGTTGAAAACAAGAGAATTAGTACACCAACTAATCAAATTAGAGCACTATCTAATTTATTGATCATAATCGATTTGAAATATTTTCATAATCATATCAAGGGAATTGTGCAAACTAGTCTAGGCAAGTGTAGTTTTTAATATATTGAATTTACATCATCATCATTATTTGCTTGCTTTAGAATCATTACTAAGTCTTTGTTATAATCAAACTCACGTTACATAAAAACTAAACAAATCCTTGTGAACGACCTCGGCTTACCATATCACCTCTTGCTACACACGGATGAGTATACTTGCTCGTATGTGTTTCGTTTGAATCATTGGTAGATCGTGTTTATAAATTTAAAACTTGCTCTCTAGACGACACATCAAGTTTTTGGCGCCGCTGCCGGGGATTTGATCACGTTTTAATTTTTGTGCTTTGTTCTTGTTCCTAAGCTTGTTCTTTAAAAGTTCTTTGAAATTTTCACCCAAGAAATCGCGGTTCAAAAGTTTCTGTGACCCCGAAACCAGACCAGCCGCCGGTTTAGCTTTCAGCCGAACCGGTTCACCAGTTTCTGTCGACCCGAATCGCCGGTTCAAATCCGAACCGTCGCAGCTCAATAGTTCTGACCTACCCCAACCACCCGGTTCAAAACCCAACCGCCCGGTTCAAACCTCAGCCTCCCGGTTCGTTTTCAGCCGGCCCGGTTCATTTGTTTCTGTAACTTAGACCGTTCCCAACCGCCTGGTTCATTTTTGAACCGGTAGTTACTGTTCAAAAAAAAAAAAAAAAAAAAAAAAAAAATCTTTTTAGTTGATAATCTTTTTCGATTGGCTCTTTTTTCTCGTGTATGACCACTCGCTCTTCTAACGAAGAATTAAGTACACCATTGTCTAACCCCGAAAGTTTATTTCGCAAAAAGAGAACCCCATTTGTTCCAAATAATCAAAGAAAACCAAGAACCGTTAACCCACCATTTGATAATCTTTTCGAAGTTCATCCAATCGTTGATATTTTTCTTGAATTACCATTTCCAATGGCCGACGATCGACCTATGTGGGCCACCAATAGGGTTGTAGCTCCTACACCCGCGGCCGCCATTGTTCCCGTTAATCTTGGAGATAACTTCACTATCAAAGGTCATCATCTTTCAATGATTAAAGAAAATCAATTTGATGGTTGAGTTAGATCCGATCCACACAAACATATCGCCGATTTTCTTTAAATTTGTGACATGTTTCGTTATGGAACTACCGACGCAAATGCAATCCACCTTAAACTCTTTCCATCGTCTCTCACCGGAGAAGGGAAAATTTGGTATAACGAATTAAGCTCTGGAGTGATCACAACTTGGAACCAAATGAGAGAAGCATTTGTTGGACGTTTCTTTCCACCGGCCATGTTTGATCGTCTCTTAGGTGAAATTCGTAGTTTCAATCAAAAGGAAGGAGAAAATCTTGTCGAAGCTTGGCTTCGAATGAAAAACATGCTCCGAAGTTGTCATGGGCATGGTTTGTCTCGTGGTAATATCATTCAAATCTTTTACCATGGTCTCGATGACACAACTCAAGGTATCCTTGATGCCGGAGGAATTTTCCTTTATAAGACCCCTAACGAAGCTTACACTTTACTAGAAGACCGTTGTACTTCTTAAGCTCGATTGGTCTAAGGATGCCAAAACCAAACCTCAATGAAAAACCGTTGCATTCGTCGAAGGAACGAATGAAAATTCCAAAATCATGGACATGATGAAAGATCTCACCACCAAAATTGATTCTAAATTCCAAAGTATCCAAAAAGAGATCAAAGATATGCGCGATGGATGCAACTATTGTGGTGGAAACCATTCATCATCTGAGTGTGATGACAAACCCATGGGAGGTCCCGAAGCCAAAGCCAATTATGTTTATGGAGGATATCGAGGAGGAGGATATCGTGGAAACTACTACGGTAGAAATTCTAGAGATTGGCAAGATCGTCCACTGAGGGATGATAATCGTAGTTCCCAACCTCGTGACGACAACCGTCCGACATCGTCTCGTGATGATAACCGTTCATCATCACAAACACCTGAAAAGAAAAATGAAGAATATGAATTCGAAAAAACCATGCGTGAATTCGTGCATGCTCAAAAGCAAACGAATGAATTTATCAAAAATCAGTTCTTCATCCTCAAAACCAAAGTCGAACAAGGTCAAAAGAACCATCAAGCTTCTATCCAAGACCTTGAAACCAAATTTGGTCGTCTTTCTGATCAATTTGATGCTAGACCATCGGGTACTTTGCCAAGCAATACTCAATCCAACCCGAAACCATTATCATCTGGATCTTATCGTCCACCGCAAACGAGAAATGAGCATGTAAATGTTGTATTCACTCGTAGTGGTCTATCTTATGATCCACCACCAAACCCAAACCAAACAACCACTATCATTCATGATGATAGTGAGGATGAAGCAGAGGAGGAACCAAAAGATAACGAACCAATTCCTACACCAGTCGTTAAACCCACTCCACAGCTCAAAGCATATAAACCAAGAATTTCATATCCTCAACGTTTGAGGAAAGAAAAGATGGAAGAACAATATGGCAAGTTCATTGACTTAATCAAAGAAGTTAGGATCAACGTTCCTCTTGTTGATGTCCTGGCTGGTATGCCTAATTATGGGAAGTTTTTTAAAGAACTTATGAGCAACAAAAGCAAAATGGAAAACATTTCCGCTACCTTCTTGAATGAAGATTGCTCAGCCATTATTGAAAACAAACTACCGAAAAAGCTCGGTGATCCTGGAAGTTTTCTCATCCCGTGTACTTTGGGAAATTCAATCACTTGTGATGCTTTAGCCGATCTCGGGGCGAGTATCAATCTTATGCCATACTCATTGTATGCGAAGCTTTCGATCGATACCTTGAAACCCACAAGAATGAGTATACGTTTAGCAAATTATACTATCCAATATCCTGTTGGAGTAGCTGAAAACATGCTTGTTCAAGTTGGGCAATTCGTTTTTCCCATTGATTTTGTGATCCTCGAGATGGAGGAAGATAGCAAAGTTCCATTGATCTTAGGAAGACCTTTCCCAAACACCGCCGATGCTATCATTCGAGTCAAAAACAAAGAACTCAATCTTGGAGTTGGAGATGAAAGAATCTCTTTTCAAATTAATCAAGCCATGAAATATTCTCATGCGAATGATGACACTTGTTATAGCATTGATGTTATCGATGAAATTACAGAGGAAACATTCGATGAGTTGCTTGATGAAAGAATTAAGACTCATAAAACATCTGGACAAATAAGTGATGAAGATCTCGACAGAGAATTCGCTGAATTTATGCAGATAAACACCGAAGAAATTTCTGAGGAAGAAATAAACAACTTTGAGGAGTTGGAATTCAATGATGAAATGAGAATCAAAACCTCAATTGAAGATCCGCCGGTGGATCTCGTCTTCAAACCCCTTCCCGATCATCTGGAATATGCATTCTTGGAAGAAAAATCTCTTCTTCCGGTTGTCATATCTTCAGCACTCAAACCCGATGAAAAAGAACGTCTTTTCTATGCTCAAAAATCATAAAGAAGCTTTCGCTTGGAAAACTTCTGACATTCGTGGAATAAGTCCAAACTTTTGCAAACACAAAATCAATTTCGAAAACGATTCCAAACCCGTTGTTCAAAGACAACGAAGACTCAACCCAAACATGAAGGAAGTTGTTAAGAAGGAAATAATCAAACTTCTTGATGCTGGTATTATTTACCCCATTGAGGATAGTTCATGGGTGAGTCTTGTTCACTGTGTTCCTAAGAAAGGAGTGTCGGTCCACGTATTGTATGGATCTCTAAGTAGCCTTTGATTACTTAGTGGATGACTTGAATAAATCCAAATCAATCCAAGTGAGAAACTCTTACACAATTGTTAGTGTTAACGCGGAAAATTAACAAGAACAATGAAGAACACAGAGTTATCACTAACTTCGTATATTTCACTAACTCACACAATTCGTACGTACATAATAATGATCTTTAGGGTTCCTTTTATACTTGAAGGAAACCCTAATTACAAAACCGTGTGAAAAGATATTTACGTATCTTCTATAAAGATACCTAACTCATATATATCCTTTCCTAACTTAATACTAACAATCTTTCCTAACTTTACTGACCCGACTTAACTATTAAGTCAACAAGACTTAACATAACTACGAGAATTAACTATTACAAACAGACTTAACTAACAACCAGACTTAATATCATAGCTACCAGACTTAACTTAAGTCTGTTCTTCATTAAGTCTTCTTCAAACCTCGTGATAATTCCTAACAATCCTCCCATAACTTGATCTTCATGTTCCATGAACTTCAAGTTCCTTCTGTGTAAGCTCTTGAGGATTAAACTTTAAACACTTGGAATTATCTTGATCTTCAAATCACTTTAAATCTGCAAATTTGATTCTTTATGCAGCAACTTGATCTTTTCTCCATCTGATATGCCATCCACTTGATCTTTCCAGCAACCATGACATTTTGTACATCAATTCCTGTTAAGTTTCATATCTATTCTCATCACTTCCAGGTGTGTAAACTCCTGTAAGAGGTGAATCATTGAAAATTAATAGATTTGATGTCTCTTTACCAATAGCCATCACTACTGGAGTAGCCAAATGTTTTGGTGTGTAAGACCATGGTACATTGATAACCATATGATTTTTAGTAAATCATCAACTATCAACAGATTTGTGATGTCTTTACCAAAAGCTGTACCCTGTTGGACTAGCCAATTCTTTGATGGAATGCACCTCATCATGGTGAATTGATTACCATTTATGGTTTTCCACAGCCTTTACCACAAGCCATAATCTTGTGGGCTAGTCAACTCTTCACAAATTTAGATATGGTGAGTTGAATACCATACAATTTTTGGCAAATTGTCAGCCATAAACGGATTTGAGCTATCTTTACCTGTAGCCGTTTGCTCAGGATTAGTCAGTCCTTGTGTGGATGAGACAAGGTGGACTGATAACCTTTTGTTGTATTAGTGCTATGCACCTCCACCAAGTGAGAAGTTCCAATAGTCTCACTTATCAACTTAATCCAGCACTGAAACAATAATTTTTTTTTTTTTTTTTTTTTTTTTTTTTTTTTTTTTTTTTTTTTTTGTTTTTATCACTAACAGAATTAAAATAAAACTACAAGACTTAAAAATAACCTAAGTGCTGGTTAGTATACAAACTTTAACATTTTGACCTCCCCTTAACACAAACCTCCCCTTAAGTCCAACTAGGGGTTCATCATACCAATGTTGACTACCAAATAATTAAACCTAGGGCCATCAAAAGCTTTAGTCAACAGGTCTGCAACATTAAAGTCTGTATGTATTTTCTCCACTCTAATCAATTTATTTTTCACAAGCTTATTCATATTCTTGAAATTTACATGACCTAACCTTCTGTGCCACAACTTAGATTCATCCAAAGTAGCTTTTGCAAGCAAACAGGTAGAACCTTTTGCAGGTTCAGATGCTTTCATATCAAAACTGTACATGTTGTGTTGTCTGGGAACTTTAAGAAGGATCTGATGTTCATCAGGCATCTTAAAATCCGGAGTCAATACAAGACATTCAGTTTCAGTAAAAAGCACCTTATGCTGCGTATCACATATTTGTGATATAGAGAAAAGGTTAAACTGCCCAAGTTCTTTTACAAAAGATACATTGTCAAATTCTAAATTGCCCACAATGATTCTTCCTTTTCCAGTAATCTGCCTCTTGCTTCCTCCAAAGGTAACATAACCTCCTTTGAATTCTTGGAAATCCTTCAGATAGTCCTTGTTACCAGACATGTGCCCAGAGCACCCACTGTCAAAAATTCCTCTATCTCCCATATAGCTGAGTGGATGATCCTGCACAAAAAGAAGAGAAGTTAGTTTCTCTTAGGAACCCATGCCTGAGTAGGCTTGGGTCCGCCTTGTGGATCAACATATTTAAAAGTCTTATATGAAACTGATCCACTGTTGCTTTGGGATTTATAGGTGTATTCATTCTTGAATGGATCCCAAGACCAACATGCTGAGGTCTTAACAGCAGAACCCCCATTACCCTTTACAGCATTAGAATTTGAAGGTTGTGCTGTATTCTTAGCAATTGGTCTCCTCACAGGTGAATAAGATTTATGAAAATGGTTTCTTTGATTATATGTATTCACCTGTGGTTTGTGGAAAGGCTGTCTGGGTCTCATTTGATTAGCATAACCAGAATTGACTTTAGGCCTCACAGAATAGAAATTTTGCCTACCCGAATTAAAGTTCCTCAAACCAGACTTAATATTTGGTCTACCAGAATTAATGTTAAAGTTTGGTCGGGTAGAGTTAACATGTTGGGCTGGTCTGGGGACAAATTGGTTGGCATGATTGATTCTGTTAACCTTATTCCACACTGGTTTACTATTGACATTACCAGTATTCACATTCATTCTTTTAAGCTCAGCCTCTCTTTTCATTCTCTTCTCATGAAAGTCACAATCTCTAATCAAGTGACTTAGACTTCCACAAACAAAACATCTCTTAGGAGTGTAAGTGTAACTACTCCTAACTTCTCTGTGAACTCTATCATTTTTGGGTGACTAATTCATTGCAACAGATTCCCTAGGAGATTTTATGTGGTTGACACAACTAGGT
>CP139508.1:141642826-141654846 GCA_021014915.2 Artemisia tridentata subsp. tridentata | reverse complement strand
AAATAACACTAAAAAGACATTTCGATGAACCGGGTGCATTTAAGACGCATTTAAGAAAAATCAATTTACCCATAAATATTTCGGAACCTCATGAGAAACCCTCTAGTTCCGTCCCTACTAATATGTTAGTTTTTTCATGTTCTTAATCTTTGTCATATATCACAATCTTATCAGCATTTCTTCTTGGCCTTTCATATTTTGTAACATATGACGTCCCTACTAATATGTTAGCTTTTTCATGTTCTTAATCTTTGTCACATATCACAATCTTATCAGCATTTCTTCTTGGCCTTTCATATTTTGTAACATATGGTATAATAGCACACAATAGGTATGTTTGGCGCAATAAATTGGTGCTAGGGGCCTAGGGCTTATATTATAAGCTGAAACTTGAAACTTATATTTTTATAAAGCTGTTTGATAAACTAGTTGGAGTTGAAGCTTATAAATCACATAAAAGAACATCAAATGCAATTCATATATATTTTCAGCTTTTACGTGATAATCCATTATATTTGGTAATTTAAGTAATTTGACGACTTATAAACCCTTATAATCTTTTTTTATGGGCTTGAGCTTATTGAGGCTTATGACTTATTTTTATAAGTCATAAACTTTTATAAAGCTTGTATGACAAACAAAATTTATTTTATAAGCCGATTTATTTTAAAAATTCAAGCTTTTATAAGTCTCGATAAACCCGTCGACAAACATAGCCTAACAAATTTGAATTTTCGATCCATCTATTTTAATGATGTAGATTCCTTTTCTATTTTCCTTTCCGAACGTTTTGCAAGATCAATGACAGTACACTTTTTTTCTTTCTAAAAGAGGGACCTTTAATATTTCAAGTGTAGTCCCATCTATCCATATTTCTATGGGCCCTAAAATGCTAACACACCTACACCTACACCTACACCTACCTATGAATGTCCCACTTTCTGTAAGACTTGGTCAACAAGTCTACTTTTGACATTTTGCCAAACTTCTGTGTCACCAATTAATGAACCAAGTTTAATTATTAAAGCCAACTGCCCCACTTTTTACAATAAAATGGTTCAAGTTGAACCATCACTATATGTTTGGTGTTTAATACTTGTAAATGAGACATTTCGTTTCATGTCATATTTGTTCAAATTGATGGTTTATCTACTTTTATAATTATATACATTAGACTATACACAAATGTTTTTGTCTAAACTATATATGTAGAGGCAGATTTAATAAATTGAGTAAGACAACAATATTTATGGGAAAGTTAAGTTGACCGGTCTATATCTTTTTATGTTTTTATATCTTACCTTTTTCCTCCTAAATTAAATGTTTAACTTGCTATATTTGTATGTCTTAATACAAAGTGTCCACATTATAATTAAAAATCAATAATAAAAAAATTAAAAATAGGATAATATTCTGTTAATATATATTGGGACAATTTCGTATCTCTCTTCTTTTTAGTTGCAGATTTCATATATACTAAAACATACATTAAAAACATTATACATTAAGCATTCAATACTTGCACTTTGAGTATATATGAAAGTAATCATGAAAGTAGAGTGATATATGAAATTAATCGATATATATTGTAGTGGTTGCATTTTTATAAAACTATAACGGTTGAGCATCGGTCCAAAACCGAACCGAACCGACGAAAAACGAACCGACCCAAAACCGAAAACCACTAATATATAGAACTGAAACCGAACCAAATGTAGTCGGTTCGGTTCGGTTTTGTGTCAGTTTGGTCGGTTCGGTTTATATGGTTTAAGTGTGTTTTTTGTCGGTTTTGGGTCGAACCGAACCGAAAAACCGTTAATATATAGAACCGAAACCGAACCGGATATCGTCGGTTCGGTTCGGTTCAGCTCGGTTTTGTGCTCGGCCCTTTAACTATATGTATTGTATAAGTACGCATTTGATTTAAAACGAAGAAAATACTAAATACTACTTCTCGTATGAAAATTTACTCTTTTATCCCAAAATCAATAAACTGGAAGCAAACATTTTTGAGATATGTATGCCAATTTAATCCCTAAATGTCTTTTCATATATTATGTAGTAATAACTGATTTTTTAGAAAAGTTGCTAGAGTGAACAAAAAGGGTTAAAATAAACAATTACTACTCGTAGTAAATTAGAGTAATATTCATCTAGAAATGTGTGCATTGAGTATAGAACATTAAAATAAATTATTACCGCTTGACTAACAATTCAATACTCGTACTATATTATTACCACTTGACTGGGCATTAAGGAAATTTTACATTTCAACCCTCTGTCAATATATTATAACAGGATCTACCCTTTTCAGGTAAATAAAAGGATCTACTAGGGTAACACCCCCTAGTGGGTGGGGCCCCTCTATTTTGGTCAAAAAGTACAAGCGGTAAAGCAGACAGTACAAGCGGCGGCAGCACAGAAAAGTCTAACACACCCTCTACAGAGGGGGTGTTAGCGTATCATCACCCGTAAATAAATTGCTCTGACTTTTACCCTCTTTTAACTATCTTCTCCCTCATATGAGGAACAAGTGCAAAAGTACCAAAAAGCCTTTTACCAAAGGCACCCGGCAAGGACAAACCCGTCTACGGTTTAGTAACCGGATGCTGGTAAAACACAAACTAAAAGGTTCGGGTGGAACCCATGTATAAAAAGGTATGAAAGGTGATACAAAATGGGTACTAAAGCTGAAACAAAGAGCTAAATGGACCGTTTGCTTTAATCTGTTATTTTTATTTTTTTTCTGCTGAAAGTAAATCTGAAAACCAACAACGTTAAAAAAGAACATTAATCTGAATGCAGAATCATTAACACAGTTTAATATGAAAACTAATATCCATGAATGAATATAATTTTAACAACGGCTAAAATCAGAAGAAAAAAACTAAGCTAAAAGGCTATATATCCCCATTCTAAATTTTATGTCACAAGGTAAAAGAGCCGGTAATTACTTTCTATGTCGAGGAGTGGGTGAAATTACCATATTCTCCTTCATCAAATGCTATTATGGGCAGTACTAATTCATGGTTAAGTGTACAACATTCAGCAGCAGCATCAACGACCGCAGCCAACGGCAATAGCCATCAAGTTATTCTAGAAACTGTAATGCCTCAAAGACGCCTCCAAAACTTCTGGGCTCGGGCAAACCATTTCCTTCACACGGTTTCCCTTTTTGTAAATCTTGATAGTTGGTACAACCCTAACATTTTCAGCATTTGCAATTAACGGGCTTTCTTCCAAATCGACCTTTTCATCAAATAAAAACATAGTTAGCAAGCGTACACTATTTAAAGATCTTTTTTTTCTTAGTTCTTTGTTGTGTTTTTTAAATAATATACCAATGTACTTTTTCATTGTCATGTTTTAGTCATGTACTCGCTTGTTTACAGCCCGGTCTTTAATGACTAATACGGGACAAAAACCATCTTTTAACAGCTCAAACAGGGCGCAAAACAAATCTTCAATGAATCGCATGTACAAAAAATGTACAATGACAAACAAGACAAATGCAAAAGTAGGTAGGTATTTTTTATTTTTATTTAAAAAAAAAAAAAACAAAACAGTATTTTTTATTTTTATTTAAAAAAAAACAAAACATATTTTACCTTGAGAAAATTAATAGATGGATATCGGGTGCAGAGTGTGTCAACCAACGGAGTTATTTGCTTGCATTGAATATCCGATGAAATTTTGTAAAGAACAACAGAAGCTCCTGCAGTTTACAGACTTTATGATTCAGCAAATAGGAATAGACAAACTATTCATGAGAAGAATGACTAAAAGAACACTAAACGAAAAAAACTAACCAGATGAAGCAACTGCAGCTTTGAACTGCTCGAGATCGGTAATCAGTTCAACTTCGCCACCAAATTTCATATTATTTACGTCTTCACCACGAGATTTCTTTAGCGCAACTTGAGCATGGAATAAGGACTCGGCAATGTCATTGTTATTTGGAAGTTCTTTCCTCAAAATCTCGTAATCTTTCACAGATTCAGCCCATTTATCAAGCTGCAGCACCAAAAATGTATACAATTCAATATATAGGTAATTACACACCACACGTTGGGTACTTTTGAGAACCAAGGATAATTAGAAAACAAAGAAACACATCTGGGCCCTTAGATCGAAATTAGAAAACCTAGAAGGTCCTTGATCAAATCTCACATGTGAATTAGGTAACATGACATGAATTTAAGCACATTTGAGATAATCGACAATTCACATATGAATATATTTAATCACAGGGCCCAAATTTGTTTCCTTGTTCTCAAGCTTTTTTAACATGATACGAAATTCTTCGTGCCTTTCATAAAAAAAGAAACATGCCCTTATGTATCAAGTAAAACTCGATACCTTGCTTAATGTTGCAGCTCGTCGGAGAAGTGCCTTTGTGTAGTTTGGGTGAATAAGAAGTGCTTGATTGCAATCTTCTAAAGATTTCTCGAATTGGCCGAGCTTAAACCAACAAGCGGCTCTATTGCAATAGAGAACCGGGTTTGAAGGGTCGAGCCTAAGCCCTTCAGCATAAGCCGAACAAGCTTCGGTGAGCCTTTCTGACTTAAAGAGTTCATTACCACGATTTCGCGCTCTAGAAACTGACCTAACATTTTGAAGCAAAACCGCAACTTCAACGTTTCGAGGATCAATGTGTCCTGATTTTTCAATTGAGCTAATCGCATTCTCGAATCTTTAAAACAAACATTGCAAAAAGGAATCTTTAGTATCATTTCCAATTCTTCAGATAGTTTAAAATTTATTAAAACACACACACACACACACACAAACACACTAGGGCTCACCTTCCTAGTGCCATGTCAATCTGAGCACGAACGAATAAAAGGTATGCCTCTGAAAGCATCCCAAAAAACTTGGTTTGCGAGCACGAAAGGCTGCAAGATGCTTCAAATTTAGGCGCATTCAAAAGGTTCAAATCGGCTTCATCTAGTTGCCGGAGCTTCAACAGGGCTTCTGATTTACATGCAAATAGCTGTCAATTTGATATCCAAAACATTATGTTAAAAAAGATGCTAATTATTTAATAGCAAAATAAAAAAGTTCATACTTGGATCGTTTTTTTACCTGAGTACATGCATCAGCCCCGGACATAATGGCGGCATCACTTTCCCTCAAAACACCACTCCAATCTCGGACTCTCCTTAAATCAGTGCACTTATTTAAATGTTTTTCCGCAGCTTGTAATTTCCGCAGCTCGTTTGGGTCTGGTTGGTACCCAGGGAAACATAGGTGCTTCCTGGCGTTTTCAACTTGCCCTAAACTGTCATTTGCGAACAAGAGTTAGATCCTTTTAACATGTAACACATAAAAATTGTTAAAGATAAATCAACAACAAGCAAAAGCTTATGACCTTCAATCAACATCATCAAAAACAGCAGATGAAAGTCAATTGAATGCATGTTACGCAACAAGGCCCACATGTAACTGAACCATACATATAAAATTTCAACTTAAGATGATCATCAAGAACAGCAGAAGATATATAAAAAGCGCAATATGATCACACTACAATAGTATAATACCTCAAAGTTTCAGTCTTTTACATGATCATTAATTAAATAACATCAGATAACAATGCTTGATGTAGATAAAAGTATGTAGTGTTGACCGGTACCTAAAATCAATTGAATATTTGTAATGGAACCATACACATAAAGTTTTGATCTCTAATACGATCATCAAGAACAACACAAAATTTATAAATAGCACACTACCATCACATAACAATAGTACAATGCCTCTAAAGTTTCAGCCTTTATTGTGATCATCAATCCTTAAGCATTAGATAAAATAGTTCGCTAGTAAAAAGTAATCAAATTATAAGGTTAAAGATTCGATCTTTAATTGTGATCACCATAAACAGCACCTGAAAATTATCTACCATTATAGATACATTGATATCCATTTGTAAGGCGTCTGTACACCTAAAGTTTTGATCTTTAACATGATCGTCAAGAAAAACACAAAATAAATAGCACACTGCATCACATTGATGAGTACAACACCCATAAAGTTTAAATCTTTAACATGAATACATGATCATCAACAAAATATCATGATATAAGAAAACAATATGCACAAAGTTTTGATCAATAATCATGGTCATCAAGAACTATACAAGATATATAAATAGCACACTAGAGTTTCAATCTTTAGCATGATCACCACTAAAATATCAATATACGACAACACCATTAGCATAAAGTTTCAATATTTAACCTTGATCATCAAGAACAACACATATTGTTAAAAAATGCTAAGATAAGCATAAAGTTTTGATCTTCAACATGATCAGCAATCAGATACCAGCATATAACAACCCGAAAAGCATAAAGCTTCAATCTTTAAATCATGATCATCAAGAACAATAAATATTCTAAAAAAATTTAACACAAAGCATAAAATTTTCTTCTTTACTCAGGATCATCACGAACAGAACACACAAAACCAATTGCAAATCAATGTGCACTCGTAACCAAACCTAACACATAAAGTTTCAAACTTTAACATCTATCATCAAGCAGAACAGCAAAAAAACACATAAAGTTTCAGTCTTTAACATGATCATCAATCAAATAACACCATACAACCCTAAAGTTTCAATCTTTACCACATAATCATCAATGCAATACCACTAATTAACCAATTTAACAAAATCATCTTTCTAAAAGTCTCACCTAATCAAAAGAGACCCTAATCGATGATGAGCTCGAATATATCCATTATCCAACTTAATAGCTTCATAACATTCCTTAACCGCCTCATTTAACCGATTCAAACACATCAAAACCGCGGCCCGGTTACAATGATAAGAAGCATTCCCTGGTACCATACTAATTGCTTTATCATAATAAGTTAATGCCTCTATATAACACCCCTTTTTATAACTTTCATTTCCTAGTCTTTTTAACTCCTCCGGATCCATTGAAGATCTCCTTACACTCGACGAATTCGCCAAATTTGATAAATTCGGCGAATTCGAAGATTTAGAAACACCACCATCACCTCTCATTATACTCCCATGTCCATAGTTCCCAGTACCTAAACTCAATACATCCGGTTTACTCCGGTTCACCATTAAACCGGTTTTCATCACTTTTCCAGCCGGTAAAATATTTCCGGCCGGTAACACATTTCCGGCCGGTGAAGTAACCGAGCTACCACTAACATGGGTTTGCAAAAAACCGCCGGTTCTTGAATCAGATCGGGTATAACCGGTCTTTAACCCCCTTGAACCGGACACATTACCGGAAAAAGTCGGTGATGGTGACTTTGACGGTGAGCTTTCAGCCGAAAGCTCACCGGAGTGACTATTATTAGCAGTAACAAACCCGGAACCGGTCCGACCAGAGACAGAACCGGAAGAACTTGAGCTAGAGCTAGCAGCCGGTCCGGTTCGTAAAGTGGAAACCGGAGAGCCTAAATCTAGTTGTCTAAAATCCGGTTTATTAGTATCTGAGTTATCACGAGTGAGTGAGAGTGAATCAAAGGAAATGGGTTTATCGGAATTTGTCATTTTATTAAAATATTAATGTTTTTTTTTTTTTAATGTGGTCGGAATATGGTGGTTGGAAAAAAAAAAAACCGGTGACGGAAATAAAAAGGTGAAGGAAGAAAAAAAAAGAAAAGGAATTGAGATGGGGATCTCGTGATTTAAATTACACAAGCAAAGAATGAAATGAAAAAACAAAAACAAAAAATAAAATAAAAGAATTAGAAAGTTTTTAGTGAGAGAGTGAGTGTCTTAAAGGGTTTTATTAGAGAGAGTGTTGTTTAGGAGATGTATAGTTTTCTGTTTTTTTAGAAATATTTATTTGTAGTTTACTTTTACTATTTTTATAGTATTTGTTTTTATAGTTATAAAGAGTAAAAGATGTGATGATGTAAGAGCATAACGGTGTGGTAACATTGGTTATATCATAAAGATAAATGATTTAAATATCTAAAAATATGACTCTAAATTAGAGTGGTATTTGTTTGTTGGTTTGTGAAAAAACGAGTCATCTCCTGTCATTAATAATATGTCCATAGTCAAACTATTAGCCATGTCAATCGATATGGATGCTCTATCATAAAATGTTACATCTTCAATATACTTAGACCTCTATTTATCTATAGCGATAACACTTGGAACTAGAACTCACTTTATTATTATGTTTGACTTTTAATTCTGAATGAAGACATATATTGGAAAATAATTACATTATTCTCAAAAATAAAAATTTAATTACATTACACAAAACAAAAATCATAGTATTACATTACACTTTATCGAAAACATTACATTTACTGTAAGAACTTAACAAAATATTGCATTACATTAAATACCGCCTCCACAAATTTTAGCAACCGCATTAATGGTCGCCACTTTTTCTTCCCCTTTACTTCAAAAGCAAACTATTTCCCAAACACTAAACATATTTAGAACCATATCGTTTATACTAGCATCTACTTAAATTGTTAACGATATTAGTAAAACTATATAGTTTTTTGTTGAGCACGGTGATCTTTGAACATGTTTTACTAGATTCAACCATAGTGTTTAGCTTGACGTCTTAAAAAAAATCAACGGTCCGAACCAACGACTCTTTTTGTTCTTATTGTCATCAAATTGTTTAATTACTTTCTCGTTCCTTTGATAACATATTGAAAAGAACTAGTAACTTTTAATTTGTGAGGTAATAAATAGACTTCACTCGTATATTGCAGAGTATAGGAACCGAGAAACGTGTGTTAGCATGTGAAAATATTTTGGGCATGTTTAACATACAAGATTATGTTTATTTTTTTAAAAAAAATAAACTACTTAAAATATAAGCTTTGTTTTGCACACAAAAGTTATAAGAGATTTTAAATAAATAATCTTTCATAATCTCTTAAAATCAAATAATACTTCATATAGCTTACAAAAATAATCTTCTTTCTTTAGCTACCACTCGATCTCCATCTATAACTACATCTCCAATTCCAGTAATAATTACTTTCACCAAACATATCATTTGTATGTATAAAAATTTAAAAATCTTTAAAAAAGTATTATAAAAACAGGACCGTTGAGAAAGCGATAACATTCCAAAAACCTCCTTTACTTAACCATTAAACAAACAAAACCAACCATAAAATGTCGTGGTCACCACTATGTTGGCAAACCACATTGGCAACCATTGCAAATTTGCAATCAATGTGTGGTAAAACGAACATTATTGAAGAACAACTAGAAAAATAAACCCTCACATAAAGTTTGATCTAAAAGCAATGAAAATGGTACAGTAATATGTACCACACATCCTGCCACATCAACATAGTACGTAACATTTTACACCAAACTAAAACCTTTTTCACCCATAAATGTCACATTGAAAAATTGAAACATTTAAGTGTATTTATTTTCAATTTTAATTCAAAAACACATTTCATTAGCTTAGAAAAAAAAACTACATATAAGAAAATAAGATTTTAAAACTATTAAACTACATCAATATTACATCTCTCGCATCCATTTGATAGTTAATATAATAATGATAACCAAATAAAAGCAACCGGTTCAAATACTTAAATCGTTAAACGTTTCTTCACTAAAAAACTCATGAATTTTGTTGAACAAAGTAGTGACTAACCAAATTTTATAGTCTTTAATCATAACATGTTTAACTTAAAGTGATTTTCAAAAAATTATGAGCAATTTACATAAGTGATTGTTGATGTTTTCTAGCTTCATTAATTTGTTTTGTTACTTCGTTCTATGTGTGATTAACCATGAATGAAAGAGACATCATTTTGATAATTTGATTTATAAACATAAGACATAGAATTGTATTTGTATTTGAGAGAGTATAGAAGTGTGTGATGATTTATAAAAATGTTTGGTATTGATAGCAAGAGAGAATTGCATATATATTCAATGAAACTTGTATATTTGCATATTATGTCAAAATATAAGTTTTTAATACATAATGTATAATGGTGTTTAAACATGTTTCGAGAAATATGCAAGTTTTAGTAAATATATATGTAATTGGCACTTAATAGCAATTGAGGAGTGTAAAAACGTAAATAAGAAAAAGAAAAGAAAACAATAAATCTATATATATATATATATATATAAGTATATATATATATATATATATATAGGTAAAGTTAAAATAAAAAGACAAATATCCGTACACTACGTAAAAAGAATTTTTTTTCGAAAAAAGTTCGCGAAAAAAATCCCAAAAAATTCCACAAGATCAGGTATGTTGGTGCATAAAACTTTTGTGAAAGAAGTTTTTCTGATTTTGAGTTTTTATAACGTTTTTTTTTAATGCACAAAAAACGAATTTTGATGCGCAAAAAAATTTTGATGCACAAAATTTTCAACTTGTTTTAGTTAGATGGGCAATGTTATTTTGATTAAAAAATTCAAAAGAACTTGGGTGCAAAAATGAATTTTTGATGCACAAAAAAGCGATTTAATGCACAAACGTGTTTTTTCATAATTTTTTTTCGGAAAAAATATCCACTTTTAGAAAAACTTCCTTCACAACTTTTTCATGCACCAACATACCTGATCTTGTGGAATTTTTTTAGAATTTTCAGAGAAAATTTTTGAAAAAAAAATTTTTTTTACGTAATTACGGATATTTGTCTTTTTATTTTATCTTTATCCTATATATATATATATAATATATATATATATATATATATATATATTATTTGTTTTTTTTTCTTTTTCTTTTTTAGACCATTGGGCTTCAAATAAGATAAAATATAATTATTCGTAAATGATTCATCTGTGTGGTAGTTAACACCATGTTCAACGAACCACGCTAACCAGGATGTGATAGCGTTGGCGTGACTAAGGGACCATGTCGAAGAAAATAAACCATTCCCTAAAGAAATCCTTAAAATCTTCTAATGTTTGAAATTTTTGAATGAAAATTAAAATTTCCATTAACGTTTTAATATTTTTTAGTCAAAACATTTCTTAATAAAATTCATGTAGCATATATTCGTTTTTATTTAATATATTTATCTCCACTTTTTCTTTATATAAGTCATCTAATTAAATTATCTAATAGTATACAATTATATTAAATTGTTAATTCTTTATATTTATTTACGGTTATATTATATAATATATAAAATGTAAATAAATACAAAATGAATACGTCCACTTATAAAAAATATATATCGAGTTGGTTGAGTTTTTTAGTAGACAAAGTAGTGAAACCTTTTTATAATAGTGAATGTTGTATTTTACAATTTATTAACAATGGGCTGAACAACTATTATAGTTTACAATATAAAATAATAATAATGATGCGGTGCTCATTACCCTGTTAATAAAACTTAATGATGTGGCTAACTTAAAAGATAATTTAGATACAACTCTTAAAATCAAACATTTGATAAACAAGAATTCAGTTGATCATTTGTAGTATTAGAGTCGGTATTTTCATAATGTTGATGACGAGTATATTTTCTACGCACCTCGTTGTGTGTTTATATGACTTTACGTTATTTGTCCATATCCGGTTAGGTAAGTCTTCAAATATTGAATTCCTAATGAATTTGTACATTGTTATTTTTGAGAAAAAAAAAAAAAAAAAAAAAAAAAAAAAAAAAAAAAAAAAAAAAGCCCCTTATTATTCACATAAAGTAGCTAAATGATACAAAGTTATATATTTAAAAGCCAGATTTAGGTAACTTTCATTTTTTATATTTACTTGTGAAGTATTCTTTATCTGAAATAGCTCGTACGTTGCAGAAAGGTTTGAAATTTTGAATTACTTAAGACATAAATCAAAAATCGCAAATTTATCAAAGCCTTGTGATTTAATTAAAAACATATTTATACTTTCTTGATTGTATTTTGTAAATTTGTTTTATTATTAATTTTTTTTATAAATTCACGTGAAAATCAAAAGCATTTTAATATTGGGCTAATCTCAATCGAATTTTGCTAAATAGAACTTGTTATAAGAAAACTCTATTGTAAAAATCGGCCCAGGCGGCCG
>CP139508.1:141201547-141642726 GCA_021014915.2 Artemisia tridentata subsp. tridentata | reverse complement strand
ACAGACTAAGACAATCTACACCACTAGCTTTCAGTGCAACTTTACCAAAAGAACTGGCCATTCTCATCATACTTTTGGTAGGAGCGAAGTTAACTGGTTTATGATATATGATTTTTTTATATGAATGTTTACCAAACATGTGTATTACATTAATACGTGTCAGTGCATGGGTTTTCATGCTCTCTCTGTTTAAAAACAATAATTGTTGCTTATCGGTACCAGGTTGCTGCAAATGGAAATGAGATTGGGGGAAAGGATATTGAAGAAGTTTCTCCTTCTACTACTAGTAAGTGAATGCTGAGCTGCACACAGGCCACACCCTTCCTGTGTCCTCTATTTTTTTGTTGCCATATCATGTAAAGTTGATTATGATTATACGGCATCAACAATGTATTTCACTATAAGTTATATTGTTTTGTGCAGAAGTTGATTTTTTTGCGAAAGTTTCTGAGAAACGGCAGCAGCAGAGAAAGAAAAAGGAGCCAATGTCCATCCAATCACCTGAGAAAATTGAACAAAGTTGTATACCTTCAGATGTTATTACCAGTACGACGATTTTTTTCAACATTAATTTTAATAAAACCCTTGTTACTGTGTAGTTGGATTTTAGGGAAGTCAGTTATCACGGATGAAAATGTTAGGAAAGCTAGGGAGTACTATACTTGTCTCTTAGTTTGATTAAAAAAAAAATGCAAATCCTCTTTTTTGACCCTTGCTAGCAATATGCATGTTTAGAGTTTTTGCACTGTTGCTAATCCCCATGGTATGTATTAAATTACTGATTCAATTATTACCATTATAAGTGATGCTGAATAGCTCATTTCCATAGCTTCATTCCATGGTTCATTAGCTTGAGATATTTACAGATAGGACATGCTTGTATGTCTGTATAATCTTAAAGACAGGGGACCAATGTATTTGTCATTCACTCGTCACATATTTTCTTTCTCATTAAAATGGTATAGCAACCTTGTAAAATAATAATAGCCTGTTATTTAAGCTAATTCCCAAACCTTAAGGAATCACATAGTTCCTTTTTTTTTGTACGCTCTATACAATAAACAGTCTTTTAACATTTTTTAAAGTTTTAAAGTCGTGCACATCTTTTCAAGATATCAATCTGCTCACCATCCTACTAAGCATAAGTGTTCTCTTCCCTCAATATATGCCAGTACCAGCGCAATGATTTCCGGCATATGTTTAATATTGTTTTGATGTGGCTTTGAAGATTCAAAGAGCCCTCGGAAGCCCCGAAGACGAACTAGCTCTACACCAAAGAAGCGCCAGACTAGTTGCACTCCAGAGAAGCGACAAAGGAATGCAACGCCATCTAGAAATGCCAGTAATGGTGCCCAAAGTGAAAATTCCTCGGATGTAATGCTGGCTAGTCCCCCTAAACCAATACCTGATCTTCGGTTAGAGGCAAAAAAGACGGCAGAGGTTAGTGCTAATTATAGTTCTCTGTGGTAAATTAAAATAAATGTAGCTTTGTATGTGAATATGCAAATCAACTATTTGTGTGTGAACTGTAAATATTGTCCTTGTAAATACAGCCTTTGTAACCTTTATGCTCTATGGCCAGAATCTTTATCAATATTTTTCTTTCTGGATTCTGAAATTTTTTTATCCTTGTCTATCAGGAAAATTCACGTATATTTGCAGGAAAGCAAATACATCCTTTCTTTTCATCTAGGAAATTTGGCAAGAAAAACACTGGGAATACTGGCACAGAGAATAATTGGTGCCATGTTGAGAGAAAGGGAGGCAACAACGATTTCAGCCCTGTTCACATATTTGAGAAAAAGGAGGCAAGGAACATTGACCTGATCTTAGCTATCTACTCTACCTAATTTATCACTACTTGAATGCCTACTTTTAATATTTAGTTTATTACATCCTATCTAAAAATCACCTCTGCAGGGTGAAACATTCTCTGTTGATTGGAGAAACTGGACATTTTTGGAAAGCATCTCCACAAAGATCAGTCAAGATCTTGAAGATGCTTGCTTGCAACAAAATTTTAAAGGATCAGTCAATTGTCTGGATTTTGATAACTTTCTGGATATCCAAAACATTAAGGTGGTAAGCATTGGTTTGCCTGTTTCGATAGCCAATAGCTTCCTGTGAATATATTACTCGTACATTGCTTATTAGAGTCAAGTATGCATGTCATACAAGTATTACTAAATTGGCAGGGTCATGAAATTGGAAAAACAGGTGATTTCTTCGAGAATTCAGAATTGGATACTCAGTGGCAGGATATGCTGCTTTCAAAAAGGTGAACATTGTCTTTTATCTTTAAAAAGTTAGATTAAGACAATCTTTGGAAGTTATGAAACAAAATGCTGGCTAATACTTTATTCAGTTATTTGTTGCTTGAGTGATCAATCAAACTGTGTACTATTATTTTCAAAAAATCTCTTCATGCATAAATTTCAACAATTATGTCTTGATAGTTGTAGCTGAATAATTTTTCTCTTGTGTTATCAGGATGGCATCAAATTATCACGATTGTAGCTATCAGCCTGAGAATTGTTTATGGACAACAAAGTACCAGCCTGAAAAGGCCATTGAGGTTTGATATCTTGAATCAGAATTTCTATTTACTAATGCAACAAATGATACGTTTATTGATATGCATAGCAATACTCCCTTTATTTTGTATTGACTTTGACTTTGCACAAAGATACCTCATACCTTACTACTTTTTTGTTAGTGCAATTATTAAATTTTTTGTGATCTGCAGATATGTGGAAACTGTGAATCTGTTAAGCTTCTTAATGAATGGCTACATTTATGGCAAGAGAAGGGTTCAAGAACCAATAAATGTCCTACAGATAATGATAACCAGATCATGCAAGACATTGACCTTAACTACTGTCCAAGCGACTCTGGTTCTGATACTGAGGAAGAAACTAATCTCAAGAATGTTCTTTTAGTTACAGGCCCAGTTGGGGTATGTATCTTCTGTCTTTCACTTAATTATCAATAGCCTTCGGTAAATATCTCTTATTTTGTAATTTAAGTTAAAATAGTTCTTATTCTTTTGCAGAGTGGGAAATCTGCAGCTATTTATGCCTGTGCCAAAGAACAGGGGTTTCAAGTTATTGAGGTAAGTTAATAATTGACTCTTTTAAATTTTTATTATCATATAAATCTAGTGAAACTTTTGAAAGTTAACATATATACACCTTTCTAGGTGAATACATCAGATTGGAGAAATGGTGCACTCGTCAAGCAAAAATTTGGGGAAGCTGTAGAATCACACTGGCTTCAAAGGTTTGTTAAAATTATTCTTTGCAAGCTTCTGAAATATTATATCATGCATAATCATTAAACATTAGTTACTTTTTGGAACTTAAGAGTTCATACATTTTTTATTTTACCCATTGTATGACATTTAATTGTTATCCCTATTTATGATAACAAACCCTATAATTCGTGTTATCCATTAATCACACCGTGTTTGACAATTGTTATGATCAGCTCTATGCCTAATCCCGAAAATCCAGATAACAAGAGTCAACTGAAGTCAACCTCTACCAAACGTAAGGCGGATGATGCTCAAATGTCTGCCGATGTTATTGACTTGATACCCTTATCAGATGATGAAGATTCAAAAAATGGCGCTGCATCTGCTTTAACGCCAGTCAGTTCTCAAAATGGAATTAAAACACTAATTCTTTTTGAGGATGTGGATGCAACTCTATTTGAAGATCGTGGTTTTATTGCTACTATACAACAACTTGCAGAGACAGCAAAACGACCAATGATATTGACTAGCAACAGTAAGAGTTTATTAAAGATTTTTCTTCCTATCAACTTTTATTATGCGATCTAATCACTGTTATCTTGATTTTCTTAATAGGTGATGACCCTGATTTACCAAATAACTTAGATAGGATAGAGGTTTGCTTTAGAATACCATCATCAGAGGAGCTCCTCAACCTTGCATATATGGTAATGGACACATCTTTTTTTCAAACTCTAGCATGTTACCATTTTGACTTGTATTTTGATCTATAAGTATTTTGTTAGGTTTGCGCTGCAGAAAAAGCTAAAATTGAGCCTGTACTGGTAGAGCGGTTTATTGACCATTGCCAAGGTGATATTCGTAAAAGCATCACGCTTCTTCAGTTTTGGTGCCAGGGTCAATATCAGAAAAAAGGTCAGTTGACAAGATTGTGTAACGGTGTAACTGTATATGATAATTTAGTTTTGTAATAAGTAACAGATATAGAAATTATGTTTGGATATACTTGGATTTTTTAGCTGAACGGGTTGGTAGTCTGGATTGTTATTGTAATAATATTATGTAATCATAACAACAAATGCTTATTTTTAATATCAAAAAACGAAAGAATAAGAAGTGCTTACAGGCGACACAACCTGACTTGACTGCTGACACGTGATCCAACCTTCACAATCTGATTTTTTCCACTTCTACTGAAACGATAGTTGCTGACCTCACGTTCTCTTGATTGTGCAGATAGTGAAGTGCGGAATACATATGCTCCCCTGGTGTTTGATACTAATGCTGGGCATCATGTTCTACCACAGATGATTCCCTGTGGTCACACTTCCAAACTGTCTGAAATGATTGAGAGCGAGATTACCAAGTCAACTCTGTTGATCGAAAAAGATGCTACCTTGATGGAGATAATCGAGGAAGAAGAGGAAGATTTTAAAGAAACACAAGATATTAACACCAAAAAGGATGAAATGCTACGCATGCACTGCTCTGATCAGGATGGAAATGAATTTGCAGCTCAGTGCAACACCACTAACGAGCTTCCCAGTTGCTCAAACTCTCCAGTTGGATCCAGACGAAGAACTCTTCAGAGAAAATATGATGCAGAAATGTCTTCTGATTCAGGACACTGCTGGAATGAAGGATTATTTGATATAAACGACATTGCAGAAGTGCCTGTCGACACAAGAAATGCAAGAAGAAAATACAATGCAGTACTGTCGTCTGATTCAGAAGAAGAGTGCTTAAATGACGGTTTATGTAATAAAAGCGTGGATATAAATGATGGCGAGTTCTTCCATGTGGGAAATGAGCAGCTGGAGGATACTTGTAATCCGTCTGAAGTACCATCTTTTTCCAATATTAATGGTGTATGCAAGTCTGGAGATGTATCCTGTGTTCCGGAATCTTCTTATGTTCCCGACACAGTAATCGAGAATGGAACAATGATGTACTCTACTCTCTGCTCTAGTGGACATGTTGATGGTGGTGTAGGAGAGTCTCCTACAAACACTGATTGTGCACCCAGAAATATTGTGGAAGAAGATAAAGCCTCAGAAATGGTTAGAGATTTGGGTTTAGATACAGCACCAGTTCATGGAGAGGAAATTGGAGATTCTCACGTTGAACCCACAGAAGATCCACCTAGAGACTATCAAATGATGGATGAATGTAGCCGAATAGATTTCAGCAGGAAAGCGGAGTTTGTTCACGGGCCTAAAACAGTGGTATCAACAGATATTGTACAATAAACATGGAGAAGACTTAGAAATTGCAATAAGGAATTGAGTCAGTATGTCTCTATTGAGGAAAAAGACACGTTTGAAGCCTTAGGGATTCCTTATGGAATGACTAATTTAATCTCTGAAGCAGATTTATTACTTGCTGACTGCCATTCATTAACATGTGTAAGCATATATTTTGCTGTTATTTGATACATTACCATTTGTATGTTGTTTTGAAGGTTGAGTCTTTTGATCTACAGGATTACGTAGAACCATCAATGTTCTCATCTGAGAAATCACAGTCATCCAGCTGGCACGATGACCAACTGCAAATTGCATCAACATTTGCTCAGCATGGCTTCTGTTTACATGCAAAAAAATGTGTATCTGCTGGAATAAATGGTAGAGTGGATTTGGTGTCGGAGATGCTGGCTACATCAACTAATGCTGCTGCTTTGGGAAAACTGATGAACCAAAATGATAAATTGGTCAAGAGTTTAGGAAATAAAAAGCTGCAAAGTGGAGTCTCCTCGAAAAGGTACTGTTACAATTACTGAACCTCAATGCTGCAATATGATCATATTTATTTAGAATGCAAGAGTTGGGTAGTAGTAGAATGGTAGATCCGTAAATCTTCACTTGTGAGGTGGCAATTTCAACCTATCAACCCATAATTGTTTAGTCTAAAGGGAAAAGGGTCAAACGGATAGAAAGTCTTGCAATGTATTTTTAATGCAAAAAACCTAAACATAGTATTCAATATGACCTTCACAGTGAATTATTGTCGTGTTTAATCATATTGAGTATTGGCACACGAAGTATTTTTAGAAAAAAATCTAAAGTTTTGGACAAAAAGTGATTTGGATCTACCTGTTTGACTTGTTACCCAACCCATCCATTTTGCAGCCTCTGTTTCTTTCTATACTCTCGAGAAATATGGAATTCAGTATTTGTCTTGCTGTCTGGACGCCTTATACGCTGCTACTGACTAAATCAACTGTTTTGCATGTATATGCAATCGTTTGACATGTGAAATTAATTATTTGACTTGTTATGTGGACATATGCATTACGACTGACTAATGACCTGTTTTTCATGTATATGCAGCATGTTAGACTCGCCTCTTTGCAATACAGTTCAATCAATAGTTCCTTTACGATCACAATTATCATTGAAAGGCTATGTTTTCCATGAATACCTCTCATCACTCTCCCAAATTTCAAGATCGGAATCTTCACGTTTATCAGAAGCCAATAACAGACCAAACCAAAGACGGTATAATATATGCGCTTGTGCAACAAAACATGTTCAATACAAACTTTTTCATGGGTTTAACTTTTGAGTTGATATTTTTCTGCAGAAAGAGGGTTGCTCGAAATTACTTGAGTAATGGCGCATTATCATTACCAAGTGAAGATATTTCATTGCTGGATCAATATAGTTGCTACCAGAAACATTCATCTGAAACAAACACCGAAAGTTGAGACATGCAGATTATATAGCGAAGATCTGGTCTAGTAACATAGCCGGTAAAAGGTAGAAACAAAAAGAATAATAGATGGCTGCTGTATGGTCAGACTAGTGAAATATATTGATGGACTAACCAGGACAATAGAAGGTTAAGTTATCATTATTGATTTAATTTCACATTCTAATTGTAATTTGTAATTTAGATGTAAGTAATTACATCAATTTGGGGGTGGCTAGGGAAGGGCCGAAAATGGTCTTGGGATAAACCCGGTGAGGCCGCGTACATCTGAGTCAAAAAATTCGTCCTCCCCGGGTAACCTGAACAGGAAAACCACATCCGTTTATGTATGTAATGCCGAGTAACTGCTAAAGATGCAATTCATTGATTATATACCAAAATCCACATGTTCTTATCAGTTGTCATACTGCAATAATCTCAGTATCCCTCCAGATTAGTTCATAGATAGGCTGGGACCTGTGTTTGAGATTTGGTTTAGAACCATACCATGACAGGTCTGCGATTTATTTGACCATCTGGTTCAGGACCAAGCCCTGAAAGGACTAGGATCAGTTAGAACCGGGACTCAGCGCTTGGTCTTGGATTAAGTCCCAACTGGCTCCATACAGTCCGCCTTCAAAAACTCTAAATCTATTAAGTTGCATTTGTAATTAGGGGCGAGCATGTTGCAGGTTGGTGCGGTTTTTGGTAAAACGTATCCGCAATAGCAGTTTTAAAAAAATGAGAATCCACAACCGTGCGTTTTGAGGTTTTTTTGGTTATTTTTTTTTCTTCAGATTACTCCCTCCGGCTCAAAATTATTGTCCCCCGATAAAAAACAAATGGTTTAAGAAAATATAATTATTACTGCATTCTCTCTTAATTTTTTGCAAAATGTCAGTTTTACCCTTATGGAATTAATTAAATATTTGAATGATCATTGTAATTTTTAGTAACATTAGGTGCAATATGGTAAACTTGCTACATTATTCATAGCTATATTTAGTAGGGGACAATAATTTTGGGACAACTCAAAATGGAAAGAGGAATTATTAATTTGGGACGGATGGAGTATATTTTTTGGTATATATTTATTATATATATTTATTATAGAATAAATATATACCAAAAAAGTCAAATGAGACGAATAATTTTATAAATTGCGATGATAAATTGAAAGAAAAATAAAGTTATATGACCTAAAAACTCAGACGATAATTAACCAATAAAATGTTTTGAAATAACTAATTATAGAAGTATAAATAAAAGTATTTTATCATACAAAAATTATAAACTTTAGTGAGGTTTATTTAAAAAAGTAAAAAAATATTTGAATATGACGGAGTGGTGCGGTGCGGTTATTTTAGTGCAGTTTTTCGGTGAAAACCGAAACCGCACTGCAAAATGCGGTTTTTCTATTTTCAAGAACCACACCGTCGGTTTTTGTTGTGGATCGATTTTTGTGGTGTGGGTTTTGCAGTTTTTTTTTCCGGTTTGTGGTGCGGTTCCTACTCACCCTACTTGTAATGTTTGTATTCTAAAATTTTGCATTTGTAAAGCTCAGAGGTTTAATTTTTAGTCATATAAAGTTATAATACCGGATATCAATATTTTAGGTTTTTGTTATTCTAAGTTGTACTTTTGGATTTTGTTTTATATGCCGTATAAGCTGTTACTATTTTAGAGTATATTATAACTTGAACGTGTTCATGAAGAATGGTGTTTATTAGATGATTAGAGCACATGCAATGGTCATTCAGGGTTAAAGTTTAACACACTGTCATATCAGCTTTAACCTTTTTACATTTAACTAAAAAAAAACCCGCAATCATAACTCACCCTTAACTCACCTTTAACTCAACTATTTTCAAAATCAACCCCTAAACTATAATTAATACTTCATTTAACAACTAACACGAATTACATTAATCATTAAAGTTAAAACACAAATTACATTAAACATTAAACTTAAAACACAATACATAGTACGATTAATAGAAACTAAAACTACAAATTAAGAAAAAGAATCATCTGAAACTCAACCGTCCTCACTCGAAGAGGACCTAAACTCCTCATCATAATATTTTCCTTCCATAATATCAAACCAGTTTCTCTCCCGCTCCATACGAGCAACTTCCTCTTCTAGTTCGCGTTGTTCTATTTCTCTCCTCACTTCGAGATCTTGCTCCAGAAGTCGGAGTTCATCCTCACTCAGTCCAAACGGATTTGGTTGTTGTTCAACAACCGGTGAATTTGGTTTTTGTTCCACAACCGGTGGATTGTTGGCTGGTAGGGGTGTTCGCGGGGCGGTTCGGTTCTGTTAGTTGGAAGATTTAAATTATTCATCGCGGGGCGGGTAATTAATTTTACTATCCGAAATCGAACCGTACTAGGCGGGTAACCGGACAAGCGGGTACCCGAAATGAGCGGGTACCCGCGGTTCGGGTCACGGTTAACCATTTTAGATATTTAATCGAGTTTAACCTTTTAAACAATAACATGTTCTAGAACGTAAAATGTCATTTTAGTAAAATTAAATGACATTTAATAGATAATAGTCATATAAAAGTTATCCCGTTAGAATAATTGCATTCAAATATCCATACATAATCAATTAACAAAATAATAGTTATTCGACATTTATATATTACAATCACATTTATCAACTTTAACACATAAATGTTTAGAAATGTTCACATTAGGAGCGAAAAAGGCGTTATACAATAAAATTAGTGCAATAATATAATTAATACTTGTACAATTATTTGAATATTTAGTTAAAAAAAACCTTCATGTATTAATCACGGTTCGGTTCGGTTAACCGCGGATATCAAAAAATAAAAACCGAAACCGAACCGTGATAAGCGGGTTTTTTCGGTTTTGGTTTTTTTCGGTTTCGGTTTATTCGGTTTCAGGTTTTTTTCGGTTTCGGATTGAGCGGTTCGGCTCGGTTCTTCGATTTCTCGGATTTTTTGAACACCCCTATTGGCCGGTTCATTTTCCGGGTTGAACACCTGAAAGATATCTTCCGGTGGAGTGTTCACCGGTTCATTTGGAAATTGCCGGGTAAAGTCGTGTTATTCTGAAAATTGTTGGGAGAAGTCACGGTGAGTTGAAAATTGTTGGGAGAAGTCTTTGCGAGACATTGTTGAGAATCTGTGTGTGAGTTGTGTGATAAACAACTCTGGTGGTGTTGTATATATAAGCACCCTGAAATTTGAATTTGAAATTAAATTATCCTGCTTGTAGTTGAATCTTGAATTTTAAATTTGAATTTGATTATCCCGCTTAAGAAACAAGGGGGTGTTTTGAATTTTTTTTTTTTTAACACAACGGATACATAGTACTCTAGAGGGGGTAGAAGTGATTTTTTAAAATTTTAAATTTGAATTTGATTATCCCGCTTAAGAAACAAAGGAGTGTTTTGAATTTTTTTTTTTTAACACAACGGATACATAGTACTCTAGAGGGGGTAAAAGTGATTTTAAAAAATTTTTAAATTGGAACTCACCTTAACGTGGCGTTAAGGGGTTAACGCACCCTTAACGCACACATTTGCAATGGTTAATGCACTGAAAGTTAAGATTTAATGCACTTGATGCGTTAACCATTGCACACGCTCTTATAGGACAAATGCAAATAACTTATTGGAAGTAGCGAGAGGTAGGCTTGACCTGTAGTTTAATACAGCCATACAGGTTAGGTTTTATCATTACGAAACATAATTAAAAATGATTACTAGGCTCTAATAGAAAAAAAATTGAACATGAAGATTGTCAACTATATATTTGCATTTACTTTGGTGTAGTTGTAACAGGAAAAACATAATGGCCAAATCTTCAAAGTGGCCAAATCTTCAAAGTTACTCATACTACCAACTTTACTACAGTAATAATGATAATAAAGGAGAAAATTACTGCAGAGTCCATTCAAGTATCGGTATAGCTCAAATTGCCCAACTTTTTTTTATTTATCCAAAATACCCATTCATCTCGCGCCCATCTTAACACAAGAGGCGCAAAATTATGTGGATCAATCAAAGCCGTTCAAAAAAAAAAAAAAATTACAAAAACATCTCGCGCCAATGTTAACGCAAGAGGCGCAGGATGATTAAAAAATTCACTTTCTCCTATTTTGCGTACTAGTTAACGCAAGATGAAGACTTTTGGCGCAGGATACAATTATTGACACTAGTTGGATACAATTATTGACATTAGTTTGTTGTCGGTAGTGAATATATTGTGAAAATATTTAATGACAAACCCTAATTAGGGTTTTGTTAAAATAATTGTAAAAAAAATGAAACCCTAGTTTGATGCTTTGATATTTTCACCTTTTATGCTTTGATATACCATAGTTGTTACTATTAATAAGGATTAATATATCATAAAACTTACTTTTATTCAACTACAAAGAAAAAAAAAGACGAACTTTATGTAAATAAACATTACATAGATAATATTAAAAGGTTCAGCCAATAAAAACTGTATCCTTGTCATAAACCTGAACAATGTTCCTCAATGTAATGTTAAGACCAAAGGGTGTCGATTTTGGGGTAAACACTGAAACATTACGAAGTACCAACACAGCTCCGACTTTGATAGAGTCTTTGTAGCCCGATTCTTCTGTAAGGACTTTGTGATGAATTGTACCAGAGAATGTCCCCGTTGGATCTTTAAGTGTTACTGTTAGCTCCCCAAGTGCGGTAGGAGTACAAGTCTTGATTACAGTCACAACAAGTTCAAGTTTCCCTTTTTTGATACAGTTTTTTATATTGCCAAGACAACCAGTTACGATGATACCTTCGCTATTACGCAACTTATTAATAGCGCATAGCCATGGCCCACGTGAAAAATGATCATCTTCAACGACATCTTCTTTTATCTTCCTTACATATTCTTGTGTTGGCACTAGACAATAATCAGGGCCACCTTCCCTAATGTCCGCATTTTTTCGGAGAATAGCCGCTTGAAGAATACCAGCTGGACCGGGTATTAACCTGTCCGGGAAGTTTGAAGAGGTAGATGAAGCCCCAACATTATGTTGGTATCGTTTTGTGTATCCGGAATTGTTTTGTTGGGCCATTTCCGAATTGTTAAATTTTTCTAGAGATTAAATAATTTGATAATGGTGATATGTGGTTAGAGAAATTGAATTGTGAATGAGTTTTTATAGACAGGTTTGTGTTATATCCCGCGTAAAAGAATACGTGTACGCGGGGTTGTCATAGTCTAGTCACATCAATGTCATTGACTTGTCACATCATTGTCATCGACTTGTCTAATCCGTGTCATATCCCGCGTAAAAAATTACGCGTACGCGGGTTTGTCATAGATGAGTCACATCAATGTTCGTATATGTCACATCATTGTCATATTTCGGGTACAAAATTACTTAGGCATGCAACTGTCATGTTTTGGTCATGTCATTGTACTAATATATAAAGCATAAGGTATATTGGCAACATTGTGTTGTTGTACACATATATAAAAAATTGCATTAATATTAATTAGTTGTAGCATATATTAAAAAGCCTAGAACAGTTTTAGAATCAAAAAAAGACATACATTGATAACCTTAAACACATCAAACTAAACCATATAGGTATTATTTGGTTGATCAAGAAGAATTAGTGATTCTTTGTATGGCCTAATGAAAAACGAACCACCATTTGCTTCAATACCCATGTTTTGAAACTCCTGAGATGTTCGCTCGTACACTTGTAGTGAGTGAGCTATTTGTTGGTTGCTCTTAGATTGAACAATTGGTTCTGCAGCCTTGGTAAATCCAAGTAGTTTTACCTCATTGTCAATTGGGAATGGGACGGTGAATAGCATTGGACACGATGATACAACACCACCATCAAATTCTAATTCCCATGCGCACAAAACTTTGCACTCTTCTGCAAGGTAAGTACCTGAAACTACTAGAGAGTTTCGTAGCTGAGATATATAGAATGGAGGCTGAACCGTGAATCTTATCAATATCCATGTCTACAAAAAAGGTATTTATTATTAAAAATTGCTAACGGGAAACATATACATGAAGTTTACAAATTTATATATGACATACCTTGAAGGCCCATATAAATCCATTCAACGAGTACTTAGGAATTGTATTAGGATCCCTCCCCTCGGCAAAGTGCTTTGCCCTACGCACCACTGCTGCATCCTTTATATTCTTGTACAAGTTTGGCCATACATAAGACCCCCACGGATACATATTCCAGGCATTTAAATCCTCGACTAACCTAAATACCCGTTCTTCGACTACTTTCTTAATCTCAGTCTCTTCTAACACCAACATCAACACGCATATCAAACAAACGCGAACGGCATACTCGTCACTCAACTCAAAAAACTCTTTACTTTTTATTATATTAAACAACATACCAACTTTTATTGATTTTGAATCAACTGTCGAGGGGAACACTCGTCTCCTAAACAGCATAGCTCCATCTTTATAAACATTTCTAAAATCCGTCCCAAACCTTAAACTAGTAACTAGACAAAATTTCTCTCTACCAAATTTAATCTCAACCTCACCTACCCGAGAAAGATCACGTACACGATATCTCAAAGGAACAATGTCTGTCTCACCCTCACACACGGCACTTGGTGGCATATAAAATAATGCACTAAGACACCACTCTCTTGCATTTTTGGTATATCTAGCAACCAACCAAAACATGTTTGCCTAAATAATTGTTCCCTTGGGGTGTTCGTGATCAGAGTTTTAATAAGCCTAACTAGCGACAACTTACTCCTACATGAAACTTCCGCCGGATAATCCTAAAATAACAAATACATATAAATATATATAACAACACATATACTTTACAAATAAATAAACAATACGTGTTATATAGAAAAAAAATAATTAGATTGCGAAATACCCGATAATCCGCCATATTCACCACCGCAGCCACCACCACCACCTGTCACCTTACCACCAACAACAACAAACCACACAACGACAGCAACAACACCGCCAAAACAACGACAAGAACACCACTACAACACCACCAACAGCAACTAACGGTATCTTTTAACACCAAAACAACACAACCAACACAACAACACTTCCCAATAAAATTGCTTCGATCGTAAAGATGGAAGTATTCGTTTTTTTTTTTTTTTTTTTTTTTTTTTAACTCTTCTTAAAAATGGCTTCGATCGTAAAGATGGAATGTATCTTTGAATGCTTAGTATCAGTTTTTTTTGCAAATGCAATTCATCTTCAAACTGCATGGCTCCTCTTTTATCTTTGTATATCAATTTGTCGGATTAAACATGCAAGAGTCTCTTCAAACATCACCTTTGCTCCTTCCCAATAACATTCTCCTCCTTCCCTAGGTTTGTTTTTATATATCATGGCTCCTCTTTTTATATATCATGCGTTTTGTTTTTATACATCCTGCGACAAAGTATGCTTTTGTTTTTATACATCTTGCGCCAAAAGTCTTCATCTTGCGTTAACTAGTACGCAAAATAGGAGAAAGTGAATTTTTTAATCATCCTGCGCCTCTTGCGTTAACATTGGCGCGAGATGTTTTTGTAATTTTTTTTTTTTTTTTGAACGGCTTTGATTGATCCACATAATTTTGCGCCTCTTGCGTTAAGATGGGCGCGAGATGAATGGGTATTTTGGATAAATGAAAAAAGGTTGGGCAATTTGAGCTATACCGATACTTGAATGGACTCTGCAGTAATTTTCTCATAATAAAGACTTTTGCCAAAATAACTAACACACGTCGGGTCTATAAAATCTAGATTTTTGACTTTGATCGCATGAATCCGTTTATGACAGCAAGGTGTTCAAGGGCCTTTTAATTTTTGAGAAGAGATTATCATGCATAATAGGCATCTTAATTTCATGCTTAACAATTAGATCACAATATTTGGAATAATCAAAAGCTATCATGAAAAAAAAGAAATCTCATACTAGTACTCCACTTGTCATATATTGTGTGGATTATACATAAAATTAGTCATGCCATTTAGGCATGACAATCATTTTCCTTAATTTTTTACCTATTCACAATTATGCGATAAATCTCTTCCTATATTTGAATTTTTAGACTTTTACAATTAAACTAACATTCATGGACAGTGTATCTGTTCGTATATAATACAGACTTTGTAAAACCAGGTCATTCGCACGAGTGATGAATCATGTTGAATAAATGAAAATGAAAACAATTTAAATGACAATAAACATTAATTTGGGGGTGTTTTTGATATGAGAAATCACCACAATTTTAAGAATTAAAATTTAACGAAATAATTAAATAACAAGTAATGAAAAACGGATGAAAATCAATAAGAGAAGAACGTTTCAACCTATTTAATCGATTATATGTATCAATGACTAGATTTACTTGTGCAATGTCCTAATGTCTTCCTTTTTAGTGAATCTTGTATGAATTAAGCCTACTCGGATAGCTAGTACCTAACCCGTATGTCTATTCATTAGTAGCCAATTCGACGGGGTGATAATGATTTACTAACCCTACACTCATTAGGTACTCAACTAACTATTAAGATTTGTTCTTGATGCTAACTAAGCCTACTTATCATCTAGCCATTTAATAACTTTATGTTTACAATTATCTATTTTATAACCTAATAGCCTAGTAAGTGTTTATCCAACTAGAGGTATTTGTGAACCCCTAATCACACATACCTGAGACGTCTAATCTTTAAACTATTTTATAACAATACTTCGTTAAATTGAGAACATGTTTAGGATTTTAAATCTCTTTCATTGCACGAGTTTTGAAACAGGAGTCCAATATGGTTGAAATAATTAATAAACCTTTGTATGAATTTTAAATCTATTCTCGGATATATGTCCTAGTTGTTGTATTTTTTTTAATGTAACAAAACATATTGTGGCATATCTTTATGTATATTGGTTGACAAGTTATCCAAGTTGCTTCTCTTGTATCTATCTATATCCTTATTCATAATCATAGACAAACTGAGATGTTTGAGTAAACTTCAAGTATTGACATTGTGCTCCCTCCCTTTTTGGTCGTACAATTCACTTATGTGCACAACAATATATAAGTCATGGCAACTCCTAACCAATCGTTGTAATCTTCAATTAATGTGTATGGTCATATTTCTTTTGTTCTAAAATGAATATAATGTTTATTTGTTTAGTGATAGTATTTGATTTTTTTTTGAACGGCTCAAAATTTATAAACAACTAGCAAGGAGCTAGCGAAAACAACAACAATTACAGTATATAAAGCATTGGGTTTTGCAACCACAACGACCAGTTTCTAGAGCAATATCTACTCATAATATTTGAATTATAAATTGTAAAATATATTTCTTTAGATGAAGGAAATGCATAGCTAGGTTCTTGTTATGAGTCTCTCGAAATTTACAAGTAACTATTCAGGTAATAATGGAAACGGGGTTGATGATTACAAATGAAAAAAAATGTGGACAAAATCAATTTTGCCATTCACTTTAATAGTATAGCAAGTGAAACTCACACGTATGGCTGAGCAAAATCACTCGAAAACCAATCTGAACCGGCAAACCGATCGAAACCGAGCCGAACCGAACCAAATAAGTTCGGTTTTCGGTTTTGTATAATTATTTTGGTTTTACTCGGTTCGGTTCAGTTTCGGGTCAAAACACACTTATTAGGTTCGAAATAGCTAAACCGATCCGAACCGAACCGACCTTATTCGGTTCGGTTTCGGTTTCGATAGCTTTTATTCAAATCGGTCGGTTCACGTTTTACCCTTATTCGGTTTTTGGGTCGTGTCGGGCTTGGTCGATTCGGGTCGGGTTTGACTCGTTGCTTAGCCCTACTCGCACATATTCAAACTATACGTTCTCAAATATCTATACAACCTATAATAGAGATTATCACTTCCCTCCTATTTAATTTTTAAGATTTTCATAAATAGATTCTAAGCATTACAAGTAAAAAAATGCTATTTACTACTATTTAAAGCATAAATATATTTATTCAACACATACAGTTACTACACTATTTAAATCACCCCTCACTAAAAAATGATACTTGATTTGCACACTTCATCAATTGATTTGCACACTCAAAATATTTGTGTCTTGACATGTATACCCCTACATCACTTAGTGTAGTATGCAAATCAAGACACAAGTATTAAAGGTATAAATGTCATGACACAAAGATTTTGAGTGTCCAAATCAATTGATGGAGTGTGCAAATCAACTCCTCTAAAAAATACAACTTTTTTACCACATGGTATAAGGCTGGGCACAGTCTGTGACCCAAGCGACCTGGGTCACCGGCTGCCACGTCAGCTTTCTCTCTCCGGCGACCAGAAGCGACCGACCTGCCACAGTCGGTGACCGACTTTTTTTTTTAATCAAAGATTAAAAAAAAAAAAAAAAAAAAAAAAAAAATCTTTAAAAATAAAAACATTACATAAATTAAAGATTAACAAACTACGATACGGTAATGAAAATAAAACTACAAATTTTGAGCCCACGATTTTTTTTTCATTTTTCCAAACCAACTAATTTTTATTTATTCAAATAAAAAAAAAATAATAACTTTATTGTGGTTGTTTTATTGTATTTTTCTTTAATAAAATGAGCAAATAAAAATATGCAAATTAAAAAAATAAATAAGAAAGTAAGGATTAAAAAAAAGAAAAAGAAAGAAAAGATTAAAATGAGCAACTAAAAACACACACAAATAAACACACATTTTTTTAAAACCGAATTTAAAAAAGGAAAAAAAAGGAAAAAAAAAAAAAGAGAGAAGAGAGTTTGAAAAGTCGGTCGATTCAACGATCGATATTCATTTTCACAAGCGACTGACCGAAGCTACGCATCCCAAGCGACCGACTCCATAATCGGTCGGTTTTCACAAACTCAACCGACTGACCGATTAAATCAGGCAGACTACGAGTAGCCTAATTTAATCAAACTGCTAATCATCTATTTTTAAAATCTAATAACCCAAATAGTTAAAACACCAGCATAAAAACATAACCTACGCAACTTAAAGGACCATCATGTACAATTTAAAGGACAAGCATGGTTAAAATTACTCAAATATAAAATTCTTACTATCTATAAAGTTGTTGTAACAAAAAACATAAAATTAAAAAATATTTATCGCCACAAAATTTATTACAGAGTAGCGGTCGGCGCATCGCACGGATACATGCTAATTTTCATAAACTACACTTGTCCTTACTTGTACTTTGTGTAACATGAACTTACGACCACTTAACTAGAACAAATTTTACTTAAATACCCCTGCACCATATGTCCACTGGTAAATTTAAGAGTAAGGGCATGTTTGGCGCGAAGCTTTTTGGAGCTTTTTTGGGCAATGAGTGGTGAAAATGAGCTTTTTTATTTTTGATGTTCGTTTGGTAAGATAGCAATGAGTTGTAGAAATTTTTTAGGAAAGCTTTTTTCCCAATGCTTCCTTTTGAAGCTTTGGAAATTTACAAGAGCTTTTTTATATTCAATGACTAAAATACCCCCACCCCATCCTTAATATAATTGCACTTTTTAGTCCATTATATAGAAAGATTATAGAATTAGTACGTTTACCATATGATGACCAAAACAATATAATTGCAGTAAGAAACTAAATATTTGAATAGAAACGACTTAGGACGTTGCATGGATTGAAAATAGACTGTCAACGAATTTTAACTAGTTTGACCCATTACCCTTTTAGCTAAAATCTATGACACGACTCAGTTTGAAAATGAGCCGCCTAATAACATGCAAGAAAGTTTCAATCATTCCCATTCGTCTCTACAGCGTGAAAACTCAACTCGATGTAATTACGGCTGCATTCGCCTTGCATAATTACATTCGTAATAATGACAAAGAAGACACGGTGTTCACAACATTTGAACAACATCCAGATTACATGGGAGGTGAAGAACTTCGTGACGTACGTGGCTCGAATGCAAATAATGATGATATTTCTAGTGCAACATTTACCGAGATGAAACAGATTCGCAATGATATTTCCACTTCAATATGGAATGCACGTCGTCGGTAGTACATTACTAGTGTATAACGGTATTATGAAATGTCCAGCATGTAAACGTAACTTTATTATTTATTTAGACAATTTTCTATTGAAATATGCATATGTCCTTTTACGTCATTTTACATATAAATAAATACAGCTACAACTATGTTACCAAACATTTTTATTTAAAAAACAGCTACTGCTCACGGCTACTGCTCACAGCAACTGCTCACAGCTACTGCTCACTGCTACTGCTACTTTTACCAAACACAGCCTAAATATTGGACAATTGGACAATGTCTTAAACTTAAAATACAACTACTACTATAATTTATATCTGGTAATTCTTCAACCCTAGCTTTTTATCTGTTAACTTATTTTAATTCTACGTATTTCTTATTTTGTTTTATTACTTATCTTTTAATATTTTTTTTTTAAGTTGTTACTACTTCCGTCCCATATTAAATGTCATGTTTGACTTTTTAAAGTCTTTCTTTCTCAACTTTGAATTTAAATATTTTTGTTTGTGGAATATAATACTTTATACAAAATATATGAATAGATTAAGTTTTAAATGTATTTTGACTATTTTCATTGCGTATAATTTTTATCAAATACTATATAACACAAGTAAAAATATTTAAGGTCAAAGTTGATAAAGAGATACTTGAAAAGTCAAACATGAACATTTAATATGGAACGGAGGGAGTAATTTTTTAACAATACTAGATATAATGCCCGCGCACGCGCGGGGTTTTTTCTAATCATTTAAATAAATTATTATTTTTAATTTCGGGTTTTAATTATTATAACAGGACCTTCAAAACCATTGTACTTTGATTGAGGTATTGAATTAGGGTTATTTACGAATGTAGTGGGTTTTAATATTAATTAGATTTGGAGGAGATGTTCTTGCGTCAATGATTGTGCGTGAATGAATGATAAGAGATCGAGTTTGATTGATGGAGGAGGAATTTGGGAATGTTGGGACTTCAAATATTTAGTGGGAATGATACTGAATTTTAAGTTTCAGCCCAAATCTTTGAAAAACTTGCTCCACCGTTTTCAAGTTTTAATTTTTTATATTTTGACACATATATTTTTGTAAGTTTTTATTGAATGATTACAAATCACATTCTTTTTTTTTTTTGTAGAATATGGATAAATTTAGAAGTATTTAGGCTTTTCTTATTTAATATTTAAGAAAACAATAATAATAATAATTTGATTATTACTTAATAAGGTATGATTTGATTTTTTTGAAATGTAAAAGTCCCCACTAAAGGTTTTGTTTTATTATATAAAAGATTCGGCCACGGGATTTCCATTTCTTTGGCATATAAGATGTTCCATGCAACAACACAAAATAGTGATTTGGTCAAAGTCTAAAAGAAACTCACGATGCTTAACGTTTCTAGAAAGTCGTCTCTCTAAATAACTCACCACATTTTTTTCGTTTTAGTTAGAGAACCAATACGTACGTTACATTCAAAATTAAATGTGGATCTTATGGTTTTTAGTTAATTGAGTTAAATTACTTGAGGTATAATGTTGCACAATTAGAGAGCTAGGTGAAGAAGTACATCAATCACTGTTATTGATATTTTATTTTAGTGTCATTTTAACATTTTTTCAATAACACTTCAATAACTAAACTACCTTTCTAGTAATAACATCTAATAATTGGTGCGTTTGGGTTCTACAAAAAATACCCACACACTCACAAAAAAGGAAAGAAAAAAAGAAGAGTAAACTGCAAAAAATGTCCCTAAACTTTCAGAAAAATGCAAAAAATGTTCTAAAAAAAAACTGCAAGAAATGTCTCTAATGTTTCATTTTTCTGCAAGAATGGCCCATGAAGAGTTACTGTAGTTGTAAATTCATTATTTTGGCTAACGCTCGTTAGTAAATCCCGTTAGTTTATCGTCATGTTCGTTGCACATGAGGGTAATTTCGTCAATCCACTGTTCCCGCCTTTAACACACACCTACTACCACCCCAGGCACGATAATCGACGAGGACATTTTTTGCACATAAACTTAGTTGTGTATAACACTTTAACACGATCAAATCACACACACAAATACATTCTATCTTCTTTCAACCGATCAAATCACTCACCTACAAAACAATACCATGGTAGTGGTTTCTCCACTTTGGCAGATTCGAACTCCTGAGTTTCCAACACATGAGCTTGATGCTATTTACGGTAAGCTTAAATGTTTCAAGTTGTCATTTGTTTTTCTTATTCGAACATGCATGTGTACATTGTAGGATATGTGATTTTCATACTTTTAAGTTGGTATTTGTTTTTCTAACCAGATTCGAATGGTACACTGTTCACTCTGAAAATCTACCACAATGGGCTTTTAACAAATCCACCAAACCGAAAATATCGGTTTGGACATATAGCGTATGTTGACCTGATTGATGTTGGCTATTTATGCATTGAGGAGTATGTTGGGATGTTAGACGCACTAGGATTAGGGGATAATACTTTGTTCTCACATTTTAAGATCCTTGGAAAATCTTTGGATGATGGGTTGGTCCCATTGATGAGTGTGGAAGATGTCGTGCAAATGTTTAAATACGTGTCTCGGTTTAAGGAAATAGAGGTTTATATTGAAAAAGGTATTTCATCAGTCGAGGAGCATTTATTGTACATGAGGAATAGTCGTGGTAAGGGTGTTCTGATTGAAGATATGGAGGATGGTGATGTCGTTAAGGAATCTGAGAAAGCTGGTGAGTTGTGTTTGCTAGAGTGGCATGGTGCTAATGAAATAGGAAAGGAGGGAAAACAAGGTGATACTTCAAATCATGCTTCATCTAGTAAGGCTGGATGCAGGGATGATGATAATTATTTTTTCTTAGATCTGGATGATGATGAGCTTGTTATTCCAACACCATGATCTGATGAAGGGAAGAACAAAATAAGGGCAAAAAGGTTGAGTGGTGAGTACGAGTTCAAAAAGATCTTGTTTGAAATGGAATTCATCTTAAAGATGGGTATGAGCAAATAAAGAAGAAGCTAAGCAAAGAAACTGAGGACAGTCAAAAAGAGGTTTTGGCAGATATGAATCAATGTTGACAACGAAAAAGAGAAAGTTAGTCAAGAGGATGTTGGAAAGGGTATGGGTGAACCTGAACTTGAACAGGATTTTGGAAGGTGAGTTGGAAATAGGGAAAGAGGCTGATTTCTTCCACATAGAAATTGAAGAGGATTGTCTGGATGAGCAAGCATACTATGGACCTATTGAAGAGGCAGAGATTGATTTGTTGATTCAAGAGGCAGGGATTGATTTGTTGTATGCTGAGGAAGGTGAGTTGGAGACAGGCAAAGAGGATGATTTCGTCCACAAAGAAATTGAAGTTGATTGGCTAAATGATCAAGCAGCCTATGGACCTGATCAAGATGCAGAGATTGATATGTTGTATGCCGAGTTATAATTTGTTATTCAGAATGTGGCTTTTCTACACAATGAACTCAGAGATGAAGCTGTAGTAGTTGCTGATGAAGCTCCAATAGCAGATGTTGAAGATAGTTTGGAAAGGGCATACATGGAATGTAACACCCCTAAAATATCGCAGCGAAAAGTAATATTATTGGGGTGCTACTCATAGTACAACAGTCATAATCAAAGAAAATGACTCTAAATGAGATGTTTTAAAAGTTTATCATTCGATCATAATAAAACATCAGAGTTACAAGAGGTCCCAAATAGTTTTAGAAAATATAATATATTAACATAAAAGTTTTCAAGAGTTTATCGAATGATAACACAATGCAAGCCATCAAAACATTCTCCGTGCGACTTAATGCTTGCCAATTACCTTAAGAATCTGAGATAAAACAAGCTAAAAAGTCAACACTAAATTTGAGTGAAATTCACAGGTTTATAAATAAATAATGGACCACAAGATTTCAGAGTTAAAATAATAATTGGAACGAATACAATTATGGGTAAATAGTAAGTATTGCTCTAAGCTCATGACACTCAAACGTTAACTGTATATATATCAATACGTGATATATATATAGAATAATAATGGCCCCGTGTAGATAATTTGCCATTTATCTAGCTATTCAAATATAGTGCGTTTGGTTGTCTATCAAATCAACACAAACGGGATTCGTCAATCCCAATAGGCCTATCCACAAACGTTCACATGGAAGTGATTAATGGTTAATGATGTTAGGGACTTGTTTTTGGCAATAGCGGTACTTAGGCAACAATACTTTCAGGTAAGAATACAGTTTAAAGCACTTGTGTCCAAATTGTAAAATAGCATGTATCTCCCCCAATAGATTTATAAAAAATTTTAAAGAGTTAAAGTGGGGTTATGAACTCACCGAAAGCAAAGTGAACAATCAAAGTGAATGTAGTGATGAATAAACCGCAAGTGTTCTACGAGCAACCTAGACATATACACGTGTCTCAGATTCTAAAATAATAAGGTAAGTATGTCTATATGCTTTATAGATTATTATTTCAATTATGATTGATACATAATATATAAATAAGTGTCAAGACAATTCATAAGGGTTCGATTAAGTCCAAGGGTTCAAATTAAGTCAAAAGGGTTCAAATTACTTCAAATTAAGTCAAAGAGTTCAAAATATATTAAATGGTTCAAAATCAAATTTAAGAGTTCCAAATATGTGTCATGAGTTTAAATTAGTCGTTCTTAAGTTTCTTTAGTCTATGAAAGGATTTACGGGTCTATTTCCGATAGTGGGTCCTACCACTTCGATTTTTATGTAAAAATGGTCAAGTAGTGTTATTTGACATGTTTCTAACAGTCCAAGGGTCCATTTTTATAAGTTAATAACTTTTTACACATTTTAAGTCCAAAGTTGTTAGAAATTTTATAAACATGTTTATCTTCAAAATTTTATTATTCGCAAATCGTAAGTCGAAAAATTATGTTCTTTATATCCCCGGAAAGGTATTTGAGTGTACTAAATAGATTTGTGAGTCCCACTGAGTCAAAAATTGCCTAACAGTAGTGAAATTGCCCATTTACCCTTAACTACCCAGTTCTGATTTTAACAGCATCACAACAGTCCCGGAAAAAATGCGATATCTAGAGTTTTACATACCCGTTTAACCATATTTTTGCGGCCACGTTTAAGTTAAGATGTTAGCTACCACTTTTGTTTATACCTCAGTAGGTGGTGTTATATAAAATGTTTGAGAAAAAGGCCATAGAAACTCGGTGTGCGGTTTCCGACAACGTTTACCGTTTATTTTCTATTTTAATCATCGTGTGTCGCCATGAGACGCGCCACCCGGAAAAACGACCAAAAGACATAGATATTTAACCACATATTTTTAGTTTAGGTCCAAAGTGCACTGATAAAATCAGTTTATTTCGTTTTTACCCCTGGTCAGAAAATAGTTTTGCATGTCTAGTCCTTATTAGGTTTTCCAGTGATTTAAAACATGTACCAAGCATAATAAACTTATGAACCATATAAATTACATAAACTAACATGTAATGTCAGTAGTAAATTAAAAATGTGAGTGATTGGTTTCCTTACAATCGATGATGAACAAGAAAGATTTTAGAACAAGGACACTAAACCTAGATCTTTACCACAACCCAAGCTTCTAAAGTCACCAAATCAAAACCTTGTAAACCTTGCAAGAACAATTTGAAAACCCTTTTTAAACCTTTACAAACTCAGCCTTTAAACCCTTAATCAACCCTTTTTAACAACACATACAAGACTTCTTTAAAAACCCATGAATAACATTCCAAATAAAGCCCTTGATTGACCAAATTAACCCAAGATCTTATTGTAATACTTGAACCCTTCAATCTTAGCACAAGAAATAGTGAAGCCAATGATAAAATAGAGTATTTTTGGGCTGTATTTCGTTCAAAGAGAGAGGAGAACACAAAGGGTGAGATTTTTTTTATCAAATGAAAGACATAGATCTAGTTTGTGTAATTGTGAGTGGTAGCATGCAAAAGACACATGTTAATGAAGTGTTACAAGTGTTCAAAGTGATAGACACCTCAAGGACACATGTCCCATGTGTTTGAGTCGTTTGGTGTGTATAGTGGGGGTGTGATGTTACACCCCGTGCCCGCTTAGACAAAAAATTAAAAACTTTTACGCGGAAACACTTGACCTTTCATGGACATTCTGTTACTCTTTCGAACATTTATAAAAATACATAAATAATCAGGACTTGAGACTATTTTTAAATGAAACTTGACTCAATTACCTACAAAACACCAGGTGGCACGATCTCTAACGACTTACGGATCAAAAGATACGATTGTTCAAAGTTTACCAAAACTTTTACCGAGCCGCCCATCCGATCGGATGGAACCTTCTGTCCATCCAAAAGTTTTACCGAGCCGCCCATCCGATCGGATGGAACCTTCTGTCCACTTGAACCTTTTTCAAAATCCCGACTTGAAAGTCCGACCTCCCGAACTCGATAATTAACCAAAACTTCTAGATTTTCTTAGTATATCCATGGGCTCATTTCCATATAAAAACATTCACCGTTTGAACGCCCGAAATAGTACTTTCAAAATTGACGGGTTATGCATTAAGACCCATTTGACCCATTTACACTACAAACCACTTATACCACTTCATTTACCCACCAAACTTAACCATTATCATTACTTTAACATACCTGACATGTTCCACATACACTTGACCCGTTTACAACACAAAATGGGTACATTTATACTTTTGCCAAACATCCCCTTAAACATTAACCTTAACCCATCAAATACACTTTGACACAATGATTGACTACCAAAATATTATGACACCATTAAAATACATTTTCACGCTTGACTCCACTTTACAAACCAATTATTGACTCACGGGGGGTACCATCTTGAATGAGCTCGGTATTCTACCTAGCTCCTACACAATTCAATCATTCTATCTTCCTCATTAGCAAACCTTAACCCTTAGTCCAAGCTCACCATTTTCATCGCACATAAACCTACAAAACATTAAACACTTAAACCGTAAGCACGAATGCTTAGTAAGTAAACGGGCATAACATAACATTATACTTCATTCGCACATTACGCATTTTAACCATTAATCCATTAACACATTAAACATAAACACATACCTTAAACTACTCAAACCTTACCTTTCTTCCCTTAATCCTTCCTTATCTAACACATTAACTAGCCTTACACTTCCTTGCACATAATAACCTCATACAAACCATTCATATACCTTAACATATAATAACACATAAACACATAATGTATGGAAAATCACTATAACATCATCTTATAGCCGGTTTACTTACCTTAGCTCCAAGCTAAGTTTATCAATAATATCCTCATCATCATCTTCATCCTTTATCATCATCATCATTATCATTCTTTATCATCATCATCATTCTTTATTATTAAATCAAAAACCTATTAAAACACAACATCATAAATCAAGGGTTTACATAACCCATCTAACTTACCCATCTTCCTTTCTATATCATCATATGATCATACTTTGATCATATGATGAAAACCCACTTTAATCATAACCCTTAACCTCATTAACAATTAAGATAGGGATAATACTTACTTGGGAAATCATTGCTAGGAAAGACTATGAGCATAGATCTTCATCTTCTTCTTCCTAAGCCACCAACTAACTTTTTCCCTCTCTTTTCTCCTTCTCCATAACCGGGCCATACACACCTTATCTAAATAATATGGAAATCTCTAGAATTTCCTAGATAATACTAGTTAGGTGGCAAGTTTGGCCCTTTGGCACAATAAGCCCCTCAAGTCTCATTCCTTCTATTTTGGTCACAACCAACTTATAACATATTTAGTCTATTACAACTTTAGCCTCTTAGGTTTATTCCTTTCCATTTGAGCCTCATAATACTCTCCAATACTATACCACACATTCATTGACCATTAGTTGACTTCGGGTTTGACTATAACGAAACATTCGTTGACTAACCAATCACGTTAGACCTTAGTCAATTCCATCTAGGGTGGGGCCTAGTTGTATACGGGAAATGGGTCTAACATGTGAGTGGGTTAATTTTGTATAAAACTTGAGCAACGATGTGTAGTTTGATCCTGGTAATTGTTAACCTTAAGTTTTTAATACGTGTAACGTAAACCGGGTAGCATAAAAATACAAAACTTTCAAAAATGTTAAAACTTGACAACAAAACCTATTTTGATATTTTAGGTGATCTTTGAGCTTGTTGGGTGATTAATTGTTGTTTAGAAATTGCAAACGTAAACTGAAAACGCGCAAAACGCGAAATGTGCAAAGTTTAGGTAAAAAATGGAAAAGTAAAAATAGAATATTTAAAATATGATTGTAAGGAACCAAAATGTATACAAATAATTACACTGAGTATTGTTAGGTGTCGGTTTGAGTTAAATGTACGTTTAACGTTGTATGCGGAATAACTTATCTAGTTATTCGTAAAAGTGAATTTACTTAAAATAAAATATTAAGTAAAATTAAATAATTTAATAATAACCTCAAAATTGTGAATTGTTACATGGAAGCTCCAGCTACAGTTGATTCATCTACCAGTGTGACCTCTGGTATAGAAAAGAAGAGAAGAAATTGGATCCAGCAGACAAGGATGAGAAGGCAATAGAAGCAGATGAGGAGGTTGATTCCAAGTGAGGTGGGAATGCTCAAGGTCATGAAAAGGCAATGATTAAGGTTGTTATGTTTATTTTGTTTATCTTATGGCTTGGGATGACATGTTTTAATGTAGGTTGAATAAAATTATAGTGTTGTATCTAGTGGTAGGTTGTGCCACAGTGCCACATGTGTATGTTAGTGAACCATGGTATGTATGTCATTTTGCACACAGTGTTGTGTCTAGTTGGTGTTAATATGTTAGCACATTTGACCTGTGTTTTGTGAAAGTTTTGGTGCTACTCAAAGATGGTATACTATGTTACACAAATGTTGATGTTTATTTGTGTTAATTAAATTTGGTTGACTACTAAAGTCAACAATGGTATTAGGATGGTTATGTTTTATGATGAAACTTACATTGGTGACACTTGCAATGAACAAATGATTGGGATCTTTTTTAGTTTGAAAACATGTGTAAATTTGGAACACATTGCATTGGACAAATGGGTTAGAAACTGGTGTTTTAACTTGCCCTTGCAATGGGTTGAAGTTTTATTGCATGTAAATTTTGAAAAATAATACCAAACTCAAATCCTACAAAAGTATACAATAACACAATGAGGCTTTGGACAGACCCCAAAAGACCTCACCAAAATATGTTTCACTGGTAACCAAAAGATACATAACAGTTAATCCTAAATAAGACTTGAGCTTTTTAAGCCTAGAGCTTCTTAGGGGCAGGCACATACCACTCCATCCTTTTCTTGCTTGAGCAACCCACCTTTGCTCCAAGACCCAATACAACATTTGTTATTCTTTCACATGTGTTTGGTCTTTTAAGCTCACTTGCAGGAGCTCTAAGAACAAGGGGCCATCAGTTTTGGAAGTGGGTGATATGTAATTGGTAGGCTTTCCCTTCCCCCTTGCCCCAGATGTGGAAGCCTTTCACTTCCTCTTCCTCTCCCTTGTAGTGCAAGCCTTGGAAGTAGTAGGATTTCCCTTCCTCCATTTGCTTTAGATATGTAAGCCTTTCCCTTCATCCTCATCCCCCTAGTGCAAGGCTTGGAAGTGGTAGCCTTTGGTGGTATGTTAATTTCTTCATCACTGGATGATATATCCATTTCTTCATCTTCATCACTGGATGATATGTACATTTCTTCATCCTCATCACTGGATGATATGGCAATCACTTCTACAACACAATGCATACCTTTATTCCCCATCCCCATCTTTTGCTGGTTTGCCCTAACACACCCGTTTTCAAGAAACTCTATCATTTTTTCAAGAGCTTCCAGTTTTGCATCGACCCTAGTCCTGTTTTCAAGATAGCCTATCCTTTTTTCATGATCTTCCAGTTTTGCATTCACATTACTCACATTTTCAGTATCTTCACAGCCCTCATCAAGTTTCCCCTCTCCCTTATTGCTGTTTTAAGTATCTTCACATCCCTTATCAAGTTTCCCCTCCCCTTTATTCCTGTTTTGAGTATCTTCACAACCCTCATCAAGATTCCCTTTTTCGTTATTCCTGTTTTCAGGATCTTCACAACCCTCATCGGGTTTCCCCTTTCCCTTATCATCTTCAGATTGGCATCATTGACAAAGGGGCTAAATACATAACAATGACCATTCGTAGACTAAATGTGTAATACACACAAATTAGAACAATGAAAAATAATACATTGACCTTTCAAGACTTCAGGTTCTTTGTGCGCATATTCCCATAATTCATCAAGAATCTCATCAGACATTTCATCCGTTTCCTTCCAAGTGTCCCCATATTTAGCCTGAATAAACGATACCATATCATCGGTTAACTCGAAATTGCTCCAGTCCTTGTCTGCCATTGTACGAAATCGTGTGAAAAATGATCGACTTTTGGTCTCTAGTAGAGGAGTGTGTAAGGATTAGAGCGGGAAAACACGGGTTGTGCAGCTATTGGGTAGACACAAGTGTGAAGTTTAGGGTTTTACTTAAGTTGCACACTTGCAAATTATGTCCCTTGACTTAAGTATTTGGTTTGACTAAAATGGGCCATATCACATGCCAAGATCCGTTATCTTAAATTTTAGTAGTCAACAAAAAAAGTCCTCTTTTATCTTTTTCCCCAATTCAAACACTCATCCAAACTCTACCTAAACCTTAAAATAACTCATTCAAACGAAATGGCTTCATCATCATCTTCTGTTCGAAGTCGTCGTCCTCCACCACCTACCCATTGCGAACATGAAGAACCCGTTATTCAACAAACATCACGAACCATCTATCATCCTTTAAGACGTTTTCTAGGCTGCATAAATTTTTATAATGTAAGTGATTTTTACTTTGTTTATGATTCGGGTATATGCTAATATGTGTAAACATGTAGGGTTCAAAATGTGGCACCTTTTACTGGCTTGATCCTGAATTACCAAGTGACTACTACGAACAAGAAGTGCACAAGTTGATTCAAATGGAAAAAGAATTGAAAAGAGACAAATGTAGTTTGAATGGAAAAATAATAGACTTGCAAAGGGATTTTGACTTTCAGAAGTTATATTTGCAAAACCAAGTGTTACTTCTGCAAATGGAATTAAAAGAAAGCAAATCCGACTTAGTGGTTTATAGGAAATGTGTTGTTGTAATGGCTCTGGTTGTTGCTTTTATGTTGTTTGTAATGTTATGATGTAGATGTGGATCCATATGAATTTGTCCAGTTTAATTGTAATGCAGTAATCATGAGTTGTGGTGTAGAAGTCATGATGTAATGTAGAAGTAGAATTGTGCAAGATGTAATGTAGTTGACTTTTGTTGTTTGAATTTTACCTCTATGAATAGACCTCTATATTCGCATTTCCAGTTAATGAGAATCTAACAACCTTTCCTCAAATATGGCTTAACTCTTATTCTCTCTAACTCTCAATAAGTTTCACTTACAAAAGTTAGTTTGGCAAATGGAAAGAAAACAACCTGCACTAATCAATAGAGCCTGCATTGGACAAATGTTTGACTTACAAAAGTCAAACAATGTCAATTGGTAATAGTTCAATACAACCTGGAATACATTAATACAACCTGCTACATTGCAGCACCCACATAGACAATATTTGATAGAACACAAATTCATCAAAAAATCCGTTTGAAAACCTAAAGTTATGCAGATAGATTGCATCAGCCACACATTCAAATAAACAACATTTACAACTGGACTACATAAACCATCATATCAACCTACATCAGAAACTTACAAAACATTCGTCAAGTTTTTTCGTGCCCACCATACATATAGACTACTATGGACAAACCCATATGGTTTATCCAAATCAGATACTACAAAAGCTGTTTATACAAGATCATTCATCCAACTTACAAACAGTTTCAAACAACTAACTGGACACAAAAATAGAGGACCACATTAACCCATCTTGAACAACCATCAGCACACATCAAACTTTAAAACTCTTTGTGACCTGTTTGTTTCATCAGTTAGAAAGAAGCGGACCATTGTACCTGGAGCAAACCCTGCTTCCTCCTTCAACCCCGTGAAACTAGCTGATGAAACAATTGCCACAGTCCTCTTGACCTTCCCTCGACCAACTATCTTTGTTCTCTCACGTACTTTGAACACTTTCTCTATCCTTTCATACTTCAAAACAGCGACAGAGAACCCATACAAGCTGTACTTCTTCACAAGTTTTGATGGTATAGACTGTTACAAAATGCACAAAACTTAGCATTAGTTTTTTTGGGTGATTCTATCAGACATTATGATCTATCAATCATCCTATCAGACACACAATATCTCAAACAAATGACAGCTATATATCTGATTAAGCAACTATGTCACTACTGCTTCCCAAACAGGCCAAATACACAGAACAAAATAGAGGACCACATCAACCATAAAGGAAGTATAGCAGCTAAAGATCCAGCTCAAGCTAATGACAAAAGAAGAGTTGGAACAGAGGAAGCAGAGCATAAAGTCAACCATATCAAGTCTGTGTCGAAGCTACAACAACCTCACAAGCTACACTTTCATCTAAAGGTTGAGAGATATTGTAAAGGGATGTCATAGATGCTATTATTGATAGTTTGATAGTTGTTTAGTTTGTAATCTCATTGAAATTGTTGCGTAGCATTACTTTGACTTTGAATTTCAGTTTGTATATAAACTCTCATTTGTACCCATTTTCATTTAATGTGAAATACAAAAGTTTATCCTTCCATAATATTTTCTCTCCAATTATCAATAAACCAACATCCACACTAACATTAAGCGTAACAATTTAACAAATTAGCAAAGTTTCAATACACTTACAAGTTGCCCATCTCTCCAAAAAGCTGCAGTCATCTTTCTGTAGAATGCCCTTTTTTCTTGGTCATGGACAGTGTGAAACGTCCAGTTCATCCGACGGGCTTCAAAATCTGAATTTAATAATACAAAATTAGTTACAGATAATCCAAATGTTACACTGATATCATATACTTGATGTAGTTCGAGTTAATAAAGAAAAACATACCATAGTCATGTGCTTCGTGACAAAGGGCATTCATGCCTATGTAACACCCCAACCCGACAAGGGTAGAAGTGTCACGTAAATGGTGACATATCAAAGGCAAGCATAACATACGACTTACATAATACAAATGGTTTACAATGATACAAAGGAAAATATACCAAATCTACGTAGTCATACATAAGTGAATACTAAAACTAAGGTATAGTCTTCATAAGCTAATCTCTCATCCCAAAGCAAACCCAAGCTCCTGGCTTCCTACTAAAACCTGCCGCAGGAAAAGAAATGCGGCTGAGCTTAAAAAGCCCAGTGAACAGATATATAGAGAACGGAAACAAAAGCAAATGAAAATGAACAGACATATCATAATAAATGAGATATAGGAAACGGAAATAAAGAGTAAGGTTTAGGACAGTCATCCACCACGAGCCCATATCATAACATATCTCATATCATATCATATCATATCATATCTTCATAATCATATAGAGGGGAGACCTCTTAGATAATCAGATAATATGAGGGGTGTCCTCATTCTTCAGGTGGAGTAGCTAGCTCCCATATTTTGTGAAAGGAGTGGATTGCACCCAGCCCGAGTCACCATATCATATCATATCAAAGCATATCATATCATAACATATCTAGGATGCATCCATTCGCTCCCCAAACAAATCATATTAGCCATAAACAAATCATAGTGAGCTCATATCATATCATAATGGGGACGGTGTAACCAAATCACTAGGGCTACACACTAGTCATGCCAGTGGTGCATCACAGACATGGCCATGTTACCTTCATGGCTAGGAAACATATTTTGGCTCGTAGTATCAAACTGGGGTCAAGGTTAAAGGTTCATATCAAAGCATAGGTTCATATGTCATAATCATAGTCCAAATCTCAAGTTCATATCACAGGGTTCATATACGAGGTTCAGAAGTCAAAGGTTCATATCAAAGGTTCATGTCAAAGGTTCATATCATAGGTTCAAATCAGAAATCAAGAGATTGAAGGCACCTTATTAAAAGGGCAGAATATCTGTACCTTAACGAATACGCAAGCAAAAGAAATGAAAGTCAAATCAACTAGGAGATCACTCCTTCTTCAACCGATCTACAAATAATCATAAGTTCTCTTAAGTTTCATATCATCGAAAGGTTTCATGTTTGTTCTCATTTCATATTAGATAACCTTAAGTTATATCTTTCTCATATGCCAATTCAAAGTATTACCAAATGATCATATTCATAGTTCAAGATTCATAATGTCTTTTACCAAATTTAGGGTTTTATGTAATTATCACAACTTTAGGGATTAGTATGTAATTCTCATAATTTAGGTTGTATTATGAAAGTATCCTCACGTTACAGATTTTACCAGTTAAGACCTTTGTTTTTAGCAAAATATCCATTTAACCCTTTAGGTTACACAGTAAACACATAGCACCCTTTAGTTTACAATTTAACCCTTTTATAACATCACACAGTTTTAAGTACGAATTTGTCAGGTTTTCCATAAATTATAAATCATATAAGAACTTAGTATTAAAATTCCCAAAAATTCCCAGAGGTGCTCATATGTCTAAAGTATTTTACCAAATTTTTCCAGATTTTATTATGTAGTATAGGTATGTGCTAAAAATCCATTTTCCCAACTCGTCCAGATTTCTGAGTAATTTTACTATACGAAAAGTTATCAATTAGAACCCTTTAAGAAAAATTCAAAAAAATCTAGAAAAATTCCAGGAAGTAGAATACATCTTATAAATTAGCCAGTTCAAAGGACTCTTCCTAACTCAACACGGTTTGAAAGTTAAAAATCAAAAACCTGGACTGATTTTCCAGACTCACAAATCCGACCAGACACATAATTTTCTAAAAATCAAAAAGTAACCTTCTAGGCCTCTAAAAATTACAAACTAAATTTTACCAGGTAGCTATTTCAATGAACTTAGTTTTGGGACCTGTAGTACATAATTCATGTAGTACATAATTCATGGCCTGTGAGTCTTATGGACCCTAGGATTTGACCCTTAAGGCTTAAGTTTTGACTGGTGAGGTTTTGGGTAGTCATAGGTTCTGTTTCGTCTTCCATTTCGTGCTTATTCTCTTATATTGTTGCTAATCGTTTTCGAAAACATTCAGATGGTGAATACTCGACATCAGGAATATAATGGAGGGACCCCTGATTTTAAGGCCATGATAGCAGAAGCCTTGGCCAACGCTCTTCCTAACTTGGTGACTCAAGTCACCAACAATATTCAGAATGGGGCAGGTTCTTCCGGAGGTGGTGGTGCAGGTTCAGGTCCAGGTGGTGGTGGACCAGTTGGTATCCATGTCTGGATTGAGAGGTTTAACAAGCTCAAACCCCTCTCTTTCCGGTCAGCTGCCGTCCCCACTGAGGCAGAAGACTGGATTATCCACATGGAAAAGATATTTAAGGTTTTGGGTTGTCCAGATGAGTTTAAGACTAGATTGGCTGCATTTAAGTTTGAAGGCGATGCACAGAGCTGGTGGACAGCTTATGTCCAGGCTCAGGAGCAGGGTTTTGAGGAGACTTGTACTTGGGAGGATTTTATGGGTATCTTTTATAAGCAGTACATTCCAGTGGCGGAACAGCAGCGATATGAGCGGGAGTATGGTAACATCCGTCAGGGGGACCGAGAGACGACTGTGGAGTTTATGCAGCGATTTATGAGGCTGGCCAGTTTCGTTGGGCCAGAGATTACGGGAGATGCTTACCGTCAAGCTAAGACATTTAAGTGGGCGTTAAAGAAATGGATATTGGACCGTATCGTGAATACGCCTTATGATGATGTAGCTGCGGTTGCAAACGACGCTCGCAACATTGAGATGTTGCATAGTGATGGTAGTGGTTATAATAAGCGTGATAGGGATGGTAACCGGGTGCATTCCAGGGGACAGAGTCAGCAAGGACAGGGTCAGGATTTCAGAGGTCGACAGGACCAGGCATCCGAGCAGAGAGGTCGACAGGACCATAGATATGATCAGCGTGGTCGCCAGGACCGGGACTACAGTAAGAGGCGACAGGATTCTCGGGGTTATGATAGGCAGGTTTCTGGGAGGAGTGGCTACAACAACAACAATAACAACCCACGTCAGTATCGTGATCAGACCACCCGGGGTGCTCAGTCGGGTTATCAGTCAGGTTCTTCTGGACAGGGGAGGACTAATGAAGTGTTACCTCCTCCACCGCTGTGTCCTACTTGTGGAAAGCCTCATCCGGGGCCATGCCACAAGGCTACCGGGGGTTGCTTTGCTTGTGGGTCTACTGCTCATCGGGTGAAGGACTGCCCGCAGGGAAAGCAGGTTGTTCCATCAGGTTCGGGTAGGCCAGCTCCTACTACTGGTCGGGTTTATTCTCTCACACGTGATCAGGCGGCAAGCACGTCAGGTACCATTACCGGTTATCTTTATGTTGGAGATCATATTGTTTTTGTTTTATTTGACACCGGTGCTACACATTCTATAATATCTAATACGCTTGCCAAGAAAATAAAAGTAACTCCAACACCATTGAATAATCTTATATCTATCTCTACTCCTATGAAAACCCAAGTCACCATCGATTGTGAATATGTAAACTGTCCGCTAAGATTTGATGATTGTATTCGTCCGGCTAATTTGCTTCCCCTCGATATGATTGATTTTGATATAATTTTAGGTATGGACTGGTTGTCTTCCCATAAGGCCTCCATCGACTGTCATGCCAGAAGTGTAAGATTTGGTGATATCCATCATCCGGATTTTGTTTATCACGGTTCTCAGCCTTTGAAATCTGTTAAACTTATTTCTGCTATGAAAGCGCGGACTCTAATCTCTCATGGTTGCCAAGGGTTTTTGGCCTCTGTTAAAGATACGTCTTCTCAGGGACCTGATGTTAGTAGTGTTCCCATTGTTCGGGAGTTCGCGGATGTCTTTCCCGAAGAACTTCCTGGTATTCCTCCCACCAGAGAAGTTGAATTCAGTATTGATCTAGTTCCCGGTGCTGAGCCTATTTCTAAGGCCCCGTACCGAATGGCTCCCATTGAACTCAAAGAATTGAAAGTACAATTAGAGGAGTTATTGGAGAACGGTTTTATTCGTCCGAGTGTTTCTCCCTGGGGCGCTCCTGTGTTATTTGTGAAAAAGAAGGATGGTAGTATGCGCCTTTGTATTGATTACCGGGAGCTCAACCGCATTACTATCCGTAACCGCTATCCCCTTCCGCGCATCGACGATTTGTTTGACCAATTGCAAGGGGCAAAGCATTTCTCTAAGATTGATTTGAGATCGGGTTACCATCAGCTTCGTGTGAGGGAACAAGATATTCCCAAGACTGCCTTTCGCACCCGCTATGGTCATTACGAATTCCTGGTTATGCCTTTCGGCTTGACCAATGCTCCGGCCGTTTTTATGGACCTTATGAACCGGGTTTTTCATGAGTTCCTCGATAAATTTGTCATTGTCTTCATCGATGATATTCTTGTCTATTCGAAATCTAAGGAGGAGCACGAACAGCATCTTCGGACTGTGTTGGAGATTCTTAGACAGAAGAAGTTGTACGCGAAGTTTTCTAAGTGTGAATTCTGGTTGAGTCAGGTCGCTTTTCTGGGTCACGTTGTTTCTGCGGAGGGTATCACTATGGACCCAGCGAAGGTCGAGGCTATCACTAAATGGCCGAGACCTACAAACGTGACTGAGGTGAGAAGTTTTCTGGGACTCGCTGGTTATTATCGTCGTTTTGTTGAGGTTTTCTCGCGGCTGGCTTTGCCGTTGACACAGTTGATGAGAAAAGGGGAGAAATTTGTATGGACTGAGGAGAGGGAGAACAGTTTTGAGGAGCTTAAGCAGAGATTAGTGTCGGCACCTATTCTGACTCTTCCGTCTGGTACGGGTGGTTACCAGATCTATAGTGATGCATCTAAAAAGGGTTTGGGTTGCGTTTTAATGCAACACGGGAAAGTCATCGCCTATGCTTCGAGGCAACTGAAACCGTACGAAGAAAATTATCCGACGCACGATTTGGAATTGGCTGCAGTGGTTTTCGCTCTTAAGATATGGCGGCATTATCTATACGGCGAGTCATGTGACATTTTCACCGACCACAAAAGCCTTAAATATATTTTCACGCAGAAGGAGCTAATTATGAGACAGAGGCGATGGTTGGAACTCCTGAAAGATTACGACACCAACATCCAGTACCACCCCGGCAAGGCAAATGTTGTTGCCGACGCTCTGAGCCGGAAGTCGGGTATGATTGCTAGTCTGAATTTTGAGCCTCGGATTCTAAATGATTTGGAGATTCTAGATGTTGAGTTTTGTGTTCGGGGTTGTGACGGTTACTGGGCTAGCCTAAAGGTTGAGTCTAATCTCATACTGCGGATTAAAGAAGCCCAGAAAGATGACGGTGAACTCTGGGCCATTGTGCAGAATGTGGAAGATGGGAAACAATCTGAGTTTCGAGTTGATGAGTTTGGTGTAGTATGGCTCGAGGATCGTCTTTGTGTTCCTAACGATCCTGATTTGCGAGAGGCTGTTTTGTCAGAGGCGCATAGTTCTCCCTTTACCATACACCCGGGTTCCACCAAAATGTACCGAGATTTGAAGCAGCACTTTTGGTGGAGCGGCATGAAACATGATGTGGCGTCTTATGTAGCTAGGTGTTTGACTTGTCAGCAGGTCAAGATCGAGCACCAGAGAGCCAGTGGATTATTACAGCCGCTAGATATTCCGACCTGGAAGTGGGAGGAAATTTCTATGGATTTTGTATCGGGTTTGCCACTTACCAGAAAGAAACATGATGCGATTTGGGTGGTCGTTGATCGACTAACCAAGTCGGCTCATTTTCTACCCATTCGTATGGATTATAGTGTTAGCAAACTGGCAGAGATTTTTGAGCAGGAGATAGTTAGGCTGCACGGTATGCCTACTGCTATTATTTCAGATAGGGATCCACGTTTTACTTCCCGGTTTTGGAAAGGACTGCATAGAGCTTGGGGTACACAGCTTAAGTTCAGTACGGCTTTTCACCCTCAGACAGATGGTCAGTCGGAGCGGACCATTCAGACATTGGAGGATATGCTGAGGGCATGTGCGTTAGAGTGGACGGGTAGTTGGGACGAGTATCTTTGTTTGGTAGAGTTCGCTTATAACAACAGCTGGCATGCTAGTATTCGGATGGCTCCTTTCGAGATGTTGTATGGGCGGAAATGTAGGGCACCCATATGTTGGAACGAAGTAGGAGAGCGTGCTATTGAGGGTCCGGAGTTGGTTCAGATCACGAATGAGAAGGTAGATGTTGCTAGGGAGAAGTTGAAAGAAGCTCGGGCTCGTCAGAAAAGTTATGCGGATAAACACCGTCGTGATTTGGAGTTTCAGGTTGGCGATCGGGTTTTCCTTAAGGTCTCACCGTTTCGAGGAGTTAAACGTTTTGGAATCAAGGGCAAGCTGAGTCCTCGATTCATCGGGCCATTCGAGATCCTGGAACGTATTGGAGAGGTTTCCTACCGTTTAGCTCTACCTCCCCAGCTTTCGCATGTGCATGATGTATTCCATGTATCTCTTCTACGGGGATACAACTATCATCCTCTTCATGTGGTATCTTATCCTTTCGATCAGATTCAGCCGGATATGTCTCTTCCGGAGGAGCCGGAAGCGGTTCTGGATCGCCAAGAGCGAGTTATGAGACGTAAAGTAATTCCGTTCGTTAAGATTCTTTGGCGGAACCACCCAGAGCGGGAAGCTACCTGGGAGACTGAGGAGTCTATTCGTGCTAGTTATCCTCATTTTGTATTCTGATCTGGTATGTCTCTATTTTGTTTCCGTTCCATTTCAGTTCTACTTCTTTGCAAATTTCGAGGACGAAATTTTTCGTTTAGAGGGGAAGAGTTGTAAAACCCTAAAAATCTAAAATGTGCAAAAGACCAAAATGCCCCTACAACTTGAAAATTTAATAAAGGCTTATATAACTTATAAATTAATTCCAAAAATTATGAAATGAACCAAGTATGACATGAAATAATTAGAGAGCATCATAAAATATTTGTGCAAGCTATAAAAATTATTACTACACATAAACAAGTTCAAAAATAATTAAGTATACATTTACCTAATTTTAAAAGGTTATTTAAGTGTATTAAATTACAAAATAAATGGGAATAATTACAAATAAATGATGATTGATCAATTCCATTAATTAGGCCGCTCCTTTTTGATTTCCCCCTCCTCCTAAAACTCGGCATTATCTTCATTAAGTGGTAAAATCATTTTCCTTCTCCCAAATACAAACCGAAACTCCATAAACCCTAGAAATAATCACTAATAATTCGTGCGACTTCCTGGAGGTGTGAGATTATTTTTCGTGTGTTCTTGAGCATCAATTGAAGCTTAGAAAAATATCCTTGGAGATGTGTGTGGGCGGATTCGCTTGTGGTCAATTATTTCCTATCGCTAGAACCAATTGTAAGTTAATTCGTCTATGATTCATACGACTCTTATAAAATTCGTTCCTCATTTTTCTCAAGATCCTCACATCATATATACTCTATGAAAAATGATTACAAGATTTGTAGATCGTTCGTGAGGCCGTGGTAAATTGTGGTGTGTCGCGTGTAGAACCGAAAGGAAAGAATTCGTGCCAGCCTTTCGACTCATCCTAAATTCGGTTTACCATTTTTCCTGAGTCTCTTATGATCTATGAACATCAAATAAAATGATAATAACATACCATGCATGATCTATGAATTATTTGTGAATTAAATCTCAAAAACGTGTATAAAACCTAAATATTTGTATCCGAATTTTCTGGGCATGAATGATAATTTATTTGAGCTTCATATGATGAATATAATCTGGGAAAAATGTCCATTTGAATTGTAGAGGCCTAAAATAATTATTCTTGATTTAAGTATATAATCGGCTAGAAAGAAAATAAGGAAGAAAATAAAATAATGGAGATCGAATTAGGGTTTGGGCATTAGGGCTTATTCTTGATGATGTAAATGATGTGTAATGATGATATAATGATTGGCTAAATGATTAGGATACTATGGTTAAAGTTTTGTGGATTAAAAAGGGTTATACGATTTGTATAAAAAGTATAAGGGGTGTTTTGTAAATTATAAAACTTGTAGGTTATTTTTAAAATGTTATTTGGACCTCATATGAATCGTACAAAATAAAAGTTATGGGTCTCTTATGTAAATTTTATATTTAAAGGGCTTAAATGGTTATTCTAATAAATTATAATTCGATTTTAAAAATAATTAAAATAGGGGGACTAAGCATGTAATTTCTGGAAAGTTAGAGTGATTTGAGAAATAAATTATATTCATGGGGTTATGTGTCATTTTGGGTAATTTAATGACTTAATATGTAATTATTGATAATTAAAAGTTGAAATTGTAATTTAAGGGACTAAATATGTAATTTTGATAACTTGAGGGATTTGATGTATAAATTATGAATACTTAAGGGTAGTTTCGTATGATATGATAAAATAAGTGACCATTGTGTAATTTTGATAAACTAAGGGTTTAATATGTAATTATGGATATTATAAGGTTTAAAATGTAAATTATATAACTTAAGGGTGTAAAGTGTAAAATTGGGAAACTTGAGGGGCTGAATTTGTTAACTTGATAAATATGGATTCAAAACAGATTAATTGGGATATTTTCATATTTAAATCTTAACTTTGATATAATTACACTTAAAACCCTAATTTATGTAAAGTGGTCATAAGTAACCCTAAACTTTTGTGTCTTGTTAAAATACACCCTAAAACCATAATATGTTTTGATAATGACTTAACCTAAATGAGAATATGGAAATCTTACTAATTGTGGAAACTTTCTAATTATGGAAACTTTCTAAAAATAGAAACTTACTAAATATGGAAACCTGCTGAAAATGGAAAGTTACTTAAAATGGGAAGGTTTGTAATTCTTTGCTACCCCTCTAGGTGTGAAGAAGGAGAGGACCTGACTTTGATCCATCTTGTTCATTTTGATTTGTGCTTTGCTTTGGAATAAGGTACAGATATTCTGCCCTTTTTAATAAGGTGCCTTCGACCTCTTGTTGCTGATTTGAACCTATGATATGAACCTTTGGCATTTGAACCTTTGACATGAACCTTTGATATGAACCTTTGACTTCTGAACCTCTTATATGAACCCTGTGATATGAACCTTGAGATTTGGACTATGATTATGACTTATGAACCTTTGCTTTGATATGAACCTTTAACCTTGACCCCAGTTTGATACTACGAGCCAAAATATGTTTCCTAGCCATGAAGGTAACATGGCCGTGTCATTGATGCACCAATGGCATGACTAGTGTGTAGCCCTAGTGATTTGGTTACACCGTCCCCATTATGATATGATATGAGCTCACTATGATTTGTTTATGGCCAATATGATTTGTTTGGGGGGCGAATGGATGCATCCTAGATATGTTATGATATGCTTTGATATGATATGATATGGTGACTGGGGCTGGGTGCAATCCACTCCTTTCACAAAATATGGGAGCTGATCACTCCAACTGGTACATGAGGACACCCCTCATATTATCGGCTTATTCGAGAGGCATCCCCTCTATATGATTATGATATGCTATGATATGATATGTTATGATATGGGCTCGTGGTGGATGATTGTCCTAACCTTTACTCTTGTACCTTATTTATATCTCTTTCACTATGCTTCGTTTGTTTCGTTTCCGTTTATTATTATATCTGTTCACTGGGCTTTTTAAGCTCAGCCGCACGTTTTCTTTTCGTGTGCGGCAGGTATCTAAGCTAGGAGCTTTTGGATTATGCTTTTGGATTATGATATGATATGATATGGTGACTGGGGCTGGGTGCAATCCACTCCTTTCACAAAATATGGGAGCTAGCTACTCCATTTGAAGAATGAGGACACCCCTCATATTATCTGATTATCTGAGAGGTCTCCCCTCTATATGATTATGAAGATATGATATGATATGATATGGGCTCGTGGTGGATGACTGACAGGGTTCATATAAGAGGTTCAGAAGTCAAAGGTTCATATCAAAGGTTCATGTCAAGGTTCAAATGCCAAAGGTTCATATCATAGGTTCAAATCAGCAACAAGAGGTCGAAGGCACCTTATTAAAAAGGGCAGAATATCTGTACCTTATTCCAAAGCAAAGCACAAATCAAAATGAACAAGATGGATCAAAGTCAGGTCCTCTCCTTCTTCACACCTAGAGGGGTAGCAAAGAATTACAAACCTTCCCATTTTAAGTAACTTTCCATTTTCAGCAGGTTTCCATATTTAGTAAGTTTCTATTTTTAGAAAGTTTCCATAATTAGAAAGTTTCCACAATTAGTAAGATTTCCATATTCTCATTTAGGTTAAGTCATTATCAAAACATATTATGGTTTTAGGGTGTATTTTAACAAGACACAAAAGTTTAGGGTTACTTATGACCACTTTACATAAATTAGGGTTTTAAGTGTAATTATATCAAAGTTAAGATTTAAATATGAAAATATCCCAATTAATCTGTTTTGAATCCATATTTATCAAGTTAACAAATTCAGCCCCTCAAGTTTCCCAATTTTACACTTTACACCCTTAAGTTATATAATTTACATTTTAAACCTTATAATATCCATAATTACATATTAAACCCTTAGTTTATCAAAATTACACAATGGTCACTTATTTTATCATATCATACGAAACTACCCTTAAGTATTCATAATTTATACATCAAATCCCTCAAGTTATCAAAATTACATATTTAGTCCCTTAAATTACAATTTCAACTTTTAATTATCAATAATTACATATTAAGTCATTAAATTACCCAAAATGACACATAACCCCATGAATATAATTTATTACTCAAATCAACTCTAACTTTCCAGAAATTACATGTTTAGTCCCCCTATTTTAATTATTTTTAAAATCAAATTATAATTTATTAAAATAACCATTTAAGCCCTTTAAATATAAAATTTACATAAGAGACCCATAACTTTTATTTTGTACGATTCATATGAGGTCCAAATAACATTTTAAAAATAACCTACAAGTTTTATAATTTACAAAACACCCCTTATACTTTTTATACAAATCGTATAACCCTTTTTAATCCACAAAACTTTAACCATAGTATCCTAATCATTTAGCTAATCATTATATCATCATTACACATCATTTACATCATCAAGAACAAGCCCTAATGCCCAAACCCTAATTCGATCACTATTATTTTATTTTCTTCCTTATTTTCTTTCTAGCCGATTATATACTTAAATCAAGAATAATTATTTTAGGCCTCTAAAAATCAAATGGACATTTTTCCCAGATTATATTCATCATATGAAGCTCAAATAAATTATCATTCATGCCCAGAAAATTCGGATACAATTATTTAGGTTTTATACACGTTTTTGAGATTTAATTCACAAATAATTCATAGATCATGCATGGTATGTTATTATCATTTTATTTGATGTTCATAGATCATAAGAGACTCAGGAAAAATGGCAAACCGAATTTAGGATAAGTCGAAAGGTTGGCACGAATTCTTTCCTTTCGGTTCTACACGCGACACACCACAATTTACCACGGCCTCACGAACGATCTACAAATCTTGTAATCATTTTTCATAGAATATATATGATGTGAGGATCTTGAGAAAAATGAGGAACGAATTTTATAAGAGTCGTATGAATCATAGACGAATTAACTTACAATTGGTTCTAGCGATAGGAAATAATTGACCACAATCGAATCCGCCCACACACAGCTCCAAGGATATTTTTATAGGCCTCAATTGATGCTCAAGAACACACGAAAAATAATCTCACACCTCCAGGAAGTCGCACGAATTATTAGTGATTATTTCTAGGGTTTATGGAGTTTCGGTTTGTATTTGGGAGAAGGAAAATGATTTTACCACTTAATGAAGATAATGCCGAGTTTTAGGAGGAGGGGGAAATCAAAAAGGAGCGGCCTAATTAATGGAATTGATCAATCATCATTTATTTGTAATTATTCCCATTTATTTTGTAATTTAATACACTTAAATAACCTTTTAAAATTAGGTAAATGTATACTTAATTATTTTGAACTTGTTTATGTGTAGTAATAATTTTTATAGCTTGCACAAATATTTTATGATGCTCTCTAATTATTTCATGTCATACTTGGTTCATTTCATAATTTTTGGAATTAATTTATAAGTTATATAAGCCTTTATTAAATTTTCAAGTTGTAGGGGCATTTTGGTCTTTTGCACATTTTAGATTTTTAGGGTTTTACAACTCTTCCCCTCTAAACGAAAAATTTCGTCCTCGAAATTTGCAAAGAAGTAGAACTGAAATGGAACGGAAACAAAATAGAGACATACCAGATCAGAATACAAAATGAGGATAACTAGCACGAATAGACTCCTCAGTCTCCCAGGTAGCTTCCCGCTCTGGGTGGTTCCGCCAAAGAATCTTAATGAACGGAATTACTTTACGTCTCATAACTCGCTCTTGGCGATCCAGAACCGCTTCCGGCTCCTCCGGAAGAGACATATCCGGCTGAATCTGATCGAGAGGATAAGATACTACATGAAGAGGATGATAGTTGTATCCCCGTAGAAGAGATACATGGAATACATCATGCACATGCGAAAGCTGGGGAGGTAGAGCTAAACGGTAGGAAACCTCTCCAATACGTTCCAGGATCTCGAATGGCCCGATGAATCGAGGACTCAGCTTGCCCTTGATTCCAAAACGTTTAACTCCTTGAAACGGTGAGACCTTAAGGAAAACCCGATCGCCAACCTGAAATTCCAAATCACGACGGTGCTTATCCGCATAACTTTTCTGACGAGCCCTAGCTTCTTTCAACTTCTCCCTAGCAACATCTACCTTCTCATTCGTGATCTGAACCAACTCCGGACCCTCAATAGCACGCTCTCCCACTTCGTTCCAACAAATGGGTGCCCTACATTTCCGCCCATACAACATCTCGAAAGGAGCCATCCGAATACTAGAAGTGTCACGAAAATGGTGACATATCAAAGGCAAGCATAACATACGACTTACATAATACAAATGGTTTACAATATTACAAGGAAAATATATCAAATCTACGTAGTCATACATAAATGAATACTAAAACTAAGGCATCATTTTCAAAAGCTAATCTCTCATCCCAAAGCAAACCCAAGCTCCTGGCTTCCTACTAAAACCTGCCGCAGGAAAAGAAATGCGGCTGAGCTTAAAAAGCCCAGTGAACAGATATATAATAAACGGAAACCAAAATCAAATGGAAATGAACAGACATATCATAATGAATGAGATATAGGAAAAGGAAATAAAGAGTAAGGTTTAGGACAGTCATCCACCACGAGCCCATATCATAACATATCACATATCATATCATATCATATCATATCTTCATAATCATATAGAGGGGAGACCTCTCAGATAATCAGATAATATGAGGGGTGTCCTCATTCTTCAGGTGGAGTAGCTAGCTCCCATATTTTGTGAAAGGAGTGGATTGCACCCAGCCCCAGTCACCATATCATATCATATCAAAGCATATCATATCATAACATATCTAGGATGCATCCATTCGCCCCCCAAACAAATCATATTGGCCATAAACAAATCATAGTGAGCTCATATCATATCATAATGGGGACGGTGTAACCAAATCACTAGGGCTACACACTAGTCATGCCAGTGGTGCATCACAGACATGGCCATGTTACCTTCATGGCTAGGAAACATATTTTGGCTCGTAGTATCAAACTGGGGTCAAGGTTAAAGGTTCATATCAAAGCATAGGTTCATATGTCATAATCATAGTCCAAATCTCAAGTTCATATCACAGGGTTCATATACGAGGTTCAGAAGTCAAAGGTTCATATCAAAGGTTCATGTCAAAGGTTCATATCATAGGTTCAAATCAGAAATCAAGAGGTCGAAGGCACCTTATTAAAAGGGCAGAATTATATGTACCTTAACGAATACGCAAGCAAAAGAAATGAAAGTCAAATCAACTAGGAGATCACTCCTTCTTCAACCGATCTACAAATAATCATAAGTTCTCTTAAGTTTCATATCATCGAAAGGTTTCATGTTTGTTCTCATTTCATATTAGATAACCTTAAGTTATATCTTTCTCATATGCCAATTCAAAGTATTACCAAATGATCATATTCATAGTTCAAGATTCATAATGTCTTTTACCAAATTTAGGGTTTTATGTAATTATCACAACTTTAGGGATTAGTATGTAATTCTCATAATTTAGGTTGTATTATGAAAGTATCCTCACGTTACAGATTTTACCAGTTAAGACCTTTGGTTTTAGCAAAATATCCATTTATACCCTTTAGGTTACACAGTAAACACATAGCACCCTTTAGTTTACAATTTAACCCTTTTATAACATCACACAGTTTTAAGTACGAATTTGTCAGGTTTTCCATAAATTATAAATCATATAAGAACTCAGTATTAAAATTCCCAAAAATTCCCAGAGGTGCTCATATGTCTAAAGTATTTTACCAAATTTTTCCAGATTTTATTATGTAGTATAGGTATGTGCTAAAAATCCATTTTCTCAACTCGTCCAGATTTCTGAGTAATTTTACTATACGAAAAGTTATCAATTAGAACCCTTTAAGAAAAATTCACAAAAATCTAGAAAAATTCCAGGAAGTAGAATACATCTTATAGATTACTCAGTTCAAAGGAATCTTCCTAACTCAACACGGTTTGAAAGTTAAAAATCAAAAACCCGGACTGATTTTCCAGACTCACAAATCCGACCAGACACATAATTTTCTAAAAATCAAAAAGTAACCTTCTAGGCCTCTAAAAATTACAAACTAAATTTTCCCAGGTAGCTATTTCAATGAACTTACTTTTGGGATTTTAAAACACTCAAAAACTCGATTCCATCATAAATTTACAGCCATTCAAAGTCGACCAAAAATCTCACTCAGAATCAGACATCACAGCAACTTAACCAATTTAGGGTTTTTAATATCCAAATCATAAGTTTTTCACTCCAAACGATTTTGGTTGAGTCCATAACATATTTTGGTCATTCTATAATATATTTAACATAATCACAACTAATTATTTCACCACAAATATGCAGCCAATTCATATATACGATTTTAGGGTTTGTAAATTTTATGATTTCATGTGATTGTTTTGTGCATATATTCGATTAGAACCAAAAGAAAAAAAAACAAGAATTATTGATTGAACATAGAGGGTGATACAATACCCTCGTAGCGTGATCGAAGAACACAAGAACACAAGATTAATCACCACACGAATCACCAATTCCTCCTCTCTTCTTCTTGATCGCACGAACAGCCCACAAACCGAAGAAAGAACATGGTTTTTGTTAGTTTTTGATGCGTAAAATTCGTATGGAATCATCATAGATGTTAGGGACTTACCTTGTGATGATTAAACAAGAGTTAGAACAAGATTTCGAAGCTTCTTGGATAGGATTTGAGGCGTGGCAGCAGCAAGGTTGAAGACAGCCGATTGTTTGTTTTTGTTTAGGGTTTCTTTGCTTTCCAAATTGAAGATCGGTATTTGATAAAAGGAGGAACCGACAATTGTGTTTTAAGGTAATTTAGGAATGATTAAATCACATTAAAAGGCTTAACATATATAGTGAAATCATGCATTTGGCCTTGATTATGGCCTGGGGGGGGGGGGGGGGGGGCGGCACCATACATAGGTTCTCTTTTTTTTTCTTTTTTTTTTTTTTGTACAACTTATAACATAAGGTTTTTTTTTTATTTGCTTAAATATTGGAAGCTTAGAATATACATATGTTACTTATGTGATCTTTCGTAGGTTCTCAAAATTTTAATTTCGAGGGTATTTTTGTCTTTTCATCTTATGTTAATTTGCGGGTTTTACAGTGACAAAGGGCATTCATGGCTATGTTGGTGCTGTATGTCTCCACCGTTGTGATGGCCCCTACATCAGGTTCAAACAACATGACATTATACTCCTCCCTCGGGACAACCTGAGTAAACACCATCCACTGACCATGTTCCATTTTCAAGTCTTGAACCAGTCTCAACCAACCATACCCAAACAGGAAGGAGTGGACGTATCGATCATAGACATTTTCACTTTCCACCCTAACATCGTACTCAGTGGTGTTAGTGGTAACCACGACCGACTCAGTAGGGGTTGGACCATTCAGATATTTCAGAAAATCTTCTGGCAATAACTGCATAAGCAGAGATGTGTCTGTCACTGGCACTAAACATCTCCAAAACTGAGCACTTTCGGGTTCATAATTATGAAATTCCTCCCCAGCCTCGCTGTAGCAAGTTACATAAAACACATCCTCACCCTCTTCTACAAAATGTATGTAAGTAACATCCGAACAGGTGATGTTGTGCATGACAAAATCATTCCACCTTGCTCCCTCAACAACACACACTAATTCTGAGACTCTCCTTACACTAACTCTCCATCTAATCCCCGTACAGTTAACTAAGTAAATATAACGATTCCCATGATAGGAACCTCCTAACACGTAATCATTATGCAGTTCCTGTATATCAAAATTAATTTTTAAGCATTGTCAATTTCTTAAAAACTGGTTTCTTAGAGAAATAACAGTTAATTCATATATGGTGTTAACTTACAAACTCATCCAAAACATGTTCAGGATTGTGCACTGCGCAAACAAATTGATTCCCATACATTTTGACTGCATTAACGATTAAGATTAACACAAATAACGTTTGAATGAAGTAAAAATCAGTAAATATTATTACCTGGTATGTGTGTTGTTTGATTTTGCACGGCTGCTAAGTTTCGATGGTATGTGTTTGTGGGTTTGTGATTTGATCGGTTGAAAGAAGATAGAATGTGTTTGTGTGTGTGATTTGATATTGTTAATGTGTTATACACGACTTAGGTTATTTGTAAAAAATGTCCTCGTCGATATTCGTGCCTGGGAGGTAGCTGAAGGGTGATAAATGCAGAAAAAGTGGATTGACAAAATTACCCTCACGTACGTTCACGTGAGGACTAACTAACGGGATTTCCTAATGAACGTTAGCCAAAATACTGAATTTGCAACTATAGTAACTCTTCACGGGCCATTCTTGCAGAAAAATGAAACGTTAGGGACATTTCTTGCATTTTTTTTTCGAGTACATTTTTTGCATTTTTCGGAAAGTTCAGGAACATTTTTTGCAGTTTACTCAAAAAAGAAATACAAATAACACATGTGGGTGAAACAAAAAAGGGATGAATAACACCCCAATGGCACCAAGGTGGTGCACTATAGCATGTTGGTGGTTCCTAAAATTTGCCAACAACACGTTATTGGTTCCCATACCGTGCTCTCTTATGTGTTGCAACAATGATGACTGTAACATGTGTTCAATCCATGTTTGTATGATCCAGCATATTTATAACTTTTCTGTCATGGCGAACCTAAAATTATACTTCATCCGTCTCAAAATTATAGTCCATATTTCCTTTTCGGGATGTCCCAAAATAATTGTCCACTTTTTTTTTTAAGTAAAAACTAGAGAATTTAGTGGAGGATTTTTTTTTTTTTGTGGTATACCTGGGTTTCCGACTCAAATTGTGAGCCGTCTAATCCCAGGGCGACTAGCCTTTTGGATAGCCCGGAGTCGTCGCAGGTGAACCTCCGTGGCCAATGGGGGATTAATTTTCTCCCCAGGGTTCGAACCCAAGACCTCTTGGCACTTTCGTCTTAATAGGCTAAGCCCTTACCAATGGGTCACCCCATTGGTTAGTGGAGGAATATTTTATTTGAGTGGTTGAAAAGTAAAGTGACCTCACTTTTATTAAATTATGTGATTTTTGTCTCCTGACAATAATTTTGAGACGGAGGGAATAACATAACGTACATATAGTCATGTACGTGCGACTATATCATTACAACATTCGACACAATTAGCGGAGACCATGTCAGCCTTTTGGCGAGGACATGTCTTCGCCAAAAGTTCCCCGCTAATACCTAGTCGGGAATACTTTTGGTGAAGACGATTTCAAGCTATTGGCGAGGACACGTGGAGCCCACACCCTTTTCTTGGTCAAAGATTGTCCAGCGTGGCAGCTACACTTTTGGCGAGGACTGTAGTTGCTACGCTGGACAATCTTTGACCAAGAAAAGGGTGTGGGCTCCACGTGTCCTCGCCAAAAGCTTGAAAACGTCTTCACCAAAAGTCCTCGCCAAAAGTCTAAACTAATTATATTTGTTTATCTTTTTGCGAGGATTTGTCTTCGCTAAAAGTCTGCACCAATAAAACTGGTTAAGACTTTTGGTGAGGACATGTCCTCGCCAAAAGCACCCGACCCATTTTGGAAAAGAAAAAAAAAAAAAATGAATTGAACAAAGACAATTTTGCAAAACCACAAGGACAAATTTTGCGATTTACTCAATGAAAAACATGTTGACCCACCCAACTTAACACAAGCCCGTGGGCATGAAAACCGCATATATCTCGGTATTCTGTATATATTCGACTTAGTGAAGACAGTGATATCTCATCTGCAAATTAAAATATCTTTGTATATATCTCATTGTTTACTGGGATGATCTTGATTAGTACAAATATATCTCGTAAAAAAACTGTTATTCATTCAATATAAGTGTAGACATGTAACATGTTATATTTGCCGGCCTTTTGTTATAGTACATGTATAGACAGTCTAAAAACCCATAATTTGCTCGATCATGTCGAAACTTAAAACTTAATCGAGTTTGGTTGACTCGACAACGTTATTTGTTAACTTTTCTAACGATAATTTAACAAGTTCACTAAGTGGCTGAAAAGTTAAAACTGTAACATTTGATAGTGAAGGGTTGAAAGCAATAGATTTTATAAAGTTACGGAGCATTTAAGATTTTAATTCTGGGTAACGTTTTTTTGGTCAAAGCAGTTGGAATGGTAAACCACTAACTATATAAATCGCCTTCCACTAACTTTACATGGCTGTCAAACTAACATAACATACTGACTCCAGCTTACTAAACGTGTGGCACTACTGTCATTAGCGATTTTTCTTAATTAGAGCTAATTCCATTTTTTTCTCCAAAAAAAAATAATGATTAAAGTTTTGCAAAAAAAAAAAGAAAAAAAAGAATGAGTTTCACATTTGTCTCGCTCAAAATTAAGCGAATTGTAATTCCACTATAAATTTGACACGTGTCAAGTGGTTGGTGGGATTTTTTGTGCGACTTGTCAATTTTTGAGTGAAGTTACAAAAGTCGCACAAAAAATCTCATAAAGTCGCACAAAAATCTCAATAACCACTTGGACACATGTCAATTTTGCTCTTTTAATTTTAGGTGAGACAAATGCAGAACTTACTTTTTCTGAGACAAAACTTTAATCATTACGGTATTTATTTTTGGGCAAAAATGAAATTTGCTCTTTTAATTACTCCATCATATTTAACCATGAGTATATTTGGTAACTAAATTAAGTTAATTTACGAATTTTAGAACTTACTTAGAATGTGATTTGCTAACAATAACGTTTTGTTTAAGAATTGGAGTTATATAAGGATTTTTTTTTTTATTTTTTTTTTTTTTTTTTTTTTTTTTTTTTTTTTTTTTTTTGTAATATATTTAAATATATTTAGCAAAACAAAACTCAAGATAATACGGTAGTTGTGAAATGGTAAATAAGGAAAAGATGTCGAATCCTTTAGAAAGTGGAATAATTTTGCAAAGTCTAAAAAGTAATGTAGACCATTGGATCATAATACAAAGATTTGATCAAATTAAAGAGGTACATATACACATAGAGGCATAGTGGTCATCCTACTTATTTATCTCTTATCTTCTTTCATCTCTTTATTTCTCATCCAATCCTCCATCTCAAATCCAAAAATGAAAGAGATCTCTTATTTGCCACTAAATTACATTAAATTGGTAAATTTGTCATTCAAAATATACAATAGGTTGAATTGACCATCAATAATTGTACCTTTATAAAGTAACTTCCTTTTTTAAGAACTATGATACATGAGTTTTTATTTTTTATTTAAAAAAAAAATAAAAAAATAAAAAAATACCTTTAATAACCTCTTAATCTGACTCATTCAGATGCGTTCAAACATTTGGGTCATTAAGTGCGTTTATTTTTTTCTCATTCAGAGGCGATCGGAAGCTCAAACGTCTTACCCAACAAAATATGGAGGGATGTCTTACGATCTATTAATGTATTTAACTTTTTTTTTTTTTTTTTTTTTTTTTTTTTTTTTTTTTTTTCATTTTTATATGATGCTTCTTTTAGTAATAATAACACATTTAAAAAGAATTACATTGTTTATTTTTTGCTAAATAAAAAATGGTAAAGATGATAATGTAATGATAACAAAATGCACATTGCACAAAAGTTTTTCAAATAATAATAATAATAATAATAATAATAATAATAATAATAATAAGTCTATTGTCATTAGTCACTCCAATAATGCTAAAAGTGATGTTTTTATCTTTCATAGAGTTAGCTTTTGTATTCAGAAAGGAGTGGGAGCACAACTTGTTTCTAGACTCCCATCCAACTTTATGTAAAATTTATTATGTTTAATAATAATTTTTGGTTTATAATAAAAAAAAATAATAATAATAATAATAATAAAGTGATGTTTTATTAATAATAATAATAATAATAATAATAATAATAATAATAATAATAATAATAATAATAATAATAAATAATAATATAATAATAATAATAATATATAACTAGTTTGTGAAATTAAATTATGTCGTACGCATTTTGAGTATGAACTAGAATTTAGTTTTATTTGAAAATATTTTTAGTTGTTAAATGGAGAATATTAAGTATATCATAAAATATTTACTTTTTCACAATCTTATCATCGTAAATTAATTGAAAGTGATAGTTTACAAAATGGTGAAGATGTTTTACAACATGAAAGTACAATATATCAAAAATATATAACTACTTTCATAGACGGAACCAGGCTGGGTCCTGGGTGTTTCCGGGACACCTATGAGGTTTCGTGACGTAGTGTTAATTTTTGGTAAAAACATTGATTTTTCGTAAATGCACACGGTTCATAAAAATCGTGTTTATAGTTTTTTATATTTTTTATAAATGCACTTGGTTAATAGGTCTCCTGGTTCCGTATCTTACTACTTTACAAGATCAAATTGTGACATGATGTTCTTGAGTGTTTTGTTTTAACATATTTTATTTTCATGTTGTTAAAGCGTGTTAGTTTCAGGCCTCAATTGTTTTAATTAATGTTTATAAAAATCTATGTATCGTAAGAATGAAACTGATTTATACTTATATTATTCAGACATTTTTGCATGAAATAAACAAAAAATGTTGTTTCATTTAAATTCAGACATTTATGCATCAAATTCAGAATCAGATGTGCAAATCAAATTTAAACTTATGACCCCTTAATTAACAAAGAGCATTTTATTTCAAGACAAATGTAAATAATAAAGTGTATACGGAGTACTTAAAAAGTTAAAATGATTTAAAAAAAATAATAATAATTAAAAAAAAATGAGTTTTGTTAACCACAACCTATGGGGTTGTGTTTAAACATACTTTAATTAAAAATTTTGCATTAAATGAACACTAAACACTCCATGTTTAACAATACATTCCATGCTTAAAATGAAAAATATGTATAATTATATAATATACTACTTCATTTAATGCAAAATTTTTAATTAAAATATTTTTAAATTGGGTTGTGGTTAACAAAACCCAAAAATATATATATCAATAAAAATTAAAGGTTGACATTGACAGAATGTGCGAGTTACCAAGTTTGACCTTGACATAATGCATGTCTTAGTTACCAATTAATTTTCTCATTGAATAGAAGTTTACATCAGCGACTTGCTTCATTTAAAATAAAAATGATGCCCTTATTTAAAGGCAAGACGTAGTCGAAGAATAAATTTCCTAGCTCACTCTACTTATTAGAATATTATACAAATTTCACTATATACGTCCCTTAATTTATCCAAAATTAACAAATATTCAACAAAAGTATATCCTTTTCATCGTTAACGGGGTTTCATCTAACAACGTCTTAACCAAAGGCCTCATCGCCCTATATGAGTGGTCCATCAACTTAAAGATTGTGGGTTCAAGTCTTGCCGGAGACATGTAAGAAATAATTTATTAGATAGATGATTTAGGTTGTAAAAGTTTGCCGTTCTAAAAAAAAATAATAACTAAAAAATAAAAAAAAATCTAACATTACCCTATATATAATTTAGCGTCGAGTTTTGCTACAGTTGTTGTAGCAGTGTTGGGCTCGGTTTTGGGCTGTGGGCTCCCGCTTTTCTCCTTTGGTTTGTCCCCTCGCTTCTTTAGCTATCAATCCGGGTACCTAACACTTCACTTATTCTTGCACGTTCTACTGCCTTCTACCGAAACCCTAATTGGCTGCCGGTGGTGTTTACTTGCGGATCGGTTATGGTCTTTTAGATTTCTTTTGCTTATGTGCCTGTTCTTTGTGGTGGTTACTTTTTTTTTTGTGGTAGGTTATTTGTTCACTGTTTGGTTATGTGCGCTTGCCTGCCGTCGTTGTTTGCTTGCGGATCGGTTATGATCTTTTAGATTTCTTTTGCTTATGTAGCTGTTCTTTGTGGTGGTTACTGTTTTTTTTTGTGGTACCTTATTTGTTCATCGTTTTACTTGCGGATCGGTTATGGTATTTTAGATTTCTTTTGCTTATGTGCCTGTTCTTTCTGGTGGTTGCTGTTTTTCTATGTGGTACCTTATTTGTTCACCGTTTGGTTATGTGCGCTTGCCGGATCGGTTATGGTCTTTTACATTTCTTTTCCTTACGTATCTGTTCTTTGTGGTGGTTAGCGTTTTTTTTTTGTTGTACCTTATTTGTTGCCTGCCGGTATTGTTTGCTTGCGGATCGGTTATCGTCTTTTAGATTTCTTTTGCTTCTGTGGCTGTTCTTTGTGGTAGTTACTGTTTTTTTTTTGTAATAGGTTATCTGTTCATCGTTCCGTTATGTGTGCTTGGTTGCCAGTGTTGTTTACTTGCGGATCGGTTATGGTCTTTTAGATTTCTTTTGCTTATGTAGCTCTCCTTTGTGGTGGTTGGTGTTTTTTTTTTGTTGTACGTTATTTGTTCATTGTTTCGGTCACGGTGTTTTTTTTTTGTGCTTCTTGCGTGCGCGCCCGTTATGATACCTGCTGTTTTACATGTCTTTTGGTTATGTTCATCTTTTACTTATGTGGCTACTGCTTTTGCCGTAATCTACCGGTATTTTGTTTCTTTAAGGTCTATGTAGCTGCCTTTTCGATGTTTTGTGTGGCTAAAAAATATTATCTTCATGTTTGTGATGCGTTTGTTAGCTCACTTGATATGTTACCTATACCTGTTATTACCTGAAATGGCAGATATGAGTGCCATATCAAGTGGTGTAACCGACGTCTCAGATTTTTTCCCCGCGATTCAGTTTACTTACTTGCCTTTTTCTTCTGTGTTGGTGTTACAGTTGCCTTGCAAAGGTATTCGCGGCACAATTCTTGAATGTCATAGTATGAATGCTAACTATGTGACTGGACCTGTTTCGTATACACGTTTACCTTGCTTCGGCTATTATATAATTACCTGGTGGCAAGGCAATCAGCAGCTTACTTCGGCTATTATATAATCAGGTGGTGGCAAGGCAATTACCGGGCGGCATGGTCTAAACAATAGCTAAGCAACCGGTCTTATTTTGCAGCCACCACCTCTTTTCAGCTGTCTCTGTGCAGCAGCTGGGATAATTTTGTCACTTTACATTCTCTGAACACATGTTGCTTGGCAAGGTAACTAAGATTGCGGTTGCAGCCATGCTGTGTGTTTAATGTTCCTTGCAAAGGTTTCGGCAATACAGTTCTTAAATATCATGGTATGACTACTGCCTATCTAACCGGATCCGTTTTGCAACTGCCCTCGATTTAGAGTGGCTGGTGTTGCTACCAAATGAGAGAATGCAATGGAGAATGTGATGACCACCTCCTTTGCTCTTGCACTCTCCTATATATAATGGACCGTGGAGTTTTGTTACAGTTGTTGTACCAGTGTTGGCCTCGATTTTGGGTTATGAGCTCCCACTTTTTCCCTTTCATTTGTTCCATCACTTCTTTTAGCCTTTTTCCGATCGCTAACAAATGATAGAATTCGCTGAAGATTTATACATGTCTCTTCCCTGTGATTTTCTTGGTAGTTGTGCACATGTTCTTTGTGAACTTTTGTTGCCTGCTGTCGAAATGTTGTCATTTTCATATGAAATAATTAACATCCATGAATGTCTGCGCAATAGGCTCTGATGAGTCTGTGAGTCTGATTTAAGAAGTGAATCTCTGGCACTTGGCAGGGCAAACTTTCAGATTTGCAGCCGTGCCACGTGTATTTATTTCTGATGATGTAAAACTCATAATTTCTTCACAGATCTGAGCTAAATTCTTTGAGTTTTTCACTTATTGGTTGTAAACTTTTGACACCTGCTGTAGAAATGTTGTCATTTTCATATGAGATAATTAGCATGCATGGATGTTTGCACAATAGGCTGTGATGAGTCTGTGACCCTGATTTAAGAAATGAATCCCTGGCACTTGGCAGGGCAAACTTTCAGATTTGCAGCCGTGCCAGGTATATTTATTTCTTCTGATCGCTTATTAATATCAGTCCAATGATATGAAATTCATAACTTCTTCACAGATCTGAGCTAAAATGTTTCAGTTTGTCGCTTATTCGTTGTAAACTTTTTATGCCTGCTGTACAAATGTTGTGATTTTCATATCAAATGATGAACGCACGTACATGTTTGCACAATAGCCTCTGATGAGTTCTGCCACTTGGCAGGGCAAACTTTTAGATTTGCAACCGTCGCAGGTGTGTTTATTTCTTGCAATCGCTTATTAATATCAATCCAATGATATTAAACTGATACCTTCTTCGCAGACCTCAGCTAAAATGTTTAACTTTGTTACTTATTGGTTGTCATAGCCTGTCATGAACCTGTTACTCTGCTTAAAGAAGTTAATATGTAGCTTTTGGTAACCCAATCTCTTAGATTTGCACCTGTGCCAGGTATATTTATTTCTTGCAATCAGTTTTTAATATCAATCCAATGATATCGATTTCTGAATTTATCTACAGGTCGAACTCAGATAATGTAAAACTAAAGATTGTAAAAAAAACAGACAGAATATCAGTGATGGATGTATGGCAACCAGTCACGGTTACTGCACATATGCAGCTATACCCAGTTTCATATGGTGTATACATCCATCATTGATACTTTGTTGTTGTTTTTTGTACCAAACATTTTTCTTACACTGAACTGTCTCACTGCATATAATTGCCTCCTTTCACCTACCACTATATTTACATGGTATTTACACTCAACATTCATACTTTTTAAATCTTTGCGTAGTCATTGTCTTCGTATACATAATTTATTTATATTTTTTTATTCTTCAGGTTTCTGTTCTTGCATATGGCGATGACCAGAAGTTAAGGGCAAGTTATATTTCACAACCTGTTTTTATGTTTACTGTATTCATGTACATATTTTGACCAGTTTTTTCTATTCTTCAGGTTACTATATATATAACATGTAAAATACATAAATACATACACACTTTTTTTTGGGTGCATATCTTTGTTATTCATTATTCTATTAAAAGGTTTACACTAACACTATATATATATATATATATATATATATATATATATATATATATATATATATATATATATATATATATATATATATATATATATATATATATATATATATACTTTTTAGTAGAAGAATTAATAACAAAGATATGTGCCAAAAAAAAAGTTTGCATCTATTTAATACATGTTATATATAACAAAAGATGGTCACTGATAATTGACTACAATTATCAAAGATCAATGCGAAGCAAAATAGTATAGTCTTAGAAATGATTTGGTGCAGATTACTTCTTTACACTATGCTATTTTGCTTCTCACTGATCTTCTAAAATTCGTCCATATTATTAGCCATCAATTTTGATCAGAGGAATGCATATCTCGCACAGAGTAAAAAAAAACCCAAAACACAAGTAACGGGTAAAAAACAAACCCGCAGCCCAACACTGACTCCAACACTGTACGTTCCCTCCTATGTCTTGCTTCGAGCAGTAATTTTTCTTCGATAGAAGCTATTCCTTTTTCTGTCTTTCTAAAATGCCTTTTTGTCAATGGTTTGCAGCCACAGTATTTAGGCGATGATGATAGGTTTGCACATTCCCATTTTTCCACCTATGCATTCGTTGGCAAGGCAACCATGATATCAGTTGCAGCCACAATGCACAATTCATGCTGATCAAAAACGTGCATATCTGAGCCTGTCAAAATGTCTAGCTCCTCCTCAGTCAACTGCGGCCCCTGATCTGAGGTATGTTGGATTGATTTATCTGACGGTAACCATTTACTATCCATCAATTGATTGCTAATATCCTTTATTAAGTTAAGAAAAAAACAACAGTTAATATTCATTATGGTTTACCATCAATTTTCGCTTCAGGAATACTACCACCTATTAATATGGCGTCTTTTTCTATTTCCAGATATTAACAATTGAACTTACGCAGCAACCATACATTGTTCTTTTTTGCATACTCATAACTGTAGTGACATAAATGCTTCTGGTCAAAAATATACTTCAATTTGGAAAGAAGGATGAGAAGCGGAAGAGAATGGTGTGATAAGTAGTTTGATCCAAATTGCTTCTTCGCAGCATTCTCTTCCGTTTCCCATCTTTCTTTCAGACTTGAAACATATTCTTGGCCAGAACCAATTCTGTCACTACACGTCTGCCTGTGCAAAAAAAAATGTTACCTTTTACTGGCACATAACATAAACCTTTTGTATCCGTCCTTTACCAGGTAAAGAAAATGTTTCCTCCTATCTCTTGCTTCGAACACTAATTTTTCCTCAATACAGCTTATTGCTTTTTGTGCCTTTCTAAAATGCCTTTTTCTGAATGGTATGCAGCCGCAGTGTTTAGGCGATGATGATAACTTTGTCCATTCCCATTTTTCCAGCTGTGCGTTCGTTGGCAGGGCAACTACAGTATCAGTTGCAGCCACAGCGTACATTACAAGCTGATTACAAACGTACATATCTGAGCCTTGCTAACATTGAAACATGTGGCACTTCGCTCGACTACGGCTCCTGATCTGAGGTATATTGAATTTATTTATCTAAAAGTAACCATTTGCTGTCCATCAATCGTAACTTTATATACATTTTACCCACATTTTTTCATCTATGAATATCTGTAACAGGTCATGTATTCAGCAGCACCGCTACGCACACCAGATTAATACAATCAGGATTATTAATCTGACCTTCACCTCGAATTCCTTTTGCTATTTTAATCGTCTATCAATATGTCTGGTGCAGACTATTGTCTCAAGACTATTTCAATAACAAAAGGGGTTTGAGGTGGAGATCAGATTTTCCACCTATATGTCGATTAAAAAAAAATAAAAAAAAACATAAGAAACAAAGACTATTTGGTACTTTTTTTTTTTGCTGATAGTAACAATACATGTCATATGTTTACAATTCTTGAAGAAAGGTGGGAAACCGGAGAGGATAGTGTGCCATATACTTTGGCACAAATTACTTCTATACACTATCCTCTTTTGTTTCCCATCTTTCTTCGATAATTGACCCATACTGCTGATCACCATCTTTTCACATGACATCGGCTTTTACTATCACCAAAAAAAAAGAACTAATAGATGCCCTTTGTTTCTTATGGTAAAATTCTGAACTTAAACATAGTTACTCATTCTAAATTCCCATACAGTTCCTTTTGTTCTTTCAACAACCTAGCAGCTCGCTTGGTGCAAGCAGTTGCACAAAGGAAGGTGAAACAACAAATGGAACTGTAAGGGGATTTAGAAAATTTAACTAAATTTTTGAATGAAAAAAATTAGCTGTGTGCCACATGATTAGCGGTCTGGGAAAGGCTAAAAGAAGAGATGGAACAAACAAAAGGCACAAAACAAGAGCCTGCAACCCAAATGCGGGCCCAACACTGCTACAAAAACTGTAGCAAAACTCGACGCTACATTATATATAAGAGAATATTGTCACCCGATGAACTTGATGATTCCTGTTCTTCAGGTTCGCATACCCATTCCCATTATTGCATTCATCTATTTTACGTTCTTCTTTTTTCTTACTTTCTAAAATCCCTTTTTCTCAATGGTTTACATCCGCATTCTATAGGCAATGATGATAACTTTGTACGCCTCCATTTTCCCAGCTGCATGTTCGTTGGCAGGGCAACCACACTTTTAGTTGCAGCCACAACATGCATTTAATGCTGATTATATATGTACATATCTGAGCCTTACTAAGATCAGAACATATAGCCCGTCGCTCAACTACGCTTGCTGATCCAAGGTATATTGCATTTGTACCATTTCATGATCCAATGTATATTTACTAATTATATGCTCCTATAGTAAAAACTATCTATTCATTTCAGCATAGACGCTTATTCTAAGATCCTGTGGTACACCCAATTGTGCAAAGACACTCGAAACGACAAAACAGCCTGTACAGATTCTCAAACCAGCTGCCTGCATTCCTTTTTTACTTCTATTCAAGCTACATCCTCATAAAAAGAAGCTGAAAATCAAAAATATACAGAATATCAGTGATGGATGTACCGACACCGAACATAGCTGCTGACGCATTTGCATGGTGTCTGCATCCATCATTGATATTTTGTTACCATTTTTGTCCTGTCAAAGAATCGATACTCACATTCTCAGTATATTTTATTGCCTACGACCAACAGATAAGTGTTACTTATATCACTATGGTAAATTTAAAATGCAATTGCTGTTCGCATAGATAATCTCCTTAAACATTCTAACCATTACTGCTATCGCGCTTAACTTATTTTCCTTTTTTTTATACCAGCGAATTATGCACAGTTATCTACTACTGCTGCCATTTGTCAGACAGTTACAAATCCTGTAACGAATGCTAGCCAGCCACTCAGAACACACAGAGCTCATGTTAACTACCAACACACAGGTAGTATTAATTATGCTTTCTTGCTATATGAGACTTTTAACTGTAACTAATGTTTGTTGCTCTTTTCATGATTCAAACTGACCCTGCTCCTACTGCATCTTCTAACTATAATCCTGTATCTCAACCGTTTGCAGCTACATTCTTTAGGCAATGATGATAAGTTTGTACATCTCCATTTTCCCAGCTGCATGTTCGTTGGCAGGGCAACCGCACTTTAAGTTGCAGCCACAGCTTGCACTTAATGCTGATTACATATGTACATATCTGAGCCTTACTAAGACCAGAACATATAGCCACATGGTCAACTGTACCTGCTGATCAAAGATATGTTGCATCTGCACCATCTGGTACTACACATTCACTTGCTTTTCATAATATGTTATATATTTTAATGCTCAGGGAATTTATGCATTCCACGAAATTACAAATTGTATGGATTCCTGTGTTCTTCCCAACCTATTTGGATTAAAAACAAAAACGTAAGTACCACACTATAACTTGACTTAAATTCTTAATTTTATTTAGTGAAATATCTTACAATCAACATAAATTTGCTTCACATAGAAACTAGCCTTTATTGAAAAACATATCTTACAATCGACTAGCATTAACCATAAAACATCCTCCAATTGCATCCACACAATTAGAAACGCATTGCCACCTTGAAGTTTCATAATAAACACATCATTGTTACGTGCATTTAACCCAAATTCAGCTGCTATCAAGCGCATCTGCATGACTTTCTGTTCATCTTTTGCTATCACTTCTCTTAGATACTCTGCTGTTTTCTGAGCATGACTATTTCCAACACCTTCAAGCTCTTGAATAAAAGAAAGCCTGTCACGGTTAACACTAGCCAACCTATCACAAATCACACTCAGTTGCTGTGCCATATGAACATCCTCGATACTAGCTTGGCGACAATACAAAACTAATATGTCAGACCAACTATTAGAATTGGCCTCAACTCTCAGCTGATCACACTTAGGATGCCTAGACATTTTCTTTTCTTTGTTTTCCTACACACTTATCAAATGAGTTATGAAAACAAATGTCCATTTCAGCTATCTTAAATAGGAAAACCAGATCCAAGACAGACAGTCACGAGATTCTCTTCTAAAAACAAAAAAAACAAAATGCCCATATCTATAATGCACACTGCCGACATCTACTCACCCATAATTGGACATTACTGTTTTGCAGGTTTCGTACTTATGCTCACAGACTTTTTTACAAATGCCAGATTCTTGACAGGTATCCAAACTTTCCAGCCACATACTATAGACTAATTTATTCTACCTTGCCTTTTTCAAAGCATTAAACATTATTGAACTGAAGATCTTAAAAGTGGCCAGAAATAAACAAACAAATGCTAACAATATATCTTATCTATCATTTCTTTATTCCTTGCTAATGAACCTCTCGCTTGGTTTCATTGGTTATAGTGATTAACTAATGATATTTTTATTAGTTTGTTAATTTGCACATTGATTATCTAATGATATTTCCATTCGTTTGTTAATTTGCAGAAGCACTGCTTTCCTTATATGCTACTCATACCTGTTCTAATTAGATGCTAAAGCACTGTGTTGTAAGTTTCTTTCTAATTATGTATCTTTAAGCGTTTAGTGTTTATAATGTTTTCTGATATGTATTCTGTACATGTTTTTGTAGCTGCTACAGAACCTTCTATTTGTTTTCCTAATGGTGGCCGTTCGCAGTTACAGACATCGTGTTACTTTCGGTTAAATCAGGTAATCAAAAAAAAAATTTTTTTTGTTGGGTACTCATGCCTGTTCTAATTATACAATTGCCATTTACAGATTACTCCACCACCTCACAATAGCGCCCTCCGATGAAAGACTCCATCTTGCAAGCACTACAAAGGATGGCAGGGACAAGGAGGAAGATGAAGTGAAGATTTCATTGATTGCAGTATTTCAAAAAGAGGTAGGCTGCAGCCTCCAACAGACAAAGGCCGTTAAGGTGGCTGTGGCTAATGGAGATTTACTGGAAGTCAATGGTTGGTGCAAAGGGTTGTGTTGGACAGCACTAGGTTTAGAATCGACCACTGATTTCATGGTAATGCCTTTGGGAGAATATGGGGCGGTCTTCGGCATCCAATTTCCAAGGCTATTGCAGCTTTCTTTCATCTTCATGAGCAGCCACCAAAATCAGACTTTGCTCCAAAGCAGGCCCGAAATTCCGATTACTTCCATTTGTATATGTTGTTTGACTTAGAACAAGATTCGTTGTATAACTGTATAACACAGCAGAACAACCGACAAACATAGCAAACACCTTCGTCGCCCCCCGCAACGCGGCGGTTCGACGCACATCTCGTTGTCTTAATTGTTAGGCGATTTTGATATCGTTAGGTTTAAGATCGGTTGAAAATCTTCTTAGTCAACATTACCTGTTGTGAGAAATTATGTTTGTCAACGAAAAATCGTTTAATATTTAGTTTCCGAGAATATATGTCTGTTAAATATTTGGGTTTCATTTTAAACATATATATGAAACGCTAATTGAAAGTTTATAACGTTAAATGTCATATGTTTTGTTTTTTACACTTTTTAGTTGTAAAGTATACTTTATTAACAAACATTTTTATAAAACAAAATATTATACACCGCATCTTGCCAATGTTTTAAAAACCGGACCGGACCGGCCGGTTCGACCGGTGTCCGGCTGGTCGGCCGGTTCTTTAAACCCCGGTTTTTTAGAGGTACCGTTCTATGGTTAGAACCGGCCGGTTTTTCCGGTTTTGATTTTTTTTTTTTTTGAATTTTATTTTTTATAATTTTTATGATGATGTGTATACTTTAATGTTATTTTTTTTTTTTTGTGAACATTAAGACACATTATTTCTTTAAAATAAAAAATAAAATACATTTTTTTTGAAGTTTAGTAGCATTTAAAAAAAAAAAAAAAAAAAAAAAAACCAAATGGTTGAACCGGTTCGATCGGTGTCCGGCTGACTGACCGGTTCGACGAAAAATCCGATTTTTAAAACATTGCATCTTGCAACTACAACTAATAGATAAAACTATAAGGTGTGTTTGGTGAGAGTTTTTAAAAACTTATAAGAGCTTAGCTTTTAAAACAAGGGGATAACTTACCTTCTTTACAAATCTGTCTCAAAATAAATGTCCAGTTTGACTTTTCAGAGTCAAACTGGTTCAACTTTGACCTTAAATATTTTTTTTGTGTTATATAATATTTGATAAAAAATTTCACCAATGAAAAATACACTTAAAACCCAATTCATTCATATATTTTGCATCAAGTATTATATAATACCCGCAAAAATAGATAAGGTCAAAGTTGAACCAGTTTGACTCTGAAAAATCAAACTGGACACTTATTTTGGAACGGATGTAGTAGGTAAGTTACCTGCTTTCTTTTGAAAAAAAAGAAGGGGATAAGGACCAAACAGTGAGAACCATGAAAATGCAGGGGCTTAATTGTAAATTTTTTAAAAATTTTACAAAGCAAAACATGTAACTTACCTACTTTAAGATTTTGAGCCCTTAAAACAATCTACCTTACATAGCTTTATTTGGCAACAAATTTTTACAAGAGCTTTTGAATCTTATAAGCTCTTATTCTACAAGTTACTTGAACTAGCTTTTGAAAAAATGTATAAGCTTTTGAAATGGTTGATTACATTAATTCCTTCGAAATAACATAACATACTGTATATTTTTGTTTTCATATCTTTTTTTGTCATTTGATATATATTAGATTCAACTTCAACTACTTTCTAAAACATGTCTGAGTAGTTTCAGCTTGTACTCGTACAAGCTTTAGCTCCTATAAACTACGGTTGTCTATGTTTAAGTTTTTACGGGACTTATAAGTGCTTAAGCTTTTAAAATAAGTTTTGTTTGTCACACAAGTTTATAAAAGCTTTTATAAGCTATAAACTTTCATAAGCTCAAGTCATTTGAAATGCGCTTTTAAAAATGAGTAAGGCTTATAGTTTGTAAAATTACTTAATTACCCTTTAAAATATAATGAATTAATACGTAAAGGCTTGAAATATATGTGAATTTAATTTTATGTATTCTTATAAGATTTTACAATAATAAGCTTCAGCTTCAACTAATTCGCCAAACAATTTTATAAAATATAAAAACTCCAACTTTAATATAAACTCTAGCCCAGCTCCAACTATAGCTCGTTGCGCCAAACATATCGTGTACCTCCGGCATCAATACGGGTGTAAACGAGCCGAATCAAGTCTAGTACTGCCAAGCTCGAGCTTGACCGAGATTTAGATTTCAAGCTCGAGCTCGACTCGTCATCACAAACTCGAGCTTGAAACTCGACCCGAGCTAGATTATTTTCACATGTCAAGCTCGAACTCGATGAAGAATTGGCATATCAAACTGGACTCGACTCTATAAAAGGGTAACAATGTAATTTAATTGAACTTCAATAACGCTCGCGAGCTTAATGAGTCGAGTATTCTAGAGCTCGAACTCGACTCATAAGTATACTCGAGTAGCTGGAGTTGCTTAATTCAAGTCGATTTCGAGTAGTTTATGAGTCGATCTTGAATAGCTCGCGAGCTGTCTCGTTTCATTTACACCGGTAGACATCAACTCCACCTTTGACAAAAGAAATATCCTTTAGGTGAATAATGTAATATATCTTTCTTAAGAGCTTTCGGTGTAGTCTTCGCCTCCCCTCGCCACTCCAACGTGGCTTTCTCGCCACATCTCGCCACCACACCGCCCCTTCATCTTTTTTCGCTACTCAACACCTCGTCGTCTGCACGACGAAGGTGAGTTCCGTCCTTTTTTACTGTTTTGTCGGTGCTTTTTTGGAGACAAATGGTTTATATTTGTGTTTTTTGTGTAAATAAAAGGAGCCCCAAATGAGTAAGTTGAGGTTAATTGTTATTGAAAAAGTTAATTGTGAAAGTTTATTAAAGTGACGTAACATTCCATGAGCCAGAGTACTCGAAGTTGCTCATCACACCTTTTAATCAGTTCATCAAGTACAATAACCTTCTAACTAACACGTCACCTTAAAAACACATTCACTCACCAAAACCAAACTAAACCAAACCAAACAACCTCATTTCATTTCATTTCATCCCCTTTCTCCCTCAAACCAATCCCAATGACGTCATCACTTCGGTCATCCTTCTCACTACGCAAACTCACCACCTCCCGATCCAAATCACACCACCAACACCAGCAAGTTGATGACGTCATCAAAAGAGGAGATGACGTCATGGCTGAAAGTGATGAAGGTAGGTGGAGTAATATGTTGCCGGAGTTGATAGGGGAGATAATAAAAAGAGTTGAGGAAAGTGAGGACACGTGGCCTGTGAGGAGGAATGTTGTTGTTTGTGGATGTGTGTGTAAGAAATGGAGAGATGTTGTTAAAATGATTGTTAAGCCGCCCGGGTTTAATGGTGGCAGGATCACCTTTCCTTCATGTCTTAAACAGGTCTAATTTTATAAATTTTTGCTTTTTTGATTATATTGGATATGTTGTAATTATGTTCAACCTTATTTTTGGAGTTACGAGTTTATGCGTTTCCGGATTATGTTTTATAAGCCCTTTTTCTGGATTATTTTGAAGCTTTGTATAAGTTTATTATGTCATAATAAGTTTATATAGATGGATAAGTTTCAAAATAAGCCAAAAAAAGGGCTTGTAAAACATAACCCGAAGATGCATAAGCTTGTAACCCCGAAAATAAGCTTATAAACAAAAACCCCCTAAGAGGGTGTTTTGCTTTAAAATATGAAAGTAAGTACTTTAGGAATAGTGTTTAGATTTGCTTAATTTGTTAAAAATGCAATAATAGTCGTGAACAATTATATTTTGTTTGTTGTTTGAAAATTGCTATCATAATCTCATATACATTTATATAAAGTTTTTAGTTAAATATAATGATACAAGAAAGTAATATTTGTTTCGTCTAAAATAACACACATTTATCTTCCTACCTGCTTATCACAGACTGCTTACTTTATCTTAAACTAAGGTGATAAGCGAAGCAGTTTGGATAAGACAAGCGGATAAGCAGAAAAATAAGCAATCCCGGACACCCCCCTTCTAAATGCTTTCAGTTGGAATAATACAGTTTTGAAAGTATAGGTATATGAAAGAGTTGAGAGTTATTTAGTAAGTTTAGATAATTAAGCGCTGGAAGTTTTTGATTAGGGGCTATGTTTGATGTTTCTTAGTGTTGTAGATGCATCATCAAGTGGTGTAATTGGTTGTTCAATAAGTTTTATTTTGGTTTTATGTTGCAGCCTGGTCCGCGGGATACTCCACTTCAGTGCCTGATAAAGCGAAACAAGAAGAATTCAATGTTTTACCTTTACCTTGCTGCTAGCCCATGTGAGTACAAATCTTGCTTAATTGGTAATTAATATGTGTCACATATGTAGTGCATGTATACTTTGGTAGTTGAGTCAAGTAATCAAAATCGTAGTCTGCTTGTTTCATTTTTCTTCCATTTGTGTGACAATTATTTAGAGATACAAGATTGCCACATAGAAGTTTCTTTATTTAGCGAGTTTGTTAGCTGAAAGTATAGCTCACTTCATACCGAAACAAAAATTTAAGACAGTAATCACTTGTCAACTAAGAAATCTGTTAATGCACCACGTGTTATGAAGGAGGGAATCAAGATCCCTTTTCACTAGTTTCTGGTTACAATAAAAGACAAAATAAGACGATGTAGAGGAGAGACAGGAAAACACATGTCCTTAGAGTTCCTTTAATAGACTGATTTTTGACAATTCCAAATAAAGATGCCAAATTGATTAAGGACTGAAAAAGTTAACTAGTGAAACTGGGACACCAGACATCTGGATAGTTGTTCGTTTAGTATATATACACATAAGCAGCTATACGTGTGTACATGTAATTATGTAATATTTCCCTGTGGTCATTAGCACAAACTTGACATCAACATTACATGAATAAAACCAGTGGTTTTTCTCTTACTGTTCTGATGTATACAGTGAGGATAAATAGTAGGCTGAAAGTCTTAGTGTTAGTGACTTGTGATATACAAGGAGAATATTGAATTAGCATATATACTGTCGTACTTGGCATTAACTGATTTATGGCCCTTGGCTAGTTTCCTTTTTGTACCATCGTTTTACCACAAAGTACTTCTAATTGTGGTGGTTTTTAATACTTATCTTCTTTTCAAATTGGTTTGTGTTTTTTTGAGGACATTAGTTAAATTTCTTGATGCCCACTTGACTATAGATGATGAACTACTAAAATGAGCCAGATTCAGGGTTAATTTTTAATCTGATATGGGATCGATTTAGAATTGAAGGGACTAAATTAAACAACATTTACTGAATGACATAAAAAAGTTTTGCAATAGTTAGCTTGGTATTATGTGAGGCGTTCACGCTTACAAAGGCAATCAAGCAAATATACAAATCTCTTCATCCCATATTGTTAAATGGATTTTAATGTATGTGCATTAATGTTCCTTGTTTGGAATATATTATTCAGTTTATGAACTATTGAATAATATAATATATATAATATTACTGGATCACCAAACATAGGATTCAATATGTATAGTTGGAGCCTTGGAGGTATTAGAGTTTGTTTTGCTCATCCCACAAAGGAAATATGTGCTTTCTTATTGGGCTTCTATGTCAGCGATCAATGATTTTGTGTGAAAAAGTGCTAGTCACTGTTTGAAATATCAACGGTGGTGATATCTTTAGCAGTTTTCTAATAACATCATTGCTATCGAGGTGTTTATAACTTTGCATATTTCTTTTTTGGCAGCATTTACAGAGAAAGGGAAGTTTCTGTTGGCTGCACGTAGACAGAGACATGGTGCTCATACAGAATACACAATATCACTTGATCCAAACGATTTATCTCAAGGAAGCAATGCATATGTTGGTAAACTGAGGTACGGTTGTTGGGAGAGATGGTGTTAACATACCTTCATATTCTGTTTCTTTCTCTAAATGCTAGCAACTATAGTCGGCGTTCTGTTTTTGTGGGTGGTACTTCCATTTGTAAGATATTATATTTCATCATTTAACTCGCTTCTTAACATAAATTGACAGCTCGGATTTTTTGGGAACCAAATTCACAATCTACGACAGCCAGCCTCCACACAACGGTGCAAAGCACTCAAGCAGCAGGGCTGGACGACGTTTCACAAGCAAACAAATTAGCCCACAAGTGCCCGCAGGCAATTTCGAAATCGGTGAAGTATCCTACAAATTCAACCTCTTAAAATCTCGAGGTCCAAGAAGAATGGAATCTTCGTTAAGGTCCCCTATATTAGACAAAACTCAAGAACCCAAGTTAACGAAATCAAAATCTGTTGTTGCTGATCAGACAATATTAAGAAACAAAGCCCCAAGGTGGCATGAACATTTGCAGTGCTGGTGTTTGAATTTTCATGGGCGGGTGACGGTCGCTTCTGTTAAGAATTTTCAATTAGTTGCGACAATGGACCCAAGTCAGCCAGGAGGTAAAGGTGACGGTGAAACGGTTCTGCTTCAGTTTGGAAAGGTTGGTGATGATGCATTCACTATGGATTATAGGCAGCCGTTGTCGGCTTTTCAGGCATTTGCCATTTGTTTGACAAGCTTTGGAACAAAGCTTGCCTGTGAATAGTAGCTCGCGGCAGTCATTGTCATAACGTGGGTGTGTGTGTGAGCGCGCATGTGTTGTAGCCGTGTGTTGTTTTTGTGCTTTTTTAGTATTTAGAAACTTGTTTGCAAGATTCCCCGAGTTGTGTTATATGTAATGTACATAGGCCTGAACATGAGAACTCTAAATGTTATTGAGACCGTTTTCTTGTTGGTGTGAAAGTCTTGGTTAACAAAATGTTTTTTTTTTCCTATGCATTTTAGCTTTTGAGGTTACACATCGGTTTCGGTGCCACTTAGCCAGTCTGATTGAAGATGTAAAATTGTAACTCCTCAAAGTTGTCTGCTAATTATGTACTGGGATCTACAAAACCCTTGCAGAATGAGTAATTGTTCTGTTTTCATGACTGGAAGCTTAACGAAGCTCTTCTTGTATAGAATGCATAACTTCCCTTAGTTCTCTTATTGGAAACTGAAAACAGTGTAAGCAAAATGTTCTATAGATTACCGCATTGTCCAAATTATACATGGAAAAAACTTTTTACATGATACCATATTTGATCGTTTCCTCATGTGGATCCCCAGTCGTGGAGGAAACATGTGTAGAAACTCACAAGGCCAAGACATAATTATCTTAAAATAGAAGGCAACCAGAGTTGCCATTAAACCAACCAAAACTCCAGTCCAAGTGACAGAAAAATATGCATGTTACACAGCAACACAATATATGGACATTTCTTATGCACAAACCAACATCAAACGCATGAAAATAGAACAGGTCACACAGCAATAGACATAATAAGCATTTATAATAGAGATATCATAGCATCTCAGACTTCTTAATACCGAATTTTAGAAGACAATAACAAAGGAGATTAGAAGCATGTTCATAAAAGAAGTGGTCAAACCAAACTAAGCGAAACAAAAGTTTTTGTGCAACCCCACTCCTTTTTCTTTTTTTTAGTGATAAGTAACCTCCATTGACGACAACACTGCAAAAGACGGGAACTCGCTACAGCTGCCACATGTTATTGTTCTATTTCTTACCACGTAACTTCACACCAAGGGCCCTTTCCAGTTTGGTGATGATCTGCTGGTTTGGTATGGCTTTTCCAGATTCATACTCCTGAATGATCTGAGGCTTCTCATTAATCATCTGCATTTAAAAAAAAAAGAAAAAAAAAAGCATTAGATTCTACAGTTTATAAGCATAAATCAAATGAAAAGAGTATGATAAGAGATGCTAACCTGAGCAAGTTGAGCTTGTGTGAGCTTCTTATCAGTACGCCCCTGCATGATAGCTTTCTTCAATTCACTTGGTACCTTCTCATCTGATCATAAAATTTAATAAACGCTTTCAGCCAAAAGAAAATCTTTCCATGATTGAAGTTCAAAAGGTAAATTAAAATTTATCAAGTTATTTATGTTGGCATGGCATTTCGTTGCAGTAAAAAATTGTGTATTGAACCAGTGGCAACATATTCAGTCACAAGCTTATAACTGATGATACTAAACCTTTGAATATAGATAGAATGAAAAACAGACATATCGACATATTAAATAAGCATAACATATGTGCAAATGAAAATTCCTCAAACACGATATCTATACATAACTAGAAAAATAAGACGTGCATAGAATAAACGCAAAAAACAAGACAGACCAAGTAATGCCAATGGAGCAAACTGATGAGATGATGATAATCAGCAACATGATACAAACACAAGTTTCTTTTATACATCTTTTTTATATTTTAAAAGCAGTAGTACATTCCTATTCGATCAACAATTGTAAATGAGGGATAGAAAATCCCTGCCTTGGCGGGATTGGGTTTGTTGTTGTTGTTGTTGTACATTCCTATTCGATCAACAATTGTAAATGAGGGATAGAAAATAGAAGCAAGGTATTAAGATGACTCACGGGTGAGATTTTCAGTCTCTTCATCAAGCTTTCGAGTGTTTAGAGAAGTGCTGCTAGAGGCAGCCTTGTTTGAACCAGCAGCAGCTGCAAAAGAAAACAAAACCCAAATTATAAGCTATCCATAAATTGAAACCAAATGAAATGTCAAACTTCTGAGCATACAAAATCTCTTAAAAAGATTGAAAGGCCATGCATGTCAAAAGACACAAATCAACTCTTCTCAATAGAGAAGCTAAGAAAAAGGTATTAGCACATAGAACAACATGTAGGCAATTTCACAATTTGTTCTGAATAAGATGTGTTCTGAATAAGATGTGTACTGTATATAATCAAATACGAGTAAACTGAGTACTGTAGCCAATTGTTAGCAGACCTCATTAAACTAATTATTTTGTTCATCCAAGTTTCACGAGCTTTGAGAATCATGTTTAATGTTGTCTTCAGGAAAACCTCAACATAATTTAAAAAACCAGTACAGAATCAGATTCGAAACATGGAAACTCTTGAAGTAACAAACACATAAAATGAACCCACGACTCAAATTTCAATACACACTTCAAATATGTGAAATTTGGTGGCAAATATGCTTTCCCTATTTACCTAGCCTGACAATTTACTACTTGATGCATGACAAAACAGCCTCAGGTATTTTCTTAAAAAGTTAATGATCACTTGTTGAGGTGATTCAGAAGCCCACGGCAAACAAGTATTTTCAGATTACATAACTCACCATAAAGAAGCTAAAACACTAGATTAAATCAAATGAGCAGACGAATAAACAATTAAAACATGTAGATAGATGGATAAACACTTAAAACATGTAGATTATCCAACAAAAAAATCGAATTCCACAGGCAAAAATCCATTAAAAAAAAATCCAAGACTACATCAATCTACACCTATAACCAGTATATAAGCACGAAGGATTCGATGCAATACGTGAAAACAAAAGCCTAAGCTCAAAGTTCAGCTCAAAGATAAGTCCTAAACATATACAAACTAAACAGTAAACACGCAAACATACAATATCGGACTAATAGTATCAGACTCCAACCGTAAAAATCCATCAAGGAACATGTAACACTACTACATTTGTCTTAAGCCTGTAAACCAGTAAAAAAACAAAAACAATACCAAAATATCATTGAAAACGAAGCCCCAAGCTCAATGGTCACTTCAAAAAACAAATATACAAGAAATTAAACATGTAAACACACATAATCTTTGTTTCCGCAACACAAACGAAACATCCCATATAAGCAGATTATCAACACTAAGCCAGATGATACAAACACACACGTGTATGTGTAAAGACTAGTCTATCAAACAAATTACAAATCCAGCTCAAAACCGTAGCTCAGACACTCAATACAGAGACAACTCTTAAGTCACACACATACATATTCTCCATTTCCTCAACACAAATAAATGATCCTATGACCGAGAACTCGTTTTACACAAGCTACCAAAAACTTAGGGGATGTTTGTTTAAGCTTATTTGACCCAGCTTATATTTCATAAGCTTATTTTCCAATTTTAAGTCATAACGAGCTCATAAGTCAAAAAATAAGCCAGAAAAAATTAGCTTATGAAATACAAGCCGAGTCAAATAAGCTCGTAAGCACATAAATAAGGTCAAACAAACACCCCCAAAACCCTAACTCAGTACAGACAACATCTAAACAAACATTAACCAAACCCTTAAACGATAAGTAAAAAACACACACACACACTCACGCGCGCGCGTGTGAGTAAATTCATCGATAACCAAAAACCTAGAGAAAAATAAAAACAGGAGGAAAACGCGCGCGCGTGAGTGAACAGAAAGGAGTTTCGAACACGAACCCTTGCGAACAGTTTCGATCTCAGCACCGGCACGACGGGCGGCGTTAACAGCTTTCTCGTCTTTACGAGCGGCGGAGGTTGGAGCTTTTTTACGGATCACCACTGGCTCCCAGTCTTGTGCGATGTGTCCTCCTGACATTTTTTAGCTTTTTTTGTGTGTGTTTGTGAGTGAATTTGATGAAAATGGATGAGCACGAATATTATGAGATAAAACTCTGTGTGTTTATATAGAAAAAGGGGAAAATGGGGTGACTGGGAGTGTTTGGGTACGGGGTTTGTGATATTCTCGTGGTGGACACGTAATAATACCTTGAGTTAATTACATGGAATCATGGATGGTCCTTATGGTTTTGTTTGTACTAGTGAACAGGAAAAGCGAATTGAGATTACTAATGACGGATGGAGGTTGAGGATAGAACATGTTCGGTCCCTCGTACAGCTCTTTGAGTTTTGATGTGACCCGGATAGGCCCTAACTCTGAAACCCTTACCACCCCCACGCTACTAAAGAATGTTGGTCCGTAAGATAAGCTTACCGATAAATATATCCATCTTAGAGCTCTAGGTGTGATAATACCCATAACATAAAAAACTGATGTCATATCAGTGTCACATCACAATTCTTACTTTTAACACCCAAACCAACGCCGTTGGTTTTCTTCTATCCCCGGTGTAGTAACGCAAGTGCCACATTGGCATAATGCCGGCTCTTGCCTTACCACACCTAGAGATCTTATTGATAAATATAATCTGATACGTGTGTGTGTTTTTTTAGAGAAAAGGAGATGTAAATGAGACGTGATAAAGTCTTATATACCTAGTGTTGTGCACATAAGATACAATACTTAATTCATGGCATTCTGAAAATTGTCTTCAACATCCTTGCAATAACTCATTTCGTGGTTTACATATTATGCAATACTGTTGTTCCCTTCACACGCTTAGAGTTAACTAGAAAGTTAATCTAATCATGTTTATGACTAATATAATGTTATGATTAATTCTAACAGATTAATGAAACGTAAAAGTAAAAACACATAAGTATTTTTCAACGTTTAAATTCTTATTAGAAATGAATCAAAGAATCTATTACCCAAGTGTTTTGCGGAACAAACACTTGGGATTGAATAGACAAGGTATGGTGGTGTCTCCTATCTAAACTCAAGCGCTTTGCTTTGAGTGGTAACAATTCGACCCACTGAGCTATCTCAGGGATACGTTACTCTTTGTAAGAGAGAAGTTGCTTTGTAAAAGTCTAAGCTTTCAATGTACAAAAACACACTCAACTTCTCTCCCATCTGAACCTATTTATACACAAGTATAAAGAGTAAAAGTGATTAAAAATAATACAAGTTGTTGAAGCAAGCGTGTCTGACAATTACAACAGTAATTGTCATTTCCAAGAACCAATAGGAATGAGCCAAAAGTCTTTAGGAGTGGTTGGTCTGACACTCCATGACTTTTAGCCGTCTTAGGGAAGGTTTCTTCCTGACAAGATAAGATTTGATCTTATCTTAAACTCTTCCCAGATATTCCCGCCTTTCTTTCAGGCTTTAGGTTCTTCAGTACACGCCTTCATTTATTAATCACAATTGTCGTTGAGGAGACTGGGGTTCAGTGAGTTCTTGTCCAACACTCACTGAACCATCATCTTCTTCTTTGGCTTAAGTCATACTCAGGGAGTACCGCCTTCCTGAGTAGTGAATCCTTCTTCTTGAATTCGCCTTAAGCATCCTGAAGATGACTCACTGAGAGACTGTTCTCTCAGTGACTTGAATTGTTCTCGGTTTAAGTTAACACTTAGTTAATTTGTGTTCAAATCATGTTTTAAGTATTCTTGGGTACTGACGGACCCAACAATCTCCCCCTATTTGAATATAAATTATTCCTAAGTGTTTTGATCAGTAATGAGTGAGCTAATGACTTATACTCATACTGAATGTACTAGAATGTAAATAAGGACACTAAAATAATAAAAACATCATCTTATTAATATCATTACAAGTCCTATCAAAACTAAGTACAAAAGGTGGTGGTGGTAGTCAGGCAGATTCATCAGTTCAACTTAATCCCAAGGGCTTCAAGCTTAGGCTTCTTTGACTGCAGTTCTTGTTGGTCAGGGTGCTCTCGGATTTTCCTTTTCAGATCGTGACAAAAACTCACATTTTCAGGAGTTTTGAGTAGGGAGGCCATCATTAGAAAGCCAAGCATGGCTTTGATCCCTGATAGATCAATATCACTCCACCTCTGAAAGGCTTGGTCACCGAACTCATCAATGAAGAACACACCTCTTTCAGGTTGTTCAATGACCACATTGTTCCTGAATGGAACACCTTCAGGAAGAGCCCTATTACAGTCAAGACCAGGAACCTTGATCTCAGGCTCAGCTTCAATCTTCTTTCTCTTTCTTGAAGAAGACTGAGAAGGGGCAGGCTGTTCGGCTGAAGCAGGAAGAAGAGATGGAATACCAAGTTCCTGAGGTGCTGCTGCCAATCTTTCATACCTCAGGCTCAGGGACTTCAACAGACCAGGGACCACAACATTTGATTTTTTCGCTAATATTGGACCCAACTCATCCAATTCAGTGATCCCGAAGTCAGCGAATTTGAAGGGGGTATGAACATCAAAGTTTCTCATGTTAGCACCTCTGTAGACAGTAACAGTGGCAGGCGTGGTGTTTCGATGAATCTTGACATCAGTGATTGGTTCTGGTTTCAACCTGTTTGTCATTATCCACTGATATCTCTTAATCCTGTTTTGCCTGATCTCTTCAGTCCTTTTCATTCTTTTTTCCCTTCTTTGCCTGAGGGCAGCCATTTCAGCATTCTGAGCTTCCACAAAGCTCTTGCCACCTTTCCTTTTAGCAAGGTCTTTTGCCTCAATCCCAATCTTCTCAGCCTCTTCTCTTGCAACCTGAATGAGAGCAAGCTTGTTCTGCCTTTCATCTTCAGCAGCTTTCTTTGCTGCCTCCTCTTTCTCTATGTGAGCTTGAATTTCAGCATGAGTGAGAAGTTCCATTACCCCATTGATTTCATAAGGAACCCTGACTGGTTCATCAGGGTCTGGCCTTCTTTCCTTGGAGGCAGGCACCAAGATTGTGGGCTTAGGCTCAGTGGTTGTGAGAATGCCCTTGCCTTTGTCTTGATGGGATGAAGATGAGGTGGCTTCAGGATTCTCCCCCTCAGTGTGAGAAGGAGGTTGTTCTTGTTCAGGTTGTGGAGGTTCTTCAGTGACTTTCTCCCCCTCAACTGTTGCTTGACCCAAAGTGAGAGCAAGAGTTGGTTCGCTCACTAAAGTTGAGGGAGCTTGACCTTTGAAGGCCTGATAGATCTCAGTCATCATGGACTTGATGTCTGAGGTGTCCTCCTGAACAGTTGAGACCTTAGTCTCATGAGAAGCCTGAGAAGCCTCTAATGCAGTCATCCTTGGCCCAAGATTCCAAGCCATGAAGGAAGAAGACGATGCCAAAGAAGCCATGTGGGACTCCATAAGACCCAGGGAAGATCGGATGGAGTCCACTGAAGAGTTGAGTCCTTGAAGATTTGAGGATCTCAGCACAGTTACCAGCTCAGTTAACTGAGAAGTTTATTGCTGGTAAGTTTCTGAAGCCTGAAGAACTTTTTTGTTTAGCTCAGGGTCATCTTTCACCGACTCTTGAATTGTGTCAAAGCTCTTTTGTAAGTTGGTGAGAGCCTCGTTGAACAGTTTTAAGTTGAAATCAAGATTCGTCAGGGAGAAGGAGATAGATGACATGTGCTCATTTTCATCATCATGATGGGCTTCCACTGATTCCTTCAGGTTCACATAATGAACAGCGGCTTTAGTGTGCTGGTCGAACATTTCTTCAGTCAGACCTTGAAAGAGAGCTGATAACGCTCATTTTGTACATATTTTTATAGCGTTATTTGTGTGTTTTTATATGAAATATAGTCATGTTTATGATGGTTTTATGCTTAAAAGTTGTTGAAGATGTGTTTAAGTCTAGGTACAAGGAAATATCATGAAAGATGAAGAAAAGCTATGAAATTCAAGAAAATATCGAAGAAAAGTTCGTCAAAGAATACATGGATGCATGATATGATCATTTCCGGTTGTACGTGAGAGGATGAAAGGATTAAGTCAAGATTAGGAGCCAAAAAGTGTGTTAAAAGTTGGAGCTCTATGCTAGCTTGAAGCCAAATTATGTGAAGAAAGTTGGTTCCAGACCCAAGGTTTAAGAAAGGGAGCTCATGCCTGAGGTATAGGAATTCATGCCTGAGGTTTAGCCGTCGCCCATGCCCAAGGTTTACATTTTCATACCTGAGGTTTACAGAAAAACTGACATGAAGAGTTGCATTAACTCTCCACTTTAAGCACCATTAAGTATTATGGCCGATCATTTGCTTCTTAATTATGATTATTGATGAAATATTTCAGTTTTAGGGGTGTCTTACAAGCTTAAATAAGACCCCTAATCACTTGTTTTAGAGACAACACTCACAATCAAACCTTACACCATAAGGATTTGATTATACTACTTTCTAACCCAAAAGAGCTCAAAAATCTCTGCCATTCTCGAGGAAGATAACTAGTAGAAGAGGTGGAAGATTCCCTTGTTCGATTGGAGGCCTCAAAGAGTGCTACAACTCTTTCATTACTCATTGTAATTTTACTATTGGGTAATTTTCTTAATTATTAATCATGTTGAATTGGTCTAAGTTGAATGCAATTTTATGTTTTACTATGATACTTGTTATGGAATGATTCGTGATACTTGTTTGGGAATGATGTGACTAATTGTATGAATGTTGGACGTTTAGTAGGTTGGAAAAAGTGATTAATTATATGGGTTTATTTAAATAAATTTGTGTCCTAAAACTTGTTGGTTGAATATTGTTGGATTTAAAGGATGAAAAGATTTCTAATAATTATTTGATTCCAAGAGTTAGTGACAAACAAATTGGTATTTGATAAGTGACGAATATCAAATATACAAGTTTTTAAACGGATTCGAAAATATTTAATCACGAGATTGGGTTGAAAAGACTCGTAAGAACCAATTTAACTAATCAACTTTTTCATATATTTTATCACAAAAGAGCTAGCGTAGTGGGATGAGATTTGGCCGAAAGCACTCACCCGTGAAACTAGTAGAAACATGGATTTTCTTGATATTACCCATTAACTAGAAGTCCTTGTGAATATTGATATGTGCCTTCTAAGTTTCACCCAAACATGTTCTACATCATATCACGATTAGTCATGATTCCTAAACAAGTATGCTTTTAATTAATTGTTTGTTTGCTTGAGTTACATTGAAACCATTGTTTGTTTAAATCGTTTCTAGTACTTTTGATCGTGACAATCTTAAGTGCTATACCATTAATGTTACTAAAATCACAACTAAGTAGTTCCTTGGGACGAACCTTATTTAACATCAACAATACTACAATTGAACGAGTATACTTGCTCGTGTGTGTTTCTTTAAAAAGATAATGGTAATAAGAATAAAAAATTTAAAATTTGAATTGAAATTTGGAGATAATAAATAAAATAAAAATCCTCTATTATGAAACGCATCAAGTTTTTGGCGCCGCTGCCGGGGACTATGATTATTTTTAGTATATATGATGGTATAAGTTGTTTTAGTATTTGTTTGCATCATTTTTAGTTTCAATTTTTGCTTATTTGGTATGTTTGGTTAATGATTGTTGAGTGTTTGTTTGTTTGTTTTATTTTGAGTTTCCTTGATCTTTTTCTTATTAAGTTTAATATAATAATCACTATGCAATAAGATGTCGAAATCTATAAAAGAAAAAACAAGTTTTTTTAAAATGATATTTTTTTTTGGAAAAAAGTTTGCTGTAAACCTCGGGTATGGATTTTCATGCCGCCGGTTTAGCAGTCGAAAATTTTTTTTCCCCAAACCGCCGGTATAGATGCATACCGGGCGGTATAAACTTTCTGTTAACCCAAACCGCCGGCCTGGTTTTCCAAACCGCCGGTATGGCTGAAAAAAAAATTATTTTTCTTTTCTTTTCTTTTCTTTTCTTTGTTATTTCTTAGTTGTATTTATTCTTGTACCTTGGTTGTATGTAGGTTGTTCTAACTTTTGTATGATTTTCTTTTCCTCGTAGTTAATTAGTTTTATTTTTACTAACCCCTAACGTTTGATTTGGATATGCTGTTTATGTATGTTTAGTTTATTCTTAGTTATGGCTTCACTTAGCGAAGTTTCGGCTTACTTGGAAAAGTTGGAAACGGAATTGATGGACGAGGGAGATGCTATGTCTAGAATGGAAAAAATGATTGATTTTGAAAAGGTGAAATTGCAAGAGAAAGGGAAGGAAGTTGAATGTATGGAATTTGAGCATGAAAAGCTTCGGGTAGTTACTTTTACTCGTGCTAAGTTGAGAGAATATGACGAACCATTTATGAGGTATTCCACACCTTGTGGAGTAGAAGGATTAGGAGCTTGGGATGCGAAATGTAATCTTGGACAAAATGATAGTTATGTGACTTTTGCTTTCTATGAAAAATTTGGAAATGGAAAATTTGAAGTTGACAAGTATAATAGGAGAATTGCAAGAGATGTGAAGATTGATATTCATGGTTTTACTTTTACCATGGATTTGGTTATTGATGAATATGAAGATACGACGGATCCTTCCGTGGTATTTGGACGAAATTTCTTGTTGGCAACCAAATGTGTTATTGATTTTGATTTGGGTGAAATGCAAGTTAGAGTTGGAGAATTACAAGATGATAAAGATGTTAATTGGCTAATTGAACAAATGGAGGAAGTTTGTAAAAATGAAGATGGTTTCAAAGGAAGTGTAGAAATGGTTAAAATGGGGAAGGCCACCCGTTTGAAGCAAAAATACCCACCCTTTAAAGGTCTCATACCATCATCATCATCATTGCCACACCCTACCACACTCATTAAAGGAGAAGGTTCAACCAACAAAACACCCTCACTAAATGAAAAACCAACAAAAGAACCCATTGATGAAGCAATATGTGTTGAAGAGATTACTATGAAGTTTAAAGAATTATTGAATGAAAAACCGATACTTCATGTGTTGGAACATTATGCTCACTATAGGAAGTTATTGGATGAAATTTCGGTGGAGAAAATGAAGCTTGATACGAAGAAGGAAATTGAGGAAGAAGAAGAGGAGAAAGTGATGGAGAAAGGGTTACCTAAAAAGAAAGAAGATCCGGGTAATTATCTCATTCCACTTAAAGTGAATGGAACTGTTGCAATCAATGCATTGGCAGATACGGGGGCAAGTGTTAGCATAATGCCTTATAAGCTTTACAAAATTATGGAATTGGGAAGAGCTATTCCTTCCAATGATGTCTTATTGATGGCTGATAATACAGTGGCAAAAGCTTATGGTAAAGTTAAGAATGTGAGGTTACAAATTGGATTTCAAACCTATTTGTGTGACTTTTTGATTATGCATGTACCTGTTGATAAAGAGACACCTATGTTGGTGGGACGCCCGTTCTTGAGCACAATAGGAGCAATTATTGATAATGGGAAAGGAACTATGGAAATAGATGATGGAGTAGCAAGACGAATCTACCATGCAAAGAAGAGAGAAAAAGTTTTAGCCGATGAAGAGTCGGAAGATGAAGATTGGTTGGATGTATTTGATATAAGCCATGATAATGAGGGCAATCCAAAATATGGGAAAACAGCCCCATCGTTTGATCACATTGAGGATGATATGGAAAGAGCATTGGCTATGAAGAATTACTTCAATCCATTCAAGAACATTATAGTTTTCAAGAAAATGGTTGATTTCCTTGGTTCCATGCCAATTAAGCTTAAGAATATTGAATGGATATCGGATGGGTATAGCAAATATCAAAAGATTGAAGGTGATAATGATTGGCACACTAAGATAGAGATTACTAGTCCGGGTGGACGCCGATTCACTCGTGCTTTCAAAACAAAGGAAACCGATAGAGTTCTTTCGGGGAAGTTTCATTCGGAGGACATTCTTAGGTTTGGGAGTTATTTTGACTAAACGAAGCAAGGATGAGGAAGAATAAAGAAGCTTATGATTAAGCTTGTGCTCATTTTGTTCTTATGAGTTTTTATCTTGTTTGCTTATTATTATGATGTTTGCATTTCTTTCTTAAGTTGAAGTGTGTTTTAGCTCTTGAGTATTTATAAGAATAAGTAATGAAAATGTTTAAGTTTGAGTTTAAGTTTTTAGTTTGTTTAGCTTGATCAATGATAAGGATGAATGAAATGATGAAAGTGTTTTGGAGTTGTGGAAATGTTTATTCAGTAAATGAATGTTTTTGAGAAGAGAAAAAAGAGTTTTGTGTCAAGACCCTCGGTTCTTGGAACCAAACCTACGGTCCAAGTACTAAACCTTCGGTTTAGTATGAATGTGCAGAAACTTTGAAAAGAAAAGAAGGAAAAAAAAAAAAAAGAAAAAAAACCCACAAGTTCATCATCATCATCATCATTTCAAAAGCTTGAAGTTAGAGATCAATTGAGTTGATAGAAAACCTATGGCATCAAAAAGAGTAAGTAACATCCATCCTAACTACTTTACATTGTTCTAATTCGAATTCAATTTTTAGGGTTCTTAATTGGGCGATTTTGACATAGTTTGAATTAAGTGCAATTAGTTAATGGGTTTACTAGAGATGGGTTATAAGGATTGTTTAGAAGTGGAATTGAATGAAATGATTAAGAATTGAGAGAGAATTTGATGTTATAAGATTTAGGGTTTATATATGTCGAAAATTTTGGGGATAATTCATCAAGATTAAATGGGTTTGATGTGGTATATGATTAAGAATTAGTGTTTGAATGCTAGATGATTAGTTATATGGACCACTATTTAGTTGTTATTAATCTTGATCTTGAAAATGAGACATGAAAGGAATTAGGAGTTATGGATTAAAAGGTAGAATTAAGATGAATTGGTTGTTGCGGAAAAAAAAAAAAAAAAAAAAAAAAAAAAAAAAAAAAAGAAAGAAGAGAAGAGTAGCTGCAGACCGATGCCCGGAAAAAACCATGCCGCCGGCCTGGGACCATTGATCAACCCATACCGCCGGCATAAACACAAACCGGGCGGCATGGGGAAACTGTTAAGAAAAAAAAAAATTTTTTTTCCTCTTTCTTTCTTTCTTCTTGTTAACCATTTTATGTTCTAACCTTTAATATCAATATTCCTCTTGTGTTTTGATTGGTTGTTTTGTAGAAGCGAGTTGAAAAAGACGTAAATGTCAACCCACTCATTGCTTTGAATGAGAAATTCGGCGACGACGAAGTTGTTAATCTTATGCCCGTGACAAGTGAACATCTGAGATGGCCTAAGTTGGGTAAAGAAGCAAAATCATGTTACAATAGGAGATTGGCAAAGCTACAAAAGAAAGAAATTGCGGTACCTAAGTTATTGAGTGGAAATTTGTTGCGACAATATAATCTCATTGGCACTCTTAAAGACCTATGGAGGATGAGTACGGAGCATGGAGATCAAGAATATGAAGATCGTAGTTTTGAATATGCCGTTGTAGGAGCAGAAAAGCGAATCTATAAGGAATGGTGTCTAGAGTTCTTCGCCACCATTTATTTCAACCAAAAGGTGAAAGATATCATGGATGAGAAATGTATATGGTTTAGGTTATGTGGACATGATCATGTGTGTACTTTGCCGGAGTTCGGGCAATTACTTGGGTTATATGACGAGGATGACTTTGAGCATGCAGATTTTGAAGATCATTTGACTAAATTAGAGAGAGAACCGGACAAGTATGTTGGAAGGAAAATATGGAATGAAATAGGAGATCCGAAATAGTGTTGCACCTTTCAAGGAAAGGGATGTTTAATCACCGTTAGCCCGACTTCTACACAAAATTATTGTGAATTCGTTTGTGCATAGGGGGCATAGTCATCACAAAGTTCATGCGACAGATCTGTGGATAATGGAAATGCTTATGGATCCAAATAAAAATATGAATGTTTTGTGGACTTTGGCGGTATATTTGTCAAAAAGAGCGGCTATCATGTCTGATCGTGGTTTTATAAATGGTGGACACTATGTGACTAAGATTGGAAAAGCTTTAGGATATGATACGGAGGAAGAGTTGAGAAAGATAACAGTGATAAAAGAATGCGAGAAGCTTGACAAGAAGGTGTTAAAAGATTTGTTTGATGATAAACGGATGTGTTTGGTTGATAGACTTAGAAATGTGAATCGCAACCCACCACCACCACAACAAGACCAACAAAATGTTGGAGAGTCTTCGGGATTGAATGCTAGTTGGGGTGATTGGCACGCGAATTTACCACCAGTGGAAAGGAGAGAAATGTGGAGGGACATGAGTTTGATGAGAATTGGACATCAAATGGATTATTGCACACCAATTCTCACCCACCTTAGACAAAATTGTGTACCACCTTATTCTTTTGCAATGGCATATGAACCAATTGGAGTTCCACCCTACCCTTACCCTTACACGCCTTATCCTTCGGGACATGTACCCTACCCAACATATAGCACAGGTCCAAGTCATGAAGGGTGCAATGTTAACGAGGAAGCTTTTGCGGGTTATTACTCTAATGTTGGGACGCAAAGTTATGAAGCAGGAACATCATTAGGAGGATTAGGATCTGGCCCCTTGGTCACATATGCAGGAGATGAGACGGATGATGAATGAATTTGACTTTCATTCATGGCTCTGACGAGTTTTGAACAATATTTATGTTTTTATTGGTACTTTATCATGTTTGCTTAGTACTATTATGTCTTAGACTTATTATTATGTGTGGTTAGGATTTTTACTTTGGTTATTGGTATTGTTGCATTTTTGTGTTTTGTGTTTTGTTTTGCTTATTTTTCAGGTTTGCGATACCATGAGATCATTGCTATTTCATATGGTTGGTATATTTTGGAGCTTGGAGTTTCCAACTCATGCGTTTTAACACCAAATATGGAACGCGCTTGATTTCTCGGTGATGTCATTTACTATTTTATTTTCCCTATTTCCTTTACTTTAAAGTTAATTTTTCACATTGAGGACAATGCAAAACTTAAGTGTGGGGGAGGGAAGTAAATAGTGAAAATGATTCAATTTTTAATTTTTTGTGATTATTTTGGAATTTGTTTGTTTTTATTGCCCTTAAGGAAGTAGTTGTTTTTTTTACACATAAAGAATTTATATATTAAAAACAGCTTGAAATTTTCCAATAGCATAAAATGGCAATTTGAAATTTTTAACGAATCTCGGTTAAGTGAAATAATTTATTCTTAGGATTGATAACATTGCTTGAGCATTTTTAGCCGATTCTACCAAATATGTGAGGATTTGAGCCTATTATTTGAAGCATATATTTTATGCTTAAATTCTATTTTCTTGCTAAGAGTGTGCCGGTGATTGAATTGATTCTAGAACTTGTACTTGTCATACATTACGAATTCCAAAGTAAGGTCACAATTTTTTGTGATATAAATGAATTTAAATGATAAGAGGCGACTTAGGATTAAACCAAATGGCCTTCCATTTTACAGATATTGATATATTAGCTAGCCAAATTGGTTAGTTAATCACTAAATTTCCATGGACCCATTTGTTAGCACTCATTTTTAGTGCTAGATACCCTTAGTTCAACCCTCTGAGCCTATCTTTTCATTTTTGTTTCAACCCAGAAAAAGAAATTTTGCACCTTTAAACCTTAACCTACCCTTTTAGTCAAGTTGAATCGATGAATTACTTGTTGTTGATCAGAAGAATTTTTGATGATTATGAGTCTACACTTTGTATTTCGAATATACCTTTCTGACGAAGACGAAGGTAGCTACTTCTTATTTGTATCTTTTTGAGGTATATGCTCATCCAAAGTGTGGTGAAAAAAAAAAAAAAAAAAAAAGGAGCCAATAAGCTCTAATCGTGAGAATTAGCCAATGCGCTAAAGGATGGTATAAATGTTGATCGATGGATGAATAATAGAGGAAGGATGAATTGTGATGAAAGGCTATAATCATTTGAGGATACATGGTTCGATTGTTTTTGCATCAAGTAATTCGGGTATTTGACTTGATTCTTGAAAATTATATTAACCAAAATAATCCCATGCCTTATCCCTACCCTTTTTGCTTTTGTAAAAATAGCGAATGTATGAATATTGTAGTGACCATCCAGTTTTTGAATAGTTGAACAACGTTGCTAGCGAACTAGAACGTGTTTTAGTGACCATCCGTTATTTGACTATTCAAGAATTCGTTGTTAGCGATCTATTATATTTTGTACAATAGTTATTTGAGCATAAGTTGATATTAACCCTTGGCCTAACATTTCAACCCAAATAAAAGTCCTCTTTGATATATTAATTTATTTCTTACATGATTTGGATTAGTTTTGATACTTGTACAAGCCTATGGTATGACATGAATCACGACTGTGCAATTGAGTGAAATATATCCCCAAACAAAAGAAATGAGTGTGAGTGAATTATATTATTCTTTTCTTTTCGTGAGGAGCTTAGTTGTGTTATCTAGCTTAATCGAGCAAGTCGTTTAAATTTCACAAATAAAATTAAAGAAATCACTTTTTGATTTTTTTTTTTTTTTTTTTTTTTTTTGATTTTTTTTTTTTTTTTTTTTTTTTACTTCAGTATTAAGGGAAATTAGTGACATTTTAGAAAATAATGGATAATGGCTATTGGAAAAATAATTTTCCAAATGATTACTTTGCTTGAGGGCAAGCAAAACTTAAGTGTGGGAGATTTGATAACGCTCATTTTGTACATATTTTTATAGCGTTATTTGCGTGTTTTTATATGAAATATAGTCATGTTTATGATGGTTTTATGCTTAAAAGTTGTTGAAGATGTGTTTAAATCTAGGTACAAGGAAATATCATGAAAGATGAAGAAAAGCTATGAAATTCAAGAAAATATCGAAGAAAAGTTCGTCAACGAATACATGGATGCATGATATGATCATTTCCGGTTGTACGTGAGAGGATGAAAGGATTAAGTCAAGATTAGGAGCCAAAAAGTGTGTTAAAAGTTGGAGCTCTATGCTAGCTTGAAGCCAAATTATGTGAAGAAAGTTGGTTCCAGACCCAAGGTTTAAGTTTCCAGACCCAAGGTTTAAGAAAGGGAGCTCATGCCTGAGGTATAGGAATTCATGCCTGAGGTTTAGCCGTCGCCCATGCCCAAGGTTTACATTTTCATACCTGAGGTTTACAGAAAAACTGACATGAAGAGTTGCATTAACTCTCCACTTTAAGAACCATTAAGTATTATGGCCGATCATTTGCTTCTTAATTATGATTATTGATGAAATATTTCAGTTTTAGGGGTGTCTTACAAGCTTAAATAAGACCCCTAATCACTTGTTTTAGACACAACACTCACAATCAAACCTTACACCATAAGGATTTGATTATACTACTTTCTAACCCAAAAGAGCTCAAAAATCTCTGCCATTCTCGAGGAAGATAACTAGTAGAAGAGGTGGAAGATTCCCTTGTTCGATTGGAGGCCTCAAAGAGTGCTACAACTCTTTCATTACTCATTGTAATTTTACTATTGGGTAATTTTCTTAATTATTAATCATGTTGAATTGGTCTAAGTTGAATGCAATTTTATGTTTTACTATGATACTTGTTATGGAATGATTCGTGATACTTGTTTGAGAATGATGTGACTAATTGTATGAATGTTGGACGTTTAGTAGGTTGGAAAAAGTGATTAATTATATGGGTTTGTTTAAATAAATTTGTGTCCTAAAACTTGTTGGTTGAATATTGTTGGATTTAAAGGATGAAAAGATTTCTAATAATTATTTGATTCCAAGAGTTAGTGACAAACAAATTGGTATTTGATAAGTGACGAATATCAAATATACAAGTTTTTAAACGGATTTGAAAATATTTAATCACGAGATTGGGTTGAAAAGACTCGTAAGAACCAATTTAACTAATCAACTTTTTCATACATTTTATCACAAAATAGCTAGCGTAGTGGGATGAGATTTGGCCGAAAGCACTCACCCGTGAAACTAGTAGAAACATGGATTTTCTTGATATTACCCATTGACTAGAAGTCCTTGTGAATATTGATATGTGCCTTCTAAGTTTCACGCAAACATGTTCTACATCATATCACGATTAGTCATGATTCCTAAACAAGTATGCTTTTAATTAATTGTTTTTTTGCTTGAGTTACATTGAAACCATTGTTTGTTTAAATCGTTTCTAGTAATTTTGATCGTGACAATCTTAAGTGCTATACCATTAATGTTACTAAAATCACAACTAAGTAGTTCCTTGGGACGAACCTTATTTACCATCAACAATACTACAATTGAACGAGTATACTTGCTCGTGTGTGTTTCTTTAAAAAGATAATGGTAATAAGAATAAAAAATTTAAAATTTGATGTGAAATTTGGAGATAATAAATAAAATAAAAATCATCTATTATGAAACGCATCAAGAGCCTTGTTGGTCTTGAGTAGGAACTTGACCAATTGTCTCTCAGTGAGAGGAAGAGTGTTGTCATACTTGGTGAGGATGTTGTCAGTATCCGAAGAACCAGCAGCTTGAGATTTTGATTCTTCACTTGGATGTGGAGATGACTGATGTTCTTGTTCAGGTTGTTCAGAGTGTTCAGATTGTTCATCAGTTTTCATATCCTCACCTGCCTCAAAAATTTCCTCATCACTCTCTTCCTTGAGCTCATCATCAGACTCAAAAGAGCCTGAAAGTCCCCCATGGACTCAATACCCAAAAATTGAACCGGCTCCTCTTCATAAGAAGACTCGCCTTTGTTTTGGCCAGGTCCTGACCCAGTTGTCATAATAACTGAGTGGGTTTGCTCAGCCTGACTAGCCATAATAACTGGGGTAATACCAGCCTGGCTTTTGGGGGCAGTTTCTGAGTAAATGGATCCGCCTGAGGGGGTGATGGGTTCCATATCAGCGGGTTGTTTCTTTCCCTCTGACTCTTTGTCCCCCTTAGCGCCTTCAACTACTGATGGGTGTTTTCCAGTAGTATCACTAGGCACTGATTGTGATGATTGATGGACCCTCTTCCCATCAGGATTGTACGGTCCTTTTGAGGATTTAGGGTCCTGAACTCCTTGAGATCCTGAGTGTGATTGCTCAGGAACGTTAGCAGGATGTGATTGTTTGTGGGTCCCCTTCCCAGTAGGATAGTGTTGTCCTACTGAGGATTTAGGACCCTTTTCTCCCTCAGGCCTCGATTGTGATTTATCAGTTCCTTCATCGGGATGTGAGAGGTTGTGGGTCCCCTTCTCAGTGGAGTAGTGCTGCCCCACCGAGGATTTAGAACCCTTTTCTCCCTCAGGAACTGATTGTGATTTGTCAGTTCCTTCATGGGGATGTGAAATGGTGAATGTTCCTGATCCCTCAGACTTGTGTATGTCAGTGGGAACATGTGGAAAGGGTTTGCCCGAGGACACTGAGGATGATTTCTCAGTGCCCTCCGTTGGCCTTTGTTTCGTGGTCAGGGGGGTCTCTTAGTGGGTGTCGCAGAGGTCTGTGCCACATTCAACCTCTTTTTAAGGTTGAGTTGGTTTTCGGCATCAGTCTCAGTGGCGAGTGGTTTGGGTTTAACCACCTTACTGGACTGACCCTTCTTTGTCTTCTTCACCTTTTTTGTAGGTGAAGGTACTGGAGAAACAACGTTCTCCCCCTGAATCACCTCCATCATATAGGTGGTCAGGGCAATGGGTGTTACCTCAGGGATGCCACTAGAAAAATTGGTCTTATGCAAGACGTCAGGCTTTGTGCCTACGACGTTAGACCTTTCATAGGCATAACCAAGAAGGTCCTGAAGCACACAGGAAATAAACCTAGGGTAAGACAAATGTTTTTGCCTAGATTTTCCTGAGAGCTTGGCAACGAGGTCTCGGAAGATTATTCCTCCGATATCAATCTTTGTACCCTCCAGGAGGCTGAACAACATCAATTGTTGTGATGAGTTCAATTGCTCCGTTGATGATTTATTCCCCCCAAGGACCTGAATGACAAATGTCATCAGGATCCTCCAGACTGGGTGGAACCAGGTTTTGACTAGTGGAGCCTTTTCCAATAAGGCTCCAGCAGACTGATCAGGACGTCTGAGGTCATGAGGTCCTAGAAGGATTAATTCATTCTTGACCTCTTGATCAGTGGGATTGGGCTCAAAAGCCTCAGCAAAATCAAGACCTGTGGCCTTGATGAAGGTGTTGTAATCCAGGGAAAGGGGTCTTTTCCCATTCATCACTGTGAATGTGACGATGGATTATTTGGTGTCTTTTGGCCTAGTAGCCACAGCAGTACACCAGAATTCCCTCAGGTAGTCATGGTAGATGACTGAGGGGGTCTTGGTAAATGCCTTTGCAAGAAAACAATTTTGAAGATATTTCATAACGTTCTTGTAGGCTGGGAACTTTTGTGGATAGGAAAAGTTTCCCACCACGTTGTTCTTTGTGAGGTCTACACCCTCCAATGTGAAATCCACATAAGGGGCGTATGTCACAGCTTTAGAAGAAGCCATATTTGTTGGTAAGTCGGGTAACAAAGATGGTTTGGGATTTCTTAAAGCTAAGAACACACACTATTAGTTTTGAGAGAAAAAATGGGCAGAATTTGCTTAAAATTTCTAATAGACGTGTGTGTGTTATTTTTGGTTGGGGTATTTATAAGGAAGTGAAGTGGAGGGTACTTTAGGCATTAAGCGGATTTAATTTATTCAAAAAGAATTTTTGGAAACTGTTTTGAATAAAATATTTTGGGATCCGCATTTAATGCCAACACTCCACTTTTCCCTGGTTTGGCGCAACAGTCAAGGTGAACAGTTGAGCAGTTCTACAAAAGTGTAATTTGCAGAGATGAGTCATCACATATCTGTAATGTGATTGGAGAGGCATTTAATGCCAAATGGGAATGTGGTGGTCCAAAGGTGGAAGCCAGAAAGGCAAAAAGAACAAATATTCTTAACTTAAATATGAGTTCAGTTACCAACCTCGGACATTTACTAACTAGATACTTAGAGCATTTAAGTCAGTATTTAATGTCTCTTGAGGACCCTGAATGACTTATCATTCAGTGAACCTGATTGTCAAGACTTGGGTTTAGTCACTGATGGTTCTAGTGATCAGGAATTTGGGTCTAATTCCTGAGGTTCAGGGTTCAGGAACTTGGGTTTAATTCCTGAGGATTAAGGGTTCAGGAACTTGGGTTTAGTTCCTGAAGTTCAGTGACCTTTCTCACTGAAGAACACATTGAGTCAGGGATTCCGAATTTACACATATTTGGATGGAGTCAATCAGGGGATTGATTCTCAATATCCAACATTCCTAGTTCAGCTTTTAGTCTGGTGAAAGTTGGTTCATCCAATGGTTTGGTGAATATATTAGCTAGCTGATATTCAGTAGGAATGAAGTGTAATTCTATGTCACCATTCATGACATGGTCCCTGATGAAGTGATATCTTATATCAATGTGTTTTGTTCTCTGATGAAGAACAGGGTTATTTGATATGGCAATTGCACTTGTGTTATCAAAAAAGATGGGAACCATCTTGTACTGAATTCCATAGTCACTGAGTTGACTTTTCATCCAGAGTACATTTGCACAACAACTTGCTGCTGCAACATATTCAGCTTCAGCTGAGGACATGGCAACTGATTGTTGCTTCTTAGCACTCCAACAGACTAGTTTACCACCAAGAATTTGGCAAGAGCCTGAGGTGCTTTTTCTGTCCATGTTGCATCCAGCATAGTCAGAATCTGAGTATCCTTTAAGATCAAGGCCTGAATATTTTGGATAATATAATCCAAGGTTTAGAGTACCTTTCAGGTACCTGAATATCCTTTTCACAGCAGTGATATGAGTCTCTCTTGGGTCAGATTGATATCTGGCACATAGGTAGACTGAGAATTGGATATCAGGCCTTGATGCAAGTAAATACATCAGTGATCCTATCATTCCTCTAAAGAGAGTTTGATTTACTGGTTTTCCACTAAGATCAGGACCAAGGTTGTTTGGGGGTACCATAGGAGTCTTGACTGAGGCACAGTCACTGAGCTCATACTTCTTCAGTAGGCTTTTGACATACTTCTCTTGACTGATAGAGGTTCCTTTATCAGTCAGCTTGATTTGTAGACCAAGGAAGTAAGTCAGTTCTCCCATCATGCTCATTTCAAATTTCTTTGCCATTAGTTTTTCAAACTGTTTGCAAAGTTTATAATTTGTTGAGCCAAAGATGATGTCATCAACATACACTTGTACAAGTATGACATCATTGTTTGTCTTGTAGATAAACAATGTGTTGTCTATCTTGCCTCTGACAAATTTGTTTTGGATCAGGAAGGCTGAAAGAGTCTCATACCATGCCCTGGGAGCTTGTTTCAGTCCATAAAGGGCTTTGTTAAGCTTGCAGACATGGTCAGGAAACTCATGGCTTTCAAATCCAGGAGGTTGCTGAACATAAACTTCTTCTTTTAGTGAACCATTTAAGAATGCACTTTTAACATCCATTTGGTACACCTTGAAGTTCATGTATGTAGCAAAAGCAAGGAAGATCCTGATGGCTTCCATCCTTGCTACTGGTGCAAATGTTTCTTTATAGTCAATGCCTTCTTGTTGATTATAGCCTTTGGCTACAAGTCTGGCTTTATTTTTAATGACTATGCCATTTTCATCAGATTTGTTTTTAAATACCCATTTCATGCCAATGACTGAAACATCTTCAGGACATTTGACCAAGGTCATTACCTTGTTTCTGTCAAATTGTTCCAGTTCATCATTCATGGCTTGAACCCAACTTGGATGTTTTAGTGCTTCCTTAACACTTTTGGGTTCAATTGTGGAAATGAAGTCCACAAATAGGCATTCATTGGCTGAGGCTGCTCTCAGTTCAGCAGCCATGCTTCTTGTGAGCATGCCTTCAGTAGGCTCACCAATTATATTGACAAGTTCTATATCCTGAGACCTAGTCCAACTGTCCTGAGGTCTTGGAAACTGATTAGAACTTGTAGAGGCCTGATGGGTAGGATCAGGATTAGACACATGATGTTCTTCAGCATCTTGAGTGTCTGAGTGGGTTGACTCATCACTGAGATTGTTTAGTACCTGAGCACTTTGTGCTTCAATAAACTCAGTGATGGTTGGGTAAGGAAGGTTGTGGGGAATGATGTAATAGGAGATGTCAGCATTTGCATGGTACTGAGTGGAAGGACCATTATCAGTATGATGTTCATCAGGAGGGTATCTTGATGATTCATCAATACCTATCTCTTCCACTGAGTTGTTAGAGACACTGATTGCATCAGTGCTCTCATCAAAGGTAACATGAAATGTTTCCTCAGCATGCTGTCTCCTAGTGTTGAACACCCTGAAGGCTTTTGAGACTAGGGAGTATCCTAGAAAGTATCCATCATCAGCTTTGGCATCAAATTTTCCTAAGTGATCCTTGTTATTATGAATAAACACAGGACACCCAAAGACATGAAAGTAACTGATGTCAGGGATTCTTCCCTTGAGTAACTCATAAGGAGTTTTGCTATGTCTCTTGACAATGATGGATCTGTTTTGTGTGTAACAGGCAGTCTTTACTGCTTCAGTCCAAAAGTGTTTGGAAAGGACTGATCCATTTAGCATTGTCCTAGCTGCTTCAATGAGTGTTCTATTTTTCCTTTCAGCCACCCCATTTTGTTCAGGTGTGTAGGGTGAGGAAATTTTTTGTGAAATGCCTTTCTCATCACAGAAACATTCAAGTTCATAATTTTTGAACTCTGTTCCATTGTCAGTCCTAATCTGTTTGACTTTGATGTCATTCTGATTTTCAATGTTCCTGACAAAGGACATAATTGTTTCAGCTGCTTGACTCTTTTTGATCAGGAAGTATACCCAAGTGTATCTTGAGTACTCATCCACAATGACCAGGGTATACTTCTCATGGTTAATAGATCTAGGACTAATTGGTCTAAATAGATCCATATGAAGAAGATGTAGGCAATTCCTGATGGAAAAGTTGGTTTTGGTTTTAAAGGATGCTCTGTGATGTTTACCTTTTTCACAAGCTGAGCATGGTTTGTCATTTGAAAACACAAGAGATGGTAAGCTAAGGACCTTGTTTTGTTTTACAAGGTTGTTTATGTTTTTGAAGTTCAGGTGGGCGAGACTCTTATGCCAAAGCCAGTTGAGAGTATCAGTGGCCTTGGTAAAGAGACAAGTTCCATTCTGAGTCAGACTGGACATGTCTAACACATAAACATCATGTCTTCTTGGTGCAATAAGGACAACTTCCTTATTCGCATTGAAGATGATTCCTTGTTTATCATCAAACTAAACTATGTATTTTGCATCACATAGTTGACTGACACTTATCAAATTGTATTTTAGACCATTTACATAAGCTATCCTAGTAAAGACTATACCATTGCAGTTTACTGAACCATAACCTTCAGTGAGACATGATGAGTTATCAGCAAATATCACTTTGGGTCCTGATTCATCCACATACTTGTACATATACTCCTTCACACCAGTCATGCTCCTTGAACATCCATTATCAAGATGCCAAACAGGATCCCTGGCATGTTTCTGCACAAATAGTAAACTGGGTCAGTTCTTTCTAGGACTCCACTTCTTGAAGGGTTTAGCTTTGAGGGTCTTATTAACATTTTCAAGTGATTTATGGTCAGTGGTGGAGTGGACTGAGCTACCACATATTATGCATTTGATTGCTGATGTAGACTCAGTGAACTGAGAGGCTGACTTTGTCATACCTCTACTGGCCTGAATGGCCTTACCACGTCCTGAGGTGCTATGAGTGGAACTTCCACTATTTTCACAACAATTGTCGATTTGACAATCCTTAGGATGGTGGTCATTGAACCCACAGTAAGGGCAAGGTGCAAAAGGCTTTGCCTTTTGTTTCTGTTTCTGTTTAGAATCAGAAGGATAGTTTAAAGACTGAGCTTTAAGACTTGCCATGTTTGATGTGACTGAATGTGTTTTGTGATCAGAGGTCCTGTGATCATCCTTTTTGCAAACCATGCAATAAAGAATTCTATAGCAATCATCAGTGATATGATTGGTATAGTTACACAATTCACATCTTTTCAAGGGTTTTGTGGGTTTGGGTTTGGTCTTTGAGGAAGCTGGTTTTTGTTCCTTCTTGGATGGAGAAGGTTTTTCAGAAGATGCAATCTTCTCTCCCAGCTTCCTGACCATTTCAGCCAACTGATCATATTTTGAATCAGGGCTTTGGGTTGTTACTTCCGAAGGGACTGAAGTTGATGAGTCGTCAGTATTTACTGAGACTTCAAGGGTTGGTCTCTTCAGGATGGTTGTTCCCTTTCCTGATCTCTCATTTGGAGAGTGTGGTGAGAAGACCATTGGTGGGAGGCCTAAGTTTGGTGCAGCACCCTGAAGGGTATTCAGTGGAGGAAGTGGTGGGTATGATTCTGATTCAGACTCATTCACAGACTCAGTATTACTAAGTTGCTCAGTGAGTTCAAGCTTACTGAGTTGTTCAGTAAGTCCAAGCATATTTTTCAAGGCCTGACTTTCAGGAAGCAAGATCTTTCCAGTCTCAAAGTTTGGTAACTTACTGACTGGGTTGTCCCTGACAATCCAGTCATTAGACTTGGGAAGCATTTCTTGCTCAAAAGATATGCCAGCTGGAACAAAGGTTAGTTCACTGTAACTCACATTGGGATCAACCATAAGAGGGTCAATTCCAATGGTTTTCTGAGAGCTTAATCCCACAGTGTCAAAAACCTTGGGGTTCTTCTTGGTCCAGCTTTGGATGACAGCCTTTTCTTTGTTAAGTTCAGTTTGTAGGGCTTGGTTTTGTTTCAAAATTTCAGTGTTCTGAATTTGTAGAGTTATTGTTTCTAGTTTGGCTTGCTTTAGTACAAGCAGTTCATCTCTACATTTATTCAATTCTGACACTATTTTGTTATATTTTGAACACATGTTAAGCCTTTGTTCCTCAACAAATTTAAGATCTACACAAATATAATTCATGTAAGACTGCCAATCAGAATCATCATCCATAGAAAGTAAAGTGTTTACCTTCTTCTTGGTGATGTTTACCTACTCTCCATTCCTTGCATGGCTTTTCCCAACAGCCTCCTAATCACCTTCAGAGAGTGCCATCAGTGCACTCACTCTAATTTCCTCATCTGAGGAGACCTCTTCATCATCCCAGTTATAAGCTTCAGCTACTAAAACCTTATTCTTTGCCTGAACAGGTTTGGGTGTTTGAGCAGCCTGAGACATTGAGGGATTAGTTTCAAGAATTGCAAGTTTAGCCTTGGCTTTCCTATATTTTGCTTCAAAGTCCTTTTGACCCTTGTTTTGAAATTGTTGGGTCGACTGAAACATTTTAGGTTGAAACTTGCTAGTTCCTGAGGAACTATTTCCTGAAAATTTGTAAGAGGGTTCTGAGGTTGTTTTAGAATAACAGTCCCTAGCAAAATGACCCTTTTTACCATAATTAAAGCATTCAGTGGTTTCATTTGCTTTTCCTTTTGAAAAATTGGACTGGTTTCTTTTGATGAAACGTTTTGAACTATCAAGGAGTGCCCTCTCTTGGAATTCCAAGTTTAGATCTTTTAGGTACTCATCACTAGTCCTTTCATCAATTTCATCCTCAGACTCCTCTTGAAAGTCCTGCACAACACCATTAGTATAAAAAGCAGTTGATATGGGTGTGGATGTTAAGGCCTTTTTGGACTTAAGAGCTTTTGAGTCAGGATATCTCCTTGAGATCAAGTTGTCCTCATAGACAAATTTCCCATAGATTTCAGGGAGCTCAAGGGTCTGAATGTGATTAGCATTCCTCAGGCCTTGTGAGAAGTTTAACCACTTCTCAGGGAGACTGTTGACAAAGCCAACATTTGTCTCATGCTTAGATAATACTACACCATCATTTGATAGTTCGTTTATCAAAATCTTGTATCTGGTATAAGTCTGAGAGAGACTTTCAGAGTCTTTTGCCCTGAAAGTATTATACTCAAGTTTCAGGTCCATGGCCCTGTATTCCTTGGTATCTGAGGGGCCCTCAAAGCTATTAACCAAGTCATCCCAAGTTTGCTTGGCTGTTAAACAGTTGATGACTGATTCCATTATATCGTCAGGAAGACAAGATATAAGGATGCTTTTAAGGCGCTGGTCTTGATTGACCACCCTCCTCTCATCAATGGTCCATTATGCCTCAGGCTTGTTTAGCCCTACAGCAATCTTAGGGACAAATGGGCCATCCCTGATACAGGTGATGTAGTAAGGTTCCATACCAGTTAAATAGCAAATCATACGTTTTTTCCATTTGCTAAACTTTCCAGCTTCTAGTCTGGGTGTAACAGCAGAATAGCTGCCACCCTTTTTATCGACCAGCTGGGGTTCATTAATATCAGCCATAGTAGGATCTTGGTTTTAAAAACCTTGAGCACTCTTGGTTAGTTTTAAAAGATTTTATAAACCAGAGGCTCTGATACCACTTGTTGTTCCCTTCACACGCTTAGAGTTAACTAGAAAGTTAATCTAATCGTGTTTATGACTAATATAATGTTATGATTAATTCTAATAGATTAATGAAACGTAAAAGTAAAAACACATAAGTATTTTTCAACGTTTAAATTCTCATTAGAAATGAATCAAAGAATCTATTACCCAAGTGTTTTACGGAACAAACACTTGGGATTGAATAGACAAGGTATGGTGGTGTCTCCTATCTAAACTCAAGCGCTTTGCTTTGAGTGGTAACAATTCGACCCACTGAGCTATCTCAGGGATACGTTACTCTTTGTAGGAGAGAAGTTGCTTTGTAAAAGTCTAAGCTTTCAATGTACAAAAACACACTCAACTTCTCTCCCATCTGAACCTATTTATACACAAGTATAAAGAGTAAAAGTGATTAAAAATAATACAAGTTGTTGAAGCAAGCGTGTCTGACAATTACAACAGTAATTGTCATTTCCAAGAACCAATAGGAATGAGCCAAAAAGTCTTTTGGAGTGGTTGGTCTGACACTCCATGACTTTTAGCCGTCTTAGGGAAGGTTTCTTCCTGACAAGATAAGATTTGATCTTATCTTAAACTCTTCCCAGATCTTCCCGCCTTTCTTTCAGGCTTTAGGTTCTTCAGTACACGCCTTCATTTATTAATCACAATTGTCGTTGAGGAGACTGGGGTTCAGTGAGTTCTTGTCCAACACTCACTGAACCATCATCTTCTTCTTTGACTTAAGTCATACTCAGGGAGTACCGCCTTCCTGAGTAGTGAATCCTTCTTCTTGAATTCGCCTTAAGCATCCTGAATATGACTCACTGAGAGACTGTTCTCTCAGTGACTTGAATTGTTCTCAGTTTAAGTTAACACTTAGTTAATTTGTGTTCAAATCATGTTTTAAGTATTCTTGGGTACTGACGGACCCAACATATTATGCAATACGTTTTTGATAAAGACAAATATGTATTGTGTGACACAAGCTCATTTGCACGAGAACATAAATCGTATTTTTCATATTTGAAACATTGGCAATACATGATTTGTGGAATAGTGTAGACTTTGTGTAACAATGTTTGATATGCTCTCTTGGTTTTGACTTTGGAGTGTATGGAATAAAAAATGGGGTTTTCTATGATGATGATGATGTTAATGGTGGTTTGCAACTTTTCAAGGTTATAATGAAGAGATAAAAAGTGTAGTTAACATTTATTTATGCAGAGAGAGCAAACATTATTTTGTTCTTATTAAGTAAAAAACTGATAAAGCCAACAAAGAAAAGAAATGAGTATAGGGTTAAAGACAATAGTACCCTCATGTGCAACTTACATGGGGGCTTTAAAGGTCAAAAGAAACGTGTGTCTGGTCAAGGGACCGTGGAAGTTAAGGGTTTCAGAGTTGGGGACTACGTGGGTCGGTAAAAAAGTCAAAGGACTATAAGTGTAGTCAACGGCAACCACAAGGACCATCCGTGTAATTTACTTTAATATCTTGGTCAAACTTAGGGGGTGTTTGGTATTGTGAATAAGGTACTTTCGCAAAAGGTTTAGATTGACGATTAAACTTGATCTTTCTACACTGGTATTGTGAATTTAACAACTTTTCGCAAATGAAAGGAGATACTTTGTATAACTTTGATCTCAAATTCAAAGTGTGCTTTTTAGCTATTGATCATTGTAACAACTTGGCATAATGATACTTTGTAAAACTTTGAGTTCAAACTTGAAGTTGTGATCAGTAACTCCCACTAGCAGATCTTTCACTTGGATTCATAAATTGTAGTATTATGTTTGGCCAAACTAGCCTACTTTTTAGCTAGTAGTTGTACCATTTTCTTTTATAAAAACATTAAAGATAAGTTGTAGTTGTAGTTGTAACTATGTAGTGTAAAACAAGTATACAACCTTAAACGCTAAATGCTTCTTTCATTAGCTATTCATTATAAGCGTGTAAACAAAATCCAAAGGCTAAAAACTTACTGTCAAATAAGCATATAATCAAAGAAGCTAAGGATAAACGCTCCTAAACGTTCGAAAACGCTCATTGTCAAACATAACCCAATTGAATAACATGTTTGTAAGAGCACAAGGTGCAGTGAGCAGTTTTGGTTATTCATTTGGGGACCACGAGGTGCCACATTATTTTAACAAACCTTCACAACTAACCCCCTCACTAACAACTAACCTCAACTTACTTATTTGGGGCCCACCACTTATAACCTTTTCCCATTCAAACGTTCCAATTGTCAGAATTTTGCCTCGCCGTGCAGACGACGAGGCTTGGAGTGGCGAGAAAAAACGGGCTGGGGCGGTGTGGTGACGAGCCACGGCGAACATTGCGAACGTTATGCTCTAAGGATATTGCCTGATGATAAAAGTGTTTGGCTTGTAATTTAGAGTGGATAAGGTGCTTGACTTGTATTGAGATACTTTTAGGTTGTTTGATGGACTTGATCAACCAAATGTTGAACATCATACTTAAATTTTCAAGAATAGAAAGAGTAATTTAAATCTTTTTCCAACATCATACATTAAAGATTTTCATTTTTTTTTTCTTAACCAGTCAACATCCTATTTTTATGGCTCCCTATTGTTATGGGCAGCTATCAAAACTTTGTGTTCAATCCGTTAAAATCCGTTACTTTTCCTTTTTGTTTATTTTATTTGTCGAAATTATAGAAACTGGTTAGGATTATACATTGTGCTTGTGTAATGGCAAATAATAAGAAAGAAGAGCAGTTGGCATCAATAGATGCTCAATTGAGGCTTTTAGCTCCAGCCAAAGTTTCAGAGGATGATAAACTTATCGAATATGATGCTTTGCTTTTGGACAAGTTTCTTGATATTCTTCAGGATTTACATGGGGAGGGTCTTAGAAAAATTGTATGTTTCTAATACCTTGTACATGTAATTTGGCTGTGCTAACGTCATAAAATAAAATTGTGGAGTTTCATACTTTGAATTGTACAAATTTATTCATTGAACTCGATGAAAATGACACATTACAGGTGTTGCATTTTCATGTCTGTGTGGTTAGCAAAAAATGACGGAAAATGGAGTTAGTGATTAGATTGGTACGGATCAAAATATAACGACCAATGTGAAACAGGCTTGCTAGTTATGGATTGTTAGGTTGAATTTCCCACTTGCGTGTTTCACTAACTTGCATTTTAGCTTGTCAAGGGATTCAATATTTCACATAGCTTGATATGACTTTCGGGTACTTGATTGGCTAGTACTATACTTATGGATCGGTGAAGTTGGCGTTGGATGGCAGCACAAAAAAGTGAAACACATACACTTTATAGGAAAAAGAATATTATGTTACAGAATGCTTTTCTGGTCTTTAGATCAGATGATGCTGTTTTTTACATGGTCAGGAAAAAAAATTCATACTAAAACAGTGACATTCACTACCTAGGAAGAAAAATCTAAATTTAACACAACTAGCCTTAAAAACGTAATAATGGCACTGTAAAAATGAAAATAAAAAAATAAAAAAAAATACTACGTAAAATGATACATGTCAATTAAGCCCCAATAATGGAATGTGGTTACAACAAAATGGCCAAATTGCTAACTGTTGTTTCTACACGTCTGTGGTCTAGTCGTGTTCTGGTAACAATTATCACAGACAAAAAAAAAAAAAAAAAAAAATGCTCATTTGAAGTTTGTGTGTTTTTCATCAATGTATATGTAGGTTCAAGAATGCAATGAGCTTTCTGCCGAGTATGAAGGAAAGCACGACCCCAAAAAGCTTGATGAACTTGGAAATTTACTAACATGTTTAGATGCCGGGGATTCCATTGTCATTGCAAAAGCTTTTAGTAACATGCTTAACTTAGCGAATTTAGCTGAAGAGGTTCAAACTGCTAATCGTCGAAGGATTAAAGCCAAAACTGGTGATTTTGCTGACGAGGCTTCGGCAGCAACTGAATCTGATATCGAAGAAACTCTTGAGAGACTTGTGAATAAGCTTAAGAAGTCACCTCAAGAGGTTTTTGATGCATTGAAGAATCAAACGGTTGATTTGGTATTCACTGCTCATCCTACTCAAGCTGTTCGGAGATCTTTGCTTCAAAAGCATGGAAGGTGAGTGGACTAGTTCTTCGATAAGTCTTACTTGTATCTGATGTAAGCAACTTAAGTAATCAGATAATGATGTAAGGTATGTTTTTTGGTAATCTACGGTAACTAGTCAAAATAATGACATGGAAGTTGACAATGATATCTGGCCATGTTTTGCGACCTGGGGCCTTATCAGTTACTTTGAATTACTTTTTAGAAACTTCGATAGTTTTTTTAAAGTTTTCATCATAGAATAGTCGGTATGGAAAAATATCAGACCTGGTTCTGATCGCTAAGTCAACTTGCACATTTTTCTTACTTTTAAGTTTCTTTGTGCTTCTTAGGATTCGGGAATATTTGGCTAAGTTATATGTCAAAGACATTAATCCTGATGATAAGCAGGAACTTGATGAGGCTTTGCAGCGGGAAGTAAGTACTAACCGTTCATTCATTGGCTTTGAACATCGTATATGTATTCGCTTGATCAGTAATACTTATAAAGTCTTTTACATTGCTAATACCAGTTAGTTTTCTGTATATAATACTTACTGTAAGTTTCTATGCAGACATTAGTTCTTTAAAATTTAAATATCATGTCAATTATGAACCTGATACAAAGTATTTTTTGGTTTGACATTTATGGTCCAAGTAAGACAATGTTTGACTATTAGTCAAATGTCTGATGTTATGTACTAATGTCAAACTAGTCAAATTGCTGTGATTGACCATTTTCAGTTCTTTTCCATTTTTGCAGATTCACGCTGCTTTCCGCACGGATGAAATCCGAAGAACCCCTCCAACCCCTCAAGACGAAATGAGGGCTGGAATGAGCTATTTTTATGAAACTATTTGGAAAGGTGTTCCTAAGTTTTTGCGTCGTGTTGACACGGCTCTTAAGAACATCGGGATAAATGAACGTGTTCCATACAATGCACCTATTATACAATTCTCGTCATGGATGGGTGGTGATCGTGATGGTATGTTTTCTGCTACATGCATAAGATTAAATGCATCGGGCAATAAGATAAAAAGGATCATGCTTCATGAGACCTATAAAAAAATAACTAACTATGAATTAATGATGTGTGAATCAGAAATACAATTTGTGTCACTTTTAACTGGTTCAATCTATCTGATCCGTTTACATATTAGCAATACTTCAATTATTTTTTATTTTATGGAAATGTAGGTAATCCTAGAGTAACTCCTGAGGTCACAAGGGACGTCTGCTTACTTGCTAGAATGATGGCTGCAAACATGTACTTTTCACAGATTGAGGATCTAATGTTTCAGGTGTGCATATACTTAAGACCAAAGTTTAAGTACTCTCTTTGAGTGCTTTTATTTACTCTGGCTTTATTTTTGCTAGTTATCCATGTGGAGATGTAGTGATGAACTTCGTCTTCGAGCAGAAGAAATCTATAGATCAGCAAGAAAAGATGTAAAACACTACCAAGGTGATGATCAATAACAAGTACATTTTTTACTACTGTTAAGTACCATTTGAGGTGTGAATGTTGGGTTTTTTCTTTAGAATTTTGGAAACAAGTTCCTCCCACTGAACCGTATCGAGTTGTTCTTGGTGATGTGAGAGACAAGCTATATAATACACGCGAACGTGCCCGTCATCTATTAGCCCATGGATTTTCAGAAATACCAGAAGAGTCTTCTTATACCCATGTTGAACAGGTATAGTAGATAATTGGGAAAATGTGTATGAAGGCCACCCAAAAATTAACTTTTTTTCACTAGCAAGCAATTTTTCCAAATTTTGCATTCCTTGGATCAAATTCTAAAATTTTGAAATGTTTGCAGTTCTTGGAACCTCTTGAGCTATGCTACCAATCACTAAGTATGTGTGGGGATCGTGTGATTGCTGACGGAACACTTCTTGATTTCCTGAGACAAGTATCCACATTCGGGTTGTCACTTGTGAGACTTGACATACGTCAAGAATCTGAGCGCCACACAGATGTCCTCGATGCCATAACACAACATCTAGAAATTGGTTCATATCGTGAATGGTCAGAAGACAAACGTCAAGAATGGCTTCTAGAAGAACTAAGAGGGAAACGTCCACTTTTTGGTCCCGATCTCCCTCAAACTGAGGAAATTGCAGATGTTTTAGATACGTTTCACGTATTAGCAGAACTTCCATCTGATTGTTTTGGCGCTTACATAATCTCTATGGCTACATCGCCTTCTGATGTTCTGGCAGTTGAGCTTCTTCAGAGGGAATGTCGTGTAACAAAACCGTTAAGAGTGGTCCCACTTTTTGAAAAACTTGCTGATCTTGAAGCAGCCCCAGCAGCAATGACTCGTCTTTTCTCAATCGATTGGTACAAAAATAGGATCGCTGGTAAGCAAGAAGTCATGATTGGATATTCAGATTCAGGGAAAGACGCGGGAAGATTCTCGGCTGCATGGCAGCTTTACAAGGCTCAAGAAGACCTTGTAAATGTTTCTAAAAAATATGGGGTTAAGCTTACTATGTTTCATGGACGTGGTGGGACGGTAGGGAGAGGAGGTGGGCCTACCCATCTTGCAATACTGTCCCAACCACCTGAAACTGTTCATGGGTCACTTAGAGTTACAATTCAAGGTGAGGTTATTGAACAGTCTTTTGGTGAGGAACATTTGTGTTTCAGAACACTTCAGAGGTTTTGTGCAGCTACACTTGAACATGGGATGCATCCTCCTATTTCGCCTAAACCTGAGTGGCGTCAACTTATGGATGACCTTGCAACTTTTTCTACTGAAGAGTATCGTTCAATTGTTTTCCAGGAACCTAGGTTTGTTGAGTATTTCCGATGTGTAAGTATCATCATCTTAAAAATAAGTCTCACCTTGCTTATTTTTGACTGTTTAATCCTTCTATAGATTGGTATATAAATGCTTCTTGGTTCTTCTATTGTATCTTTACAGGCAACACCTGAAACGGAGTATGGGAGGATGAACATTGGGAGCCGCCCATCCAAAAGGAAGCCAAGCGGAGGCATAGAATCGCTTAGAGCTATTCCGTGGATCTTTGCTTGGACTCAAACAAGGTTTCATCTCCCTGTCTGGCTCGGTTTCGGAGGTGCATTCAAGAAAGTCATAGAAAAAGATGCCACAAGTCTTTTGATGCTACAGGACATGTACAAAACATGGCCTTTCTTCAGGGTCACTATTGACTTGGTCGAAATGGTGTTTGCAAAAGGAGACCCTGGCATCGCTGCTTTAAATGACAAGCTACTCGTTTCTAACAATTTGTTAAAATTTGGTGAATCCTTACGTGCAAACTATGTTGACACCAGAAATCTTCTTCTTCAGGTATGAATAACCCTTTTAGGCAAGTGAGTTCAAATTGTTAAATTTACTTCACCCCATTAAAAGTTTCACGATTTTTTTTCTTGTGTGTTTGGCTTCATAGATTGCTGAACATAAGGACCTTCTTGAAGGTGATCCCTACTTGAAACAAAGGCTCCGACTGCGTGATTCATACATCACGACCTTAAATGTATGCCAAGCTTACACCCTGAAACGAATTCGTGATCCAAACTATCACGTGACATTAAGGCCTCATATCTCCAAAAATGGCCCTGAGCCAAGTAAACCAGCTGATGAATTTATTAAGCTGAACCCAACAAGTGAATATGCACCCGGTTTGGAGGACACACTTATCTTGACCATGAAGGGCATTGCTGCAGGAATGCAGAACACCGGTTGATTATCTGCCTTTTATTGCCACATCTTACATAATTTTTCATATTTAGTAATCCTTTAAGATGTCTAAATGGCATTGTCCCCGGCTATAGATAGGTTGTGATCGATAACTGTTATGTGTATGATAGTGAATCACATTATAAACCATTGATGGTTCCTTCATATATGAAACACTTGCATTATTGCTGTGAGCAAATCTATGGTATCATCAAAAGTTCTTGTTAAGCTTATAACAAGGAATACCGGCGCTCATGAAAATATCTCTCACTTCAGTTCTATGTATAATCTTCAAATCATTTGAGGTTCTAGGATTATTTTATGGCATGCTACATCTTCTGTTGTTTGTTGTAAACTTGTAATTTATACTCCAGTATTTAGTCATCAATGATATTCTGTTTGTAAAAGTGACAATTTTTGTATATAATTGATGTTATTTATAGTATTAGTTTAGATCCCTGTGCACGCACGGGGTTTCGGGATAGATTTTTGTTATATTCGTTTTCGCAGATTGTACACGAACAATGAGTATTATTAAACCTCCATGGGCACTTGAAATTCTCAGTTTCGATGATCTTGAGCTAATCTTGTCTTCTTGAGGGGAATTAGGATGGAAAAGGTTCATGTGTTGCACTAATGTAATAAAGAAACCAAAATCAATGCATAAAAGAATTTTTGGCCACAATGAGGAAACTCATAGTGTTAATGACGGAATGAAACCTCCTTAACCATTATATATATATTATTAACAAGGATGGCGCCGGCCGACCGCGTTGCGGCCTAGGTTTTTTTGTCGTTATATACGGGTTTTGAAAAAATGGTATTAATTGTAAGTGAAATAAAAAGTGCTAATCTGGTGCTCTCGAAGGTTCGCTACTAAAGAATACAAAATATTACATAGACAAATAATAACTTGCAACGTCCAAAATAGTTAACTTTCACCAATTGCTTGTTTATAACTGAGATTTACAAAAGTAAGATTTACAAAAGTAAGCGATTAATTATAAATTCTCATATAAAATAATATAAAACAAGCAATATACGTAGGATAAATGATGCTAATAATATATCATCAGACCCACTATTACACTTATATAAAATGACAAGATTCTATAACGATTAACACTTTTAAAATAGTTACAATAGAGTATGCCCAAAAACTCTTTCGAAACAATCTATACAAAACAATAAGCCGGCAACACTTCCGTTCTGCTAGAGCAATACGCCGTATTTCCCACAAGGAATACGTCGTATTGCCCTCTAAAACCCATACGCCGTATTCCCAGGGAGGAATACGCCGTATTGCTTCTGAGCTTCAATACGCCGTCTACATAGCACGAATACGTCGTATCGAGCACCTATAACATACAGCAGCTGCAAAAACACTGCAGAAAACCAACACTTGACTCAAACTATTTGACTATATTCCAACACTTCAACCTGTACTAAATCCATTCATTTAACATTCAAAGCTATAACAATTATACCATAATGTATTAAACTGCACTTGACCCGTTTGATCCCAACATGGGTATAATTATACACTAATCCAGACATCCCTTTAACCAACACAAGGACTTTAAACCAATTCTGTAACATACCATTTGACACCCAAAATGATATAAAAAAGATAACATAAACTTTGACACTTGACAACACGTTTATAACGCATTTTAAGACTCTCGGGGTTCAACTTTAACGTCGAGCTCGGTATTATACTACTAAACTCCTATATACCATTTAAGATAGCCTTCTAATTTGTACTTCCAATTCTAAGCTTTATCCGAGCTTTATCTTCTTTGCGAGAACCTACAAAACATTATCAACTATAACGGTAAGCGAAAACACTTAGTAAGTAACTAAGTCAATACATGATTAATACATCAATCCACACATATGCAACATGAACACTTCACACTAATCCAACACATTATACCATCTTATCTCACATTCAAAAATTATAACAATTAACATACTATAATCACAATACTATAACAACCTTAACACATAACAACATCAATACATACCTTAGCAATTCCATAACCATAGACTAAATCTCGAGTCATTTAACTAAGAAAGTCTCCTATTATACCATGCTTTCTATTCCAATTACTTTCAATCCTATCACACTTTATTCAAAATCACATAATATACAAATATCCATAATAAACACATAGTAATCATAGTTACTTACCTTAGCATCCAAGCTAAGTTACCAATCATAATTCTACCATCAACATCATCATTCTCCACACTTTGCAATCTAGGTCAAAATCATCATAAGCATAAACACTTAATACACATAATCAAATTATCATATAATCATATATTGATCATATGATAATTAATCCATAAAATTATTAACTTAAAACCATAAAACTTATCTCATAAACACTTATCTCATAATTAGCTTAAAACCATCTTTTACCTATTTTTCCTAATTTAGCGTTCATGAACCATAATTTCTAATTAATAGAATAAACACTAATTAGTGGTTAGGGACCAAACCATTGAAATGTGACCCTTAACTCATCACAAAATCACCTCAAGTTCATCCCTTTTCTTCTCTTTTATTTCTTAGTTCGGCACCCCAAGATACACACACTTCTACCAAAAGTGTGTAGAAGCTGGATTATATTAGTATAAGTGATGACTCATCAAAAAGGGAAATTTAGTCATTCTGCTAATTTAAGATCGATATGTCGTATCCATTTCCATGGATACGCCGTATCCAAGCAAGCCAACCAATACACTCTATACACTCTCCCTGGATATGCCGTATCCAGGCTAATCCCAATACGTCGTATTGGAGCTATAACAGGTCAATACCATTTTTTGCACTTACTCAAAATATCATTTATCCGCTTAATCAAACACGTTAATCTTAGTCAATTTCATCTAGGGTCATACCCAGTTGAAAACGGGTTTCAGGTGTAAAAGTAAACTGCAAAAAATGTCCCTGTGGTTTCTTGAATTCACACGTTTTGCCACCTAAACTTCCTGTTTTTTTTTGCAAATTATGTCACTACTATTCTCTTTTTGCTGCAAATTATGTCCTTGTGAATAGCAAATTGACTAATATACCCTTGTCTTCTTCCCTCTTTAATTTTCTATTGAATTTATATTTAATTTTAATCCAAAATGATGAACACCAAGAACAAACCCAGAACTTCAAAAAAAAAAAAAAAAAAACCCAGGTTCACCAAGAACAAAATCACACAAACCCGAATTTAATCATATACAAACACAATCAAAATCCCCTCACTCAAAACAATTAATCCCAAACTCCATCAATAAAAAACACCACTTTTATTCATACACAATCACACATATCATATGAAAAACCCCACTTTCATTTGATATATTTTGCTTTACCCATTTATTTTGTTTCAAAATATTTTTTTTAGCCCCATCAATAACCCAACCTATCAAATACACACATTCAACACCCCTGATGATTTTCTATATCTCATCATCTCATATATCAGTCCTGTAACACCCCGTAAATTTCAACATAGCAGCGGAAGGCTAATTGAGGTATTACATTTTATATCACAGTCACAATCATAGAAAACGACTCAAAAGAGACGTTTTATAAAGTTAATATCATTCAATGAAAACTCAATATTCAGGATTACAAAACAAGTTCCATAAGTGTTGATGTTTCACAAAAGATATCGATAAGTTTGTAATGAACAATATTATTAGTTGCAAAAATCGGCTGAATCGGCCGATTAATCGTTAATCGGCCCAGTACCTTGTAGAATAGTGAAAATCGGCCAAAAAATCGGTCAGGCAAAACAATCGGCCAAAAATCGGCCGAATCGGTCAGGTTTAAAAAAATGAAAATTTAGGCATTCTACTTAATTTAGGGATCGTTTATTTCACTTATAATGCACAATGAGCCTCATAATCAGAATTGGAACCTTTTATTGAGGTTTGAAAACATAGTAGGCTTGTAATCAGTTACGCTCTTTAGTTTGGTCTCCAGAAATACCCAAAACATGAAAAAATGCCAATCCGATTAATCACCGATTAATCCCACCTTGGCCGATTACTCGCTGCAGGGTGGTCGACCGCCCAGCTATCGATTCACGATTTTTGCAACATTGGTAATGAATGATATTATTATTTGAAAGGCCATCCAAAGGGGTCCAGTGCCAACTCTATGCCATATATGTTCTTTAGTTACCTGAGATAAACATGCTAAAAAGTCAACAAATTGTTGAGTGAAATTAGGGGTGCAAACGAGCCGAGCTACTCGCGAGCTACTCGAGCTCGACTCGATAAAAAGCTCGAAACGAGCCGAGCCTTGTCGAGCTCGAGCCTGAAAATCAACTCGTTTTCTTATCGAGCCCGAGCTCGAGCTTCGCTTATCGAGCTCGAGTAGGCTCGTCGAGCCTTATCGAGCCTTACGTATAGCAGCCCATATAAGTTATAAAGTTATACCTAGTTCAGTCCATGAACCCATAAGGCCCGATCCAACATCCAAATTGCCCTAAATATTTGGGTATAAGTACAATACTTTAACCCTAATCACACTCATGATACAACCCTAATTCACAAACACCATAACCTCCGCCCCCTCCTCTTCTTTTCACTCAGCCACCAAGCACCCACATCATCCAACTAACATCAAGACTCAAACAAAAGAACAAAAAATGATCTTAGTCTCGTTTTGGCTTCGAATCTCATATGAGACATCAATATCTTTATAGATCTATGCGAATCAAATCACACTTCTTTCTTTTCTTTTGTTATAACAAACAACCCTTTGAGTTCGAATCACTGAATCGTTCGAAATGAAGATGAAGTTGTCACGGCTTTTAGATCTTTTAAATAAGGTCTTGGGTAGGTTTGTTTTTCTTAGACCGAAAGGAAGGAAGAACGAAACATAGTTGTTTATGTTATTTCATTAAAAATTTTGAATATTTAGAAGAAGTGTTAAGCTTCTCACTGATCTATGATGGTAAATCTCTTTTGGTTTCGTTCTAAGAACGAATCTTAAAAGAGATAAACTGAGATCTATTTTCTTTTCTTTTATGAGTCTTGTGTGGTTGGTTGACTGAGATGAGATAGTTACTTGTGATGTTGATGGTTGACGTGAGGTTGGATGGGTTTAGTTTAGATGTGAATGATTTGTTGTTGTTCGAAGAGGGTATAAGGACAGTGGATTTGTTATATTGATGTTGGTTTGTTTGGGTATCGATTGTGAAGCAGATAAAGCGAGCTCGATCAGGCTCGTTTAAGCGAGCCAAGCTTTGTGAAAAGTTTACGAGCCGAGCTCGAGCTCGTTAAAAAACTGACGGGCCAGCTCGATTATAGTAAAGCTCGGGCTCGGCTCGGCTCGGCTCGTTTGCACCCCTAAGTGAAATTCATAGGTTTATAGTTAAGTAGTTGAACACCAGATATAGTTGATAATTGCATCGAATTACAAATATCATGGAAAAACAATGTTATTGCCCTAAGCTCATGACACTCAAACGTTAACTGCGTATCATAAAAATGATATAAGCGACAATAGCCCCTCGTAGGTATTTGCCAGTTACCTATATGTATTCAAATATAGTGCATCTGGTTACCATTTCGGCTAACACAAACGGGGTCATCAACCCCAAATAGATCTATTCACAATATTTACGTTCGCTCACAAGTGATTAATGTTGGTTGTTTGGTTGGCCCAGAACAGGGTAAAGATAATCAATGACCTAACTACGTACCAATAATGGTTACCGGATATCACTTGGAATTGTGTTATCACTTTCCAAAGTAAACTATTCGACCCTATTTCCTGGGTATCACGAATATCTACTTGGGATAAGACCAAATGTTTGTTATTGAATTAGGCATAAATCAATAACCCTTGCGCATCTAAGTGTTTATGTTCTCTGTTATTTTTTATATGTCTCATGCTTGATTGATTTCCTATATATAGGAAAGTACTCACAGCTAGTCAAATAGAATTATGAGGATTAATCGGCCCATTAATCGCCTCATAATTATCCCTATTATAGCTAATAGTGGTTACATGACCAATTAAACGTGGTCATAAAGGCAGTTTTAACTTCCACTTGAATAGGTTAAAGCAGTTACATACTTATCCCAGCAGTACTAACTTAGTAACTTGCTATAGCAGTACTAACTTAGTACCAGCAGTACTAACTCAGCAGTACTAACAAAGTACTACCAGTATTAACTCTGCTCCAGCAGTACTAACTTAGTACTAGCAGTAGTAACTCAGTGAATGATTAAACCTTCTGATGAGTTACTCCTAACCACTATTTGAGTTAAGGTAGTCAGGGACCTGATGGGTGTACACTCCGTACCTCCTGACCCATTACCAGGTATGAACTGATCCCTCAAGTGCACTAAATTTTCCAACAATCCTCCCCAAATTTAGTTCACTTCTTTTGCATGAAAATTAAACTTTAAACAAAACATGTGCATAAACGAAAATATCGTGAGGATTGAATTTCCATCTTAGTACATTACACGTTCAAATATTCGAGAATCAGGGTGTTCTAAGAATTGAACCCTTCAACCTATTTGAATACCTGAAGATAAAATACACACAAGTTTTCAAACACTTAAATGCTCCTAACACTTTACAAGCCATGTGTCCATATCCAATTCATAAATGTTGTAAGAGCCAAAAGTCCAAAGCTCCCTGAAGCGGCAAAACTTCAAAATTCACATAGGTGGTTCCTCTTTATTCATGCTTCTGCTTAGCACTTTTTCAAAGAAATTAACCATTAAGAAGTAAAGACTTCATCCTCCTTTCCAGCAGGTTCCTAGCACAACCTTGGGATGATTGTAAAACATGTGCTCCAGTCCACTGAATGTTCAGCTTTCCACATTGAACTTAGCTCCCAAGTTTCCTCAGGAGGGAGTTGGGTAACTTAGCATTCAGTGACTAAGTTGGACCTTAAACCCATCCCTTTAGCAGACTTTACAACCAAGTCTCTAGCCAATCCCTTCGTCAAGTGATCAGCTAAGTTTTGTTGAGATCTAACAAACTCTATAGATACCACCCCATTCATGATAAGCTCACGAATCATGCTATGCCTGACACCTAAGTGTCTAGACTTCCCATTGTACATCTGGCTATAAGCCTTTGCCAATGTAGCAGCACTATCACAACGGATAGAAATATGTGCTATAGGTTTAAGCCACAATGGAATCTCAAGAAGCAAATTTTGTTGATCCCAGTTGAGCACTTGATCGAATTCCTTAGCTTGTATGGTTTAGCTATGCTAGATAAATCTAACACAACTAGGTATAGAAACTGCCTTGTAATTTATCAAACACAATGCAGAATCTTGTATTTGATCTTAAGAAGAACTTTGAAACAATGAACAATGAATATCAAACTAAACACTTCAATATTATTAATAATACGAATACTTTTTGAGTATTAGGGTTTACAACCTTGAAGTTAATCGTAAAACTATATCTTCATCTATGCCCTAGATCATCCTTTTATAGACTAAGGAGTCCTAGTCGGCTACAATAACTTTTTACACAAGATAAATCTTTATAGAATCTTTTCTATACTTATCTAAACATACTATACATAATAACCAACTCTAATACTATAGCAACATTAATAATGTATTAGCAATACTAACTATCTGTTCTAGCAGTATTAATCTTGTAGCAGCATTAATCTTCCATAAGCAACATTAACTTCATAACTAGCAGCAGTAATGACTTGTTGTATATCCTTTGTAATTCCTGAGCAGTCTTAACAATGTAAGCAGCAGTAACTTCAAGAAACCTCTAAAACCCAACAATCCTCCCCTAAACTTGATATTTTCTTCCAAAATCATCAAGTTTCAATTTAAGCTTGAATTTTCACCAGGAGGATGTTTTCAAACACTTACTTTCTCATTTTCTTGTAATCAGCCCCATAAAGTTGTTTTTCCATTTTCTTGAGAAGCTGATATACCATTTCACTCCAATAATCAGTTTGAAGTTTATCAGATCCATTAAGCATCATATCAAGTGTACTATGTGCCAGAGGATAGTCTTTTTCTACTAGCATGTAGATTTGAAGTCCTCTCATCATAACAGTGTGAACTCCACATGATTGAAAAAGTTTCCAAATGATAACTTTACTTTTGTATTGCTCATGCCAAACTTTATCTTCATGATAGACTTCAAACATAATCTTCAAGTCTCCCCAAAGAACTGTATCCAAAATATTTTCTGCCCTTGTATCTCATATTTTTTCTTGATTAATGCCTATAAGGTCTCCAAATCTTCTCTATCAAAATTTCTGAGCATCTGAGGAAATGTTACAAACCTTTGAGACCTTTCACCAGCTCTGGTTATCTCCCACCAAGGAGTTTCACCTCTATAACCAGTCTTCCAATCAATGATAGGAGCTTTAGTCTTCAAAGGAACAGCATCAACAAATGTATCATCATTGTTTACAATTGCAATCATTTGTTGTAGATCAGCACTCTCTTGAAACTGCTCTGTCTGCTCTTGTACCTGCTCTGTTTGCTCTTGTGTTTGGTCATCACTAGTTTTCTGCTTTTTGCTACTATCAGCTGCTAATTCTTCTCCAGACCTCTTAGAAAACCTCACCAACTCTTCTTCATTCATAGCAATGAAATCTTTGATTCTGTCATAGCTCATCCCCTTGAACTGAGCTTGTTTCCATCCACCCATATTTCTCAGATAGGTCTGCATAATTTGCTTTTGCTGTGCTAGGGTAGGTGGTTTGTTCCTCTTTTCTTCAGCTCTTTTTTGTGCAAAGAACTTCTTCTTTTGAGCCAAGAATTCCATAAAGAGCTTTGATTTTTCTTCCATAGATAGCTCTTCCTGTTCATCATCCCACATCTTCTGAGCTACCATGTGATTTGCTTCACATTTAGCTTGAATATCATCCCTGGAATTAATAAGTTCAAGACTTGCTTGTTCTTCTTTCTGAGCTTGCTTTCTTCTTGCCTCTTCATCTTCAGCAATAAGATCAGCTTGCACTAGTCTTGCAAATTCTTCATCTTGAATAAGTTGTTGTTGTTGACTGAATGATAAAACTTTCTTCTTAGGTTCTTCAATCAACAAACCTTTGCCTTTTTTCTGATGATGAAATAGTTGTTGATGGTGTTGTTGATACTGATACTGGCTCTTTAATCACAACTCCTTTTGCCTTTGGTCTTGTACTCTTTAACTTTGTTAATACTTGAGCTATAGTCATATCATCATCACCTTGAGTAGCAGCAATACTAACTTCAGTCTCAGCAGCACTAACCTTTTCACTAGCAATATTAACTTCAACACCAGCAATATTAACTTCATCATTAGCAGTCTTAAGTATAGCAGCATCAAGTAACACTTTAGCTACTTCAATATCATCCATAACAGTTGCATTACCCTGTTGATCAGCAACAACAAACTCATTTACATCATTATCATCCCCAGTTTCATCATTTATCCCAGTATCAACATCTACCCCAGTATCCTCCCCTGAAGCTTTGCTTGTATTCTTCCTCTGTTTGGAAACATCCTTCTCCAAACTCTGTGCTTCATCAGAAGAGTCAACCCTGGAAGTAGTTCCAACCTTGTATAACCTTTTAGTTTTGTGTATTCTTGACCTCTATTGTCCTTCAAGATACCTAACCCTTCTCTTCAACCTTGTGATTTCAGTACCTTGAGAAATTTTAAGCTGCTTAAGATCCTTCTTGAGATCAAGAACATCCCTTGACAATTTTGCACAAGTAGCCGTTAATTCATTAATAAGTTTCATACTACCCTCAGCACTTCGGAGTGTGTTACCTCTCCTGAGTGGTGCATCATTGGGTGAGTTAGGCATAGCCTCAGACCTAGTCTGAGCATCTACACCCCCCATAATATCCGGTTGGCTGGGACCTTCACCTGAATTAGTTCCATAGGAACTGGATCCATTAGAAGTTGCCTTAGATTGGGTCTTACTTATGTTATCACTATCCTGCTCTGCTTCTAAGCTAGTAGCAGTAGTGACAGCCCTTTCTAATCTGTGACCCCTCTCCTTATGCACAGCCTCATTTGCAGCCATACTAGCACTAACCTGAGGTAGTTGAGTGCCCTTTTTAGTGATCTTAGGGGTATGCGTCTTTTGTGTTGTTGCTGGGGATGGCAAAAGAGCGGGTGTGTGATAAACATCAGCTGGGATTGCTGAGCTTTCACCCTCAGTTAGACCTAGTTCCAACATTGTTTGAAACAATGGTGTAACTCCACCTTTAAAATCCTTTCCCTCTCTCTTCATATTAGCAAAAATCTTTTTAGTATGAAAGAGAGCAGTATAAACCTTTTTATGAACCTTTTTGTGTACAAATTGTTTGTCCATAAGAAGTTGTAAAAACCTTGGATATAAGTAATATTTATTTGATGAGCTATCCAAGCCCTTAACCACACTATCAAAAATTAATTTTGAAAAATTAAATCTTTCTTTGATTTTGAGCCAAGCAGATAATAGCAGAAGCCATATTACTACTAAACTCATTCCAACCAGTAGTCTTTGGACTAAGACACTGTAAGATAGTGTGAATTAAGAATTTCCATTGTGGAGAGAAACCACCTTTTGAAAATTTTAAAAAAGTACTTTGGCTTTCATACCCCATCAATGCAAGATTTTCAAAAATTGTAGAATTTGGGAGATTGTTAATACCTTCAGCATCTGTTAGATGAAGAACATCTCGAATAGAAGCTTCACTAATAATAATCTTCTGCCCATCCACAAGGGCATGTATCTGTACTTCCTCATCAATAGTTTTGACCTTTGCAGTAGCCCAAAACTGTTTGATGTTGGAAACATATATAGTAGGATTCACTGATAATGCGTACCTAATATGAGCAGCATTAAGAAAATCAAAGATTTCAGTAAAACCTTCACTTTCTTGGGGCTTTTGCAAAAACGCAATCATGTTATGTTGATTTGCGAATGACAGAGTCGACATTGTGAATTTTGAAAAATTTTGGTAGGATTTGGCTGGGATTTACAATTAATGGAGAAAAAGAGTTAGGGTTTATGTTTTAAAAGAGTTTTGATCGGATAAAGATACTTTTGGGAACGAGTGAAGGATATAAACCCTTAATCGTTCACATTTATAAAACAGTACCCTATTCTTTCAAACATAGTAGCAGAAACCCAGCAGCACTAAATTAGGTCTAGCCGCACTAACTTATGCCTAGCAGCATAAAGTCAGTTTCCACTCCAAACAGCTTTTTAATCAGCACTCCAACACTTTTCTCAGCTTATCCTGCAAAAGATTAGTCCCAAAAACACAAAACCACAAACATAACACAATTTACAAGAATCACATCAGCAATTATACTTAGAAATACTAAGTATAACTGGCAACATTAACACAGCAATACTAAGTAAACTAGCAATACTAATTATAACTTAGCAACATTAACATAACAGTTGTAAGAAAACTAGCAATACTAATTATGACTTAACAACAGAAACAATTTATTGTCCTAATAACAGTACTAATCCTTATAAAACTTTACAAAGACACAAAGAGATAAGAATTTTTCAAAGATTTATCATTCCAATACTAACAACCAAAAATTGAAATCTACCCACATCAAAAGCTTTTGTGAGCAAATCTGCAACATTATTATCAGTAGGAATTTTAACAATTTGAATTAACTTCTTTTCATAACAATCTCTTATAAAATGATATCTTATCTCAATATATTTTGTTTTTTAGTGATAAACAGGATTTTTAATAATGCACATAGTACTGCTATTATCAATATAAATTTTAGTATGCATAAAATTGTACCCATAATCCAGCAACTGATTCTGAATCCAGAGCACTTGTCCACAGCAACTTGAAGCAGCAACATACTCATCTTCAGTTGTGGAATTTGCAACCACAGTTTGTTTCTTGCATTGCCATGAAATCAACCTGCTCCCCAAAAATTGACAACCTCCTGTTGTTGATTTTCTATCCAAGCTAGCTCCAGCATAGTCACTATCAGAGTATGCAATCAAGTCAAAAGGTGAATATTTTGGATACCAAAGGCCTTATTTGGGTTGACCTTTCAAATATCTAAAAATCCTTTTCACAACATTAAGATGTGAAACTTTTGGTGTGACTTGATATCTTGCACAGGCACAGACAGCAAACATTATGTCGGGTCTTGAAGTTGTAAAATACATCAATGATCTAATCATTTATCTATACAAATGAACATCAATTTCTTCACCATCTTCATCTTTGAGCAATGGCTTGGATGTTTCCATGGTTGTCTTTGCAGGCTTCACATCAATAAAACCAAACTTCTTCAAAATTTCAGCCACATATTTATCTTTACTGATAAATATGCCATCATCTTTTTGTCTAACTTGAAGTCCCAAAAAGAATGTAAGTTCACCCATTGAGCTCATCTGAAATCTTTCAAGCATAAGTTTCTCAAATTCAACACATAAAGCCTTGTGTGTTGATCCAAAGATGATATCATCAACATAAACTTGAACCAACAAGATATCATCTTTGTATCTTTTGATAAACAAAGTTTTATCAATCTTCTCTCTACAAAAACCATTGTTCAACAGGTATGCTGACAATGTATCATACCAAGCTTTGGGAGCTTGATGTAAGCCATATAGTGCCTTCTCCACCTTGTAGACCTTGTCAGGAAAATTAGGATCTTCAAAACCAGGTGGTTGTGAGACATAAACTTCTTCTTCAATAGTCCCATATAGAAAAACACTTTTAACATCTATTTGATACACTACAAAGTCTTTGTATGAAGCATAGGCCAAGAATAATCTGATAGCCTCAATTATTGCAACAGGAGCAAATACTTCATCATAATCAATACCTTCTTCTTGTGTGTATCCTTGAGCTACTAACCTTGCCTTGTTTCTAATTACAATGCCTCTTTCATCCTTTTTGCATCTAAAAAACCACTTAGTACCAATTGCCTTCTTCCCTTTAGGAAAATTTACCAGTGTCCAAACTTCTTGAAGCTTGAATTGTAGAAGTTCTTCTTGCATAGCTTCCACCCAGTTTGGATCTTGTAATGCTTTGTGAGCATTCTTGGGTTCTATTTGTGATAGAAAATATGCAAACAAACAGTTTTGAAGGTCTTTGTGACTGTTTCTTTAATGAAGGGATCTTGCAAAGAAACCTTGTTCCTTCAAATCTTTAACCATTTTCCTTGTTTGAACAGCAGACTTTGGCTCTCCAATGATCTGTTCCTTAGGATGATTCTTGTGAACTCTTGTAATTGGAATATGTAACCACTGTAAGATTTCCCTATATAATTATCTAGTACTTATCCTTTTTTCACGTAAAATTATTTATTTATTTATTTATTATTTGAACATAACTATTATCTTATGTGACGTAGATAAACGTGCTCGCAACCCAACCTTAACTGATTTAGTATTTAACTATATAAACATCTTTGTCCTAAAACTTTATGAGATCCCATTTACCACTTTACGTTATTTCGTTAACGTACGTTTAAAACTGAATGTTTCTTAATTGATAAGAGTTTTTATGAAACCCTAAACTACCATAACAACATGTGAAAATAACAAAACCCTAGAAATACTAAAATACAACTTATTTGAGTATTGTACAAGTCACTAAAGCACAGAAACCCTAATTCCACTATAACTTCCGATAAAACCCTAATTTCACAAAACTATGATTTTACGTAATAAAATCACAAACCCTAAATAATATTTTTATAAAATATATATGTACAAGTCTTTTAAACTAAAGTACAAGTCTCTAATGCATAAAAACTTATTATTAATAAAAACCTTATATAAACTTCAAAAATAATTATTTTAAAGGCATATTTTCCATACATTAATTTTTAAAAATAAATTGATTAAATTATAAAATAATTGTACAAACCCTTAAACCTATTGTACAACCCTCTAATGCACAAAAACCTAAAAACCCATTTAAATACTTTAAAACCTTAATAAAAATTATATAAATTAAGGAATTATTAAAATTATATTTTTCTTAATTTCCTAAACCCTAGTACAACATCCCTAAGCCTATGGTACAACTCCCTAAAGCACCAACCTATTTTCTTTTGATTTTATGGAAATCGATATACATAAAATATAATTAGAAAACCCTAAAAAAATTATTTCTAAGTGATACCTAAACCCTAGGAACCCTAACTAGAACCCTAACCCTAGAGTACCATATACTTAAGCATAGAGTACAACCCATTGAAGCCTAGTTCGAACCAAATATTTTTTTTTTACACTAGCTTAGTTCGAACCCCATTAAAACAAACCGAAACCCTATCTTACTTAAACCCTAAGAGTCCAAGTGTTAAAACCCTAAGTATCCACATCCCCCCTCCTTCTAGAATGGCTTACATGTATGGTTAGTAGCAATCCACATCTCATCTTTCCCCTCCACATCATGTGGCGCCACAAATGGCACACCACATCTCCCTTGTCTTCCTCATACATCTCAAAGCAAACCCTAGAACCCTTTAGAAGCCCTAGATCACTCCCTCTATAAATACAAGACCTCTACTCCACTCCAACTCCCACAACTCACTCGACATAACCCCACAGCTAGGGGTGTTCGCGGGGTGGTTCGGTTCGGTTAGTTGGAAGATTTAAATTATCCATCGCGGGGCGGGTAATTAATTTTACTATCCGCGGTTCGGGTCACGGTAATTAATTTTACTAGGTGGGTAACCAGACAAGCGGGTACCCGAAATGAGCGGTTACCCGCGGTTACGGTTAACCATTTTAGACATTTAATCGAGTTTAACCTTTTAAACAATAACATTTTCTAGAACGTAAAATGTCATTTTAGTAAAATTAAATGACATTTAATAGATAATAGTCATATAAAAGTTATCCCGTTAGAATAATTGCATTCAAATATTCATACATAATCAATTAACAAAATAATAGTTATTCGACGTTTATAGATTACAATCACCTTTATCAACTTTAACACATAAATGTTTAGAAATGTTCACATTAGGAGCGAAAAAAGCGTTATACAATAAAATTAGTGCAATAATATAATTAATACTTGAACAATTATTTAAATATTTAGTTAAAAAAACCTTCATGTATTAATCACGGTTCGGTTCGGTTAACCGCGGATATCAAAAAATAAAAACCGAAACCGAACCGTGATAAGCGGGTTTTTTCGGTTTCGGTTTTTTTTCGGTTTCGGTTTCTTCAGTTTCGTGTTTTTTCGGTTTCGGATTGAGCGGTTCGGCTCGGTTCTTCGGTTTCTCGGATTTTTTGAACACCCCTACCCACAGTCCACACATACCCATATTTATGTAACCCACAACCTCTATACAAGTCTTGAAACAGTCTAGAAAGCCAAAGGAGGAAGGTAGAAGCACTAGTGATCCATTTCCAAACCCTACACCCCATTTCTTGCCCTATTCGATCCCTAAATACCTAGGTAAGTTTCTAATCCATTTCATTTCATTTTCTATACTCTAAATACCTCTAATATCACTAATGAACAAACCCTAATAATGGTTAAACCTAAAACCTAAAGTTTTCATTTTCTTTCTTTTCTTTTTGGTTTTGTCGAACTAAAATAAACACATCCTTATTTATTTTATTTTTTGATACAAACTCTAGATATGTTAGAACCTAATAAAAATAAGCTTAAACATGTTTAATATACTTAAGTTATACATTGGAAATTAAATTAGAAACCCTAAAAACTAAAACATAATCTTTTGTTTTCTTTTTTCCTTTTATCGCTACAAACAAACACCCTCTTATAATCTTTAAAAACCAAGAACTAGTAGGAAATGATAAAAACTAGTCTAGACATGTTAAACTTACTATAAATAATCTAAGATCACTCATTTATAAGTTCTAGGGTCGAAAACCATTTTGTTTTTCTCTTTTTGTTCCTGTCGAGACCCAACAGCAGACCACAGACTTTGGACCTAGTTTTCGACCACTAAACAAACTCTAAAAATTCTAAATTTTTGTCAAGATCAAGATCACGTAGCTATCTAAATATAGGAAAAAAATGAAGTAAATTGGTTAAGTTTTCGCCAAGATATTGGCTTCTTTTTCTGCGTGTTTTTCTGCCCACAGAAACGAACAAACGCACCCTAAATAAATTTATTCCGAGCTCGTGAGCTCGAATCACGAGCTGGAACTTTGTAAATATTGAGTTTATAAACTGATAATTAAGTATACTAAAGAGTCGTAAAAAGTTTTGCCATTTTTCGTAAGATATAACGCGTTTTTATAAAATAAGGACGTCGTGTGTAACGCGACGAGAGTCTCAGGGGTATTTTCTGCCAAAACTCTAACTAAAATTATAAAAAGGACTTAGTATGCAGTCGACTTGAACCTCAGGGTAGAAAATGTCATTTTTGAAACTACAGGGGTAAAAATTGTAATTTTATAAAAGTTGAAGGGTAAAAATTGTCATTTTAACGAAAGTTCAAGGGTATAAGTTGTCAATATGTAAAACTTTGGGGAATAAAGTGTAATATTTCCTATAATAATAATTATTATAATTATTATTATCAATATAACTATTATTATTATTATTATTATTATTATTATTATTATTATTATTATTATTATTAGTATTAGTATTATTATTATTATTAAGATTTAATTAATAAACGAAATACGTTTTCTTCGATAACGAACAAACGAAGTATCTATTTAACGAACGAACGGAACGAAAACATAAAAATAAGAAATAAGATAAATCTTATAACTTTTGAAGAGACTTCATGTTGTCTCAAATTTAACATTTAATCAACAACCAAAACGTTACGAAACGAACATTGGAAACTTATATATATTCAGAAACGATTACTGAAACTTGACATAACCAACCCAGGTTGCGTGCCGGAGACGTTTATCAACTTTGTTTAACTTTGTTTTCCATCCAGACTGTCCAGGTGAGTTTATAGTCCCACTTTTCTTTATATGTTTTCCAAACTCGTGGGGAGATACATGCTATCAAACCGAACACAAGCATTTTCCTGATTGTTATTGCACTAGGCTAACTGTCCCTTATTATTATTTGTATTTATATTTAAAGACCCTCATATCATGCACCATTAGTCACCTGCTGGGTGAGCGCGAATATAGTGAATAGATCTATTGGCCTGACGACCCATTTGTTCTAATCGGATGGATATCTTCGTCGTAGCCGGTTAGACAGATGCATTATATTTGATATCTAATCCTGGGGGCAAACCACTTTCATTTTTATTATGTTAGTGAGACTGGAAACTGTCAACGCATTGCGTGTCATGAGGTTTAGTGCAATATTCCGAATTGTGATATAACTGATTTCTTTATATTTAGCTTGTGTTCAAATTAATTATAACTTTAAACACTGTGGATTCACTCAACCTTTGTGTTGACCTTTTTAAGCATGTTTATCTCAGGTAACTAGAAGTGTGACTTTGGCACGGAGTGGCTGTGGACTTTCTTTTTATAATAAGAGTGTTCACTTTGTTATCATTCGATGAATAATGTAACTTTTATAGCATATTTTCCGAACCTCCCTCTGGGACCTATATTATGTACTCTGATTTAATAAATGAATGATAACAATTTATTTAAAATGTCTCTTTTCGAGTCGTTTTCTATTCTCATGTCTGTGAACCATGAAGTAACACCCCAAACTTATATTCCGCTGCGTATATCAAAAACGGGGGTGTTACAGAATAGGACTGACAGGTAATTCTGCATTCAAATTGGTTGTGTCAGCCTCTGCACCAAGTACATCTTCATCAGTATCAGGATAAATGTCTTCCAATATAGGCTTGTTTAGATCATCTGGGTAGACATCAGCATCAAAAGATATGCCTTGCTTGCCAGCAACATTAACACTTGGCTCAACAGTATTAACTGTGTTAGAACTGCCAGTGTTAATTTCTTCTGATACATCATCCTTTGATTGATCATCAGACTTCTTTTCTCCATGCAACTCTTGATCATCTGATACATCATCCTTAGGAGCTTCATCAAAGTCATCTGCTTGTGAACTCTTTGTCTCATGGGATGAGAAGGTGGATCAGCAGTCCAAATAGGCAGCAAAATATAATCTTTGTCATGTCCTGGCTCCTTTCCAGCTTGACATGCATCATTGCTTGCTTTTGTACCTGCACACTTGTTAGACTCTGTTCCTGCAACAACTGGCTTATAATTCATAGTCTTGGTTAGAGAATCAATATCAAACAGCCAACTTGGTCCACTCCCTGCAACATTAGGTGTACTCTCACTAAACCTAACATGCAAGTTCTCTTCCACTTTCCTGGTCCTACTATTGAATACTCTAAAAGCTTTGCTATATAATGAGTATCCAACAAAGAATCCTTCATCAGCCTTTCCATCAAAATTGCCTAAGTGATCTATGGTATTCAAGATAGTAACAGGACACCCAAATGGTCTTAAGAAATCAAGCAATGGTTTTCTACCATGTAAAAGTTCATAAGGGGTCTTGTTATGAGGCTTAACTACTTTACTTCTATTATGTACATAACAAGCAGTATTAACTGCTTCAGTCCAAAAAGTAGTAGGTAATTTAGAATCAACTAACATTGTTCTAGCAGCCACAATAAGTGTCCTATTCCTCCTCTCAGCCACTCTATTTTGTTGAGGAGTTCTAGCTACACTATACTGTCTCTCAATACCTTTCATCTCACAAAACTGGTTCATTTCCCTATTCTTGAACTCAGTTCCATTGTCACATCTTATCACTTTAACCTTATGATTAACTAGGTTTTCTACCTTGGTTATGAAAGCCTTAAGAATGCTATAGGTTTCATCCTTAGTTGCTAAAAAGAACACCCAAGTAAACCTACTAAAATCATTTGTGACAACTAGGCAATACATCTTTTTCATTAAACTCTTTACAAATGTTGGTCCAAATAAATCCATGTACAACATATGTAATGGCTGACTAATAGAGTTCACTACTTTGGCCTTACAAGAAGCTCTATGTTGTTTTCCCTTCTGACAAGCAACACATATTTCAGAATTTTCAAAAACTTTTGAAGGTAAACCTCTCACAAGGTTTCCCTTAACCAATTCATTCAGTGTTTTGAAATTTAAATGACCAAGTCTTCTATGCCATAGTTTAGATTCATCTGATGAGGCCTTTGCAAAGAGACAAGTCAATCCTCTTTTGGGAACAATATTCTTTAAATCAACACTGTATATGTTGTCTGTTCTAGGAACTTTAAGTAGAACATGACTTTCATCAGTCAACTTAAAGTCAGGAGATAAGACAATGCATTCAGTGTTAGTAAAAAGAACACTATTCTTTTTGTCACATATTTGTGAGACACTGTAGAGATTAAACTTAAGCTCTTTGTCAAAGTACACATTATCAAAATCTAATTTACCAGTCTTTATTGTACCTTTACCAGTGATTTTTCCTCCTTTGGGATTACTCCCAAAAGCAACATATCCTCCATCAATAGCTTCAAAATCTTCAAGATAGGACATGTTTCCAGTCATGTGCCTTGAGCATCCACTGTCAAATACTCCTTTATCTTCCAATTCCACCTGTGGATTACCCTGCACATAAAGTAAGAAAATCAGTTCATTTTGGGGACCCAAGCCAATACTGACTTGGATCTGCCTTGTGCATCTACATAATCATATCTCTTTAACACTATAGATGCACTGTTGTTTCTGAAAACATGATCTAAAACTTTAACTTTTGGTTTCTAGACCCAACAAGCTGAGGACTTCACATCATAAAAATGATTTCCCAAAATAGTATCAGTTATTGCTTTTGGCTTAGCAGTAGAAACTACTGTTTTTGCCTTAGCAGCACTAATAGTTGTTGGCTTTTGAATGGGTTGTTTTACAGTGGAATGTGCTTTGTTTGAAAACTTTGACAATTTTTTTGCACCATTCACTGTCCTTTTGGTGTTAGTAGTACTAACTGATCTAGCAGTATTAGTTACTATTGCTTGTTTAGAAACATTTTGATTAACAGTTGTAACTGATACTACACCAGATCTCATTTGTACTGCTTTTGGAACCATGTTTCTTTTAGCATGTGGGTGAGTATTCTTAGACAAGCTTTTATGATTCACCCTCTTAGCATAGTTTCAAACTGGTTTTTGATAGTAAAAACAATTTTCTTGTAAGTGTTCAAAACTACCACAATGATAACAAGCCTTATTGATCATCTCAAAATCACTTCCTAACCTTTGAGATATCATTCCATTCCAACTCCTCTGGTTACCTCTAGGCCTGTTTGTGATCTGCCTAGGTTGCTCAGTGTACTTAACAGATTTCTTAGATACTTTGGTACCAAAACTAGGTTTGACAAATTTAATCTGCTCAACACTAGATTTGACTGTTACACTATCAACCTTAGGTTTATCCTTTTCCTGTTCCTCATCATCATTAGACACCCAATCCTCAATAATAGGTGCATCAGAATACTTTCTTTCAGTCTTAGGTTTTTCCTTATTAGATTCACTACTTTCTCCCAAAGACTTAACATTTGACTCACTTAAACAAGACAATTCTAGAATAGGAGGTACATATTTTCCTGTTATTGAGGGAGGAACTTCATTATAACCTATGTCACTAACTCTCTTCATTAACTGACACTCAATTACCTTATTTACACTTTCAGATGCAAACTCAAGCTTATTAACCTTAACCCGATGTTTTTCTAATTCCTTATAAGCCGCATCTTTTTCTTTTTCAGCCTTTTTCTAATCTTTTAGAAAGTCCATTAACTTCATGTTATTTTACAAAAAGCTTACCTTCAAAAACATTAACTTTTTCTACATATTCTAACTCATTTTGTTTGATAAAGTCAAGTCTTTCCTCAACAGATTTTAGACCTACTTTATAGCCTAAATTGTCCAATTTTAACATTTTTACTTCTTCCACTAGCTTTTCATTCCTAGCCTTAAGTTCTTCAATAGTATCTAAGCAAGACTTAAATGAACAACTAGAACTGTTAGATACCTCAGAATCAGAACTTGATGCAGAAGAGTAGGCCATAAGAGCAAAGTTAGGTCCTTCAGCTGCTTGATCACTCTAGTCATATGCTCCAAGACCATCACATTGAGACACCAAAGCTGTAGAGTTTGTTGTTCCCCCAGCTTTCCTAGAGCTTTCTCCAGTCTTGTAATCTTGGCTCCTTGGAGCTCTGCATTCTCTTGCAAAGTAACCCTTCCTATGACAGTTGTAGCATTCAATCTTGGATTTATCAAAACCCAAGTTATCTTTCCCAATAATCTTAAGATTTCTTCCAGTCCTGTTCCAAAATCTTCTTGCCCTCACAGTCAACATAGCCATCTGCCACTTCAAGCCATCTCTTCAAGATCATCAGGATGGATCTGCTCCAAATCTTCATGCATAACTTGAGAACTAGTAGATTGACCAGCCAGGAAAGCATAGATAACAGCATCACTCAAGTTATCAAGGGTTGTAGACCCAGCAGCAATAACTTGTGTGCTAGCAGTACTAACACCATGAGCAATATTAACCACTTCATTAGGACTGCTAGAACTGTTGTTGGAGGAGGACACAAAAGCTAAATTTTGTGTGCTTGTTGATGAGCTAGATGACCCTTTAACTTCAGGTTCATAAACTTTAAGATTGTTGTACAGATCATCTAAACTCATAGTATCAAGATCATCCTTTTGATTGACATCTTCTTGAGAAATTGAGACTTCTACAAGTGCCAATTGACTGATGAGTTTCTGAAGCCTGTCAAAGGTTTGATCAAGATTTTCAGAACTTGAAGCAGCAAAATTTTCATATTGTTGCTTCAAGAGGTTCTTCCTGGTTTTCTTGGTTGCAGCATTCCCTCCAAATCTTGTCTCAATTGCTTGTAGCAACTGTTTAGCATCCTTGATGTGATTGAAGGTTAGCTGATGATCATTAGGAATCCCCATCATAAGAGTACTTCTGGCCTTTACTCCAAGCCTTCTTTGTGCCTTGTCTTCAGCAGTCTTGATAGGCATTATAATAGTAACACCCTCAGCAGAAGTTTCAGTCTTAGGTAGATGATTACCATTCTCTATTACCTCCCATAAAGAGTAATCAACCATCTGGATGTACTGCTCTATCCTCATTCTCCATAGCTCATATTCTCCATGCTTGAGCATGGAGACCTTTGATGCAGTAATCATGTGAGTAGATTCTGAGTCCATGTCTTCCTTCTTCAGTGAGATGAGTTGCAAAAGGTTCTTCTTGAGTAGATCCTGTAGAATCGTTTATAGCTCGAGGTTGTTTAGACCTCATATTATCTAGGAACAATAACATTGAATAAACATGATACGCAGCGGAATAAACAATAAAAACATCAATGTTATGAACAAGGTTTTTCATTCATATGATTCACATAATCACCACAATTCTAGATGATCAACTCTAGAACGGTTACTCAACAATAACATGGATCAAAGATCCTTGCAGTGACAAACAACACTAACCCTAATCCTAGGCGTCCATTATGGAACTTGACGCCTAGACACACACGACACAATTTAGTCAACTACATATTTTGTGCACACCTAATAATACATCCCATGTCCTCTTTATATACTAGAGGATTAGGGTTTACAAAGGAAAATATTCCTAATACAATAAGGAAACTAAATATTCTTTTAAGAACCTTCTAAATCTTCCATCTTTTTGTAGTTTCCCTTCTTGTCACTTTAAGCCCTTCATGTTTCATTCTTCTTGTTTTGTATCATCAAATCTATAAAACCCAACAATCTTCCCCTATTTGATGATGACAAAACAAACACGTTCTTGTACGAACTTCCCTAGACGAAGTAGAGAAATTGAGATAATTAAATCTCACCATGAATGAAACAATCTTGTCTTCCCCTTAATCCATGCCATGCCACCACATCTCTTCCCCTTTTTGTTATAATCAAATAGGGAACTTATGAAAATATGATCTTCCCCTTGAGTGGTGCATGAACATAAAATGATTAAACATATCATAAGAATAAACTTCCCCTGAAACGAATGTGTTAATCATCTTCATAATTCTTCAAATCTGTAGGCTCCTTGTAATGATCACTAATGAAGAAAACTTGATATACCAAACTTGAAACCAAAGTAAAATATCTCAAACTCGTTACTTAAGCTTGCACTGTTGTTGATTGAAGAACGATATAGAGAACTTGGTGTTGCTGAAACAAATCTCTAAGTAATCTCTTGTATTTATCCACATCGACTTTCTTCGTGTGACACTGAGTACTACAATGTATCTCCTTTAAGTGATAGTGAACTATGTCTTCGTCCATCCACCCCTTGACCTATGAAAACTAGATAAACCAAGTCTCAATCATAAACCATATATAACCAAGCAACACACAAATTGATAACCAGTAATATCAATGATGAAATAAGTAAACGCCTTCGTGAAACTTTACTTCAATCTCAAATAAGTGATAAAAAATCTTTCTTCGTAACCAATTCTTCAATAAAATCCATATACGATGTAACACCCCCGTTTTCGATATTCGCAGCGGAAATATAGGTTGGGGTGTTACTTCAAGGTTCACAGTCATGATAATAGAAAATGACTCAAAAAGAGACGTTTTAAATATATTGTTATCATTCATTTATTAAATCAGAGTTTACATATAGAGGTCCCAGCGGGAGTTTTTGAAATACGTTATAAATGATACATTATTCGTTGAATGATAACAAAACAGACACTCTTTTTATAAGAAGAAAGTCCATGCCACTCCGTGCCAAATCGTACTTCCAGTTACCTGAGATAAACATGCTTAAAAAGTCAATGCAAAGGTTGAGTGAATCCATAGCGTTTAAAGTTATAATCAATTTGAACACAAGCTAAATAGAAAGTAAATCGGTTATATCAAAGTTTGGTATATTGCACTAAGCCTCATGACACACAAAACGTTAACAGGTTTATATAAATTACCCCATAATTAAATGTAGGTAACCTTGCCCCCGAGTAGGAGTCTGCCTGAAACTCTTTATTAAACGTTCTCAAATAAAGTGCATTTGGATTACTTAACCAGCAACACAAATGGGGCGTCAACTGCCAATAGATCTATTCACTATATTCGCGCTCACCCGTAGGTGATTAATGGCGCATGATAAGAGGGACTTTTAAAATAAATAGGCAACAGTTAAACTTATGCAATATAAATCAGGAAAGCATACAGGAAAACACTTGTGTTCGGTTTAGTAGCATGTATCTCCCCACAAGTTTGGAAAACGTATATAAAAAGTGAGACTATGAACTCACCTGATCAGTCTGGATGGAAAACAAAGTTAAACAAAGTTGATAAACGTCTCCGGCTCGCAACCTGGGTTGGTATGTCAAGTTTCAGTAATCGTTTTCAATTATATATAAGTTTTAATGTTCGTTTCGTAATGTTTTGGTTGACGATTAAATGTTAAAATTGAGACAACATGAAGTCTCTTCAAAAGTTATAAGATTTATCTTATTTCTTATTTTTATGTTTTCGTTCTGTTCGTTCGTTAAATAGATACTTCGTTTGTTTGTTATCGAAGAAAACGTATTTCGTTTATTAATTAAATCTTAATAATAATAATAATAATAATAATAATAATAATAATAATAATAATAATTATTATTATTATTGAATATATTTCACTTCATTCCCTTAAAGTTTCATATATTGACAACTTTTACCCTTGAAATTTCGTAAAATGACAAGTTTTACCCCTCAACTTTCACAAGATTACAATTTTTACCCCTTAACTTTGGTCAAATGACAATTTTTACCCCTATAGTTTCAAAAATGACACTTTCTACCCCTGAGGTTTAAGTCGACTGCACACCAAGTCCTTTTTATAATTTTAGTTAGAGTTTTGACATAAAATACCCCTGAGACTCCCGTCGCGTTACACACGACGTCCTTATTTCTTAAAACGCTTTATATCTTTAGAAAAAGGGCAAAACCTTTTACGACTCTTTCGTATACTTATTTATCAGTTTATAAACTTCATTTTCACAAATTTCCAGCTCGTGATTCGAGCTCACAAGCTCAGAATAATTTTTATAAGGGTGCGTTTGTTCGAAAATTTGGGCAGAAAAACAAGTGAAAAGAAAAGCAAATATCCCGATGAAAACTTAATCATTTTACTCCGTTCTTTTTCCTATAGTTAGACAGCTAGGTGATCTATGTTTTGACAAAAATCTAGAATTTTTAGAGATCGTTTAATAGTCGAATCAATTGCCCAAAGTGGGGCGTTTTTAAAGAAAAGCTGTTAAGAAATTGGAGAAAAACACCATTTGTTATGCGTTTTCAGGACTCGAGGTCTAAAGAGTTTTTGAAGAAAACGTCGTTCCGGACAACTTTCGTGTTTTAACTTTTCGACGAAACGGACCAGAAAGGCCTCGTTTTGCGTGATTTCGTATTCTGTTACAGAATACATTTTCAGTTTTTATGAAATTTCAATTTACCATAACTTTTGACTCGTGTACTCGTTTTTGGTGATTCAAATTGCTACGTTTTCCTTGTAAAATTCTCTTTAACATTATGTAAGTTTCCTATAGCCTATTATTGTAAAAGTATCAAAGAAAAATAATATAGAGGGTGTTTGTTTTTGGTTCGAACAAAAAGAAAAGAAAAAGATTAACTAGTTTTTGATTTTGCTTACTTTTAGGGATTATCTAGGAATGTTTTTAAGATCATTTAAGGTATATGAAATGAATGAAAAAGAGTTGGATTCACTTACTTGTATACTTAGTCGATTAGGGTTATATGTGTCGAATGGGTTTGTATCTTGAACACAAATGCTTCCTCTTGATCCTAGGCTTCTTAAGGTCTTTATTTAGCTTGTGTGAGAGTTATGGGATCAGTAGGGAGTGAGTATGTGTAACACCCCCAAAATCATAATATTCGCGGAAGCATACAGTTTGGGTGCTACTGGATTGAAATCACAACACAAGATATAGGGAACGGATTAAAATCCGTTTTAAAATATATTACATAAGTTAAGTCATGTAACATTACATAAAATCCATTTTGATGAAAATGAAGCCCATTTAAATTAAAAAGGTCCAGTTGTCAGAGTAAACGCATTAAAAACATTTCCATCATTTATTGTGACCGACGCCATGCACTGCACCCGGCTAAACGCACCTCAGTTTCCTGAGAAAAACATGCTAAAAGTCAGCTAACGCTGGTGAGTTCATAGGTTTAAATAAATAGCACATATGGACCAATAGCAATATTATAAAAACAATTCAGCAGATACACACTATCCGTTATGCAAACACTAAGCCTCATCCTACTGATGCTAAGACAATGCAGCACGACTAGTGTTAGCAAAATAAATAAGGGTGCCCGCGAGTGTTAATCCCCAGACACTCGGCCAAAAACCTGACTTGGTATACGTTCACCTTGGCCATGCCGAGCCAATCAAACGGGGGCGTCACTCCCAATAGATCTATTTATAAAAAACGGCTTCCCAAACAGGAATTAACGGCAGATGATAGTGGGCACAAAATGGGATTCAGCAAACTTAGGTTTTTGCATACTAGTGTGATCTCAAAAGCAAATTCATTTCTGGTCCATGAAAACAGTTTTGCATGTTTCTCACCCCAAGCTTATAAAGCAAAAATCGTATAAAATATGGGGCTATAAACTCACCTTTCAATAACAGCAAATCAGCAAATAAATCAAAATAATGCAACCGCGCCGATCAGCACCCTAAATCAGTACGGTAAGTCTTAGCAAAATATTCGTGTCTCAAGTGTCTTCATTTTATTTGAAAAGTTTACGTTTGACCAGTGCTCGTGTATTTCTTGCTTGCTGTGTGGTAAAATATATTTCGAAACGATTTATTATTGTAACTCTTGAGGGTAGCTCATGGTGAAAGTGCACGGTGGGAATACGTAACGGAACATCCGTGCTAGTATTCGCGATTTAAATGTACAAGTTATATATATATATATATATATATATATATATATATATATATATATATATATATAGAGAGAGAGAGAGTGAAATGCAGAAATGGTCCCTGTGGTTTGCCCAAAATGCAGGTTTAGTCCATGTGGTTTCGAAAGTGCAGGCGGCCTCCCTGTGGGGAAACCTTGGTTCCGTTTTGGTCCCTGTGGTTTGCTCAAAGATTGCAAAAATGGTCCCTGTGGTTTGCTAAAATTGCAAAAATGGTCCCTGAAAAATTGCACGTCCAGGGACCAAAATGGAACCAAGGTTTCCCCACAGGGAGGTCGCCTGCACTTTCGAAACCACAGGGACTAAACCTGCATTTTGGGCAAACCACAGGGACCATTTCTGCATTTCACTCTATATATATATATATATATATATATATATATATATATATATATATATATATATATATATATATATATATATATATATATATATTATAAGTTAATTTCTCATATATTTAATTAATGGAGATTAATTAAATAAGTTTTGAAGAATGGTTAATAGGATATAGTTAGTGAAATATTATTATATTTAGAAACATCGTTTATTATTTTTGTTGAAACTTTTATTATAAGAAAACAAGTTTTGTTAAGTAATTCCATAAAGTTTACTTAAGTTAAGTGTTTTCACAAAATACTCTAAGTGTTGGATTTTTAAAAAATTTGGGCATGACCCATTCGTTTATACAACGTTTCCATTTATCTCACGTGTTGCAAACTTTACTCAAATATTACGCTAACTAGTTATAAGTGCAAAAATATACCTTCGCGATATATATATCAAGTGTGTGAATATTTTCGTAGTTATATTATTCGTTATCTTCATTTTTAAGTATTAACCTTAGGTTTCGACGCAAAGTCAATAATTTGTCAAAAAGTCAACAAAAGTCAATCTCAATATCAATTTAGTAAAAATGTCAATTTTTACCCTTTCAGAGACTAGACGTCTCAAAACAAGTCCAAAAATAGTTATCGTTATATTTATCGTTTCGTTAAACATTAATAACTACGGCGAGTCGGAAAATATTCCAAAAATCAAATTTATCATTTTTATGGCTCATTGGGCCGAAAACTATTGAAAAAGCCCAATAACCAATTTTAGCCCAAAACACGTTTTTAGTTATAACGTATATATCGTCGCGTTACTAAAAATCATTTTACTCGTTCATTACGTCCGTTTGGTCAAAAAGTCAAAACATCAAAAATACTTATGGGCTTCGGCCCAACAGTAACTTAGTGGGCTTTTTGGCCCAAAAATCCATTTGGTCCAATTTGTTACTTATTAGTGATTATTAGTTACCAAATACACTTTTTACTTATCAAATAATTTCTAATAACTAAGTTACTTAGTCAAAAAGTCAAACATGACTATTTCATGGTCTATTCGACCCATATTGTTCATCTCAACTTATTTTCACCCTTTTTACTAGTTATTTTTAGTAACTTATAGCTTATTTTCAATCCATTCCAAATAAGCACTTCACTTTATTTTTCCACCTTTTCACCACTTGAGCCAAAATTTTATGTTTTTCAAAACCCCAATAATCTTTTATTTTTTATATATAGCCGAACCATATACATGCCATAAAAATCAATATAGTGCTTAATCTAGTGCAAAAACCATAACAAATGTTTGTATTATCAAATAAGCACTATATGTAACAATATTTACCACACAAGCAAGAAATCTACAAACTAACTCATGAACACCAAAAATGTCGAGCACTATAGTACAAAGATCAAACCCTAGCTTTAATCATATTATCAAAACATACACATTTAACACTTTTAAACATCATTATACACCAAATGAACAAGAGATTAACAAGATTAGAAAAGTTTTATGAATCCTTACAATGGTTGTGATGTTTAACGTGGCTAGGAGGTACCAAAAACACCCAAAGCTTCACCAAATTTACCCAAACTAAGCTCCAAACAACCCAAAAACCTTAAATATCAATCTTGATGATCTTGAACTTTAGAGAAAATTTTGGATGATCAATAATGTGTGTGTGTCATGTATGGTGGAGGTGATGGTATTAGAAAGTTAATCTAGGTAAGTTTTAAAGATAAAGTTGGAAATCCTAAAAGTGTTACACCAAAAATGGCAAAAATGGATTACATTTAAAGATAATGTGTAAAATTGTTCCATGTGGCCTTTGTGAGGGTATATGTGGCCGGTTGGGATTATTAGAGGAGAGGGTAAAATAGTTTTTATCCCGCTTTGGTGTATAGTGTGTCGGTTTGAGTTTAAAAGTTACCGTAAAGTCCCGGTTTGACTTTTTGGACCCGATAACGTAAAATAAAGTTTTTAACCACTTTTTCGTCAGAAATATAATAAAATGTCATTACTGACTCAAAAACATATTTATTTGACTATTACCATATGTATTGTGCTGTCGGTACGCGCGTGCGGTTGTTTTTCAGAAAAATGCGAGAAAGCTCTCAATTAATTTTAATACTCGTCAGTAACTATCAGAAACGTAATAATTTAACTTTACTGACAAAAATATACTTTTTCTGCAGTGACTGTAAGCTACAGTATGCGAAACGGCTCTCAAAAATGCTCAAAAACACTCAGAAACATGCAAATGCGCATAGAAATGCTTAGCTTAAAAGTAATTAATACTCATATAATATTAATTAACAACGTAAAAATTACCATTTGTCACTGTCTCCCCATCTAATCAGGAAATCCGTCTCGGATTTCAATTTACGTTACTCGTCGGCTTTGAAAAGAGATGAGGGTATTTTCGCTTTATTTCATCCTCTCACTCCCAAGTGTATTCGGAGCCTCTGCGAGAGTTCCATCGGACCTTCACAATTGGGATACGACTCTGCTTTAGTTGTTTCACTTCCCGGTCCATGATTTCAATCGGCTCTTCAATAAAATTTAACCTCTCATCAAGTTGGATTTCATCCAAAGGAATAACGGCGTTTTCATCCGATAAGCACTTTTTCAAATTACTGACATGAAAAACGTTGTGCACAGCACTGAGCTCTGATGGCAGTTCGAGTCGGTAGGCTACCGGCCCGATCTTTTCAAGAATTTCGAAGGGTCCAATATAGCGAGGGTTCAACTTACCAAGCTTGCCAAATCTGATCACGCCTTTCCATGGCGAGACTTTCAACATTACTTTATCTCCCACTTGAAACTCAAGGGGTTTCCGCCTCTTGTCGGCGTAACTCTTTTGACGGTCACGAGCCGCCTGCATTCGGCTCTTGATCTGTACAATCTTTTCAGTAGTCTCATGGACTAGTTCTGGCCCGGTAAGCTGGCTTTCTCCAACTTCTGCCCAACAAATTGGCGATCTGCACTTACGTCCATAAAGTGCTTCATACGGTGCAGCCTTAATACTGGTGTGATAGCTATTGTTATAGGAAAATTCGACTAAAGGCAAATGCCTATCCCAGCCGTTCCCGAAATCAATCACACAGGCTCTTAGTATGTCCTCTAATGTCTGAATGGTCCTTTCACTCTGACCATCCGTTTGAGGGTGATATGCTGTACTCATATCGAGTTTGGTTCCTAAAGCATCCTGAAGCGACTTCCAAAAATTAGACGTGAATCGACTGTCTCGATCAAAGATAATAGAAACATGCACACCATGCCTTGCAACAATTTCCTTAACATATAAACGCGTGAGTTTATCCATGCTGATTTTCTCTTTTATAGGGAGGAAATGTGCTGATTTAGTGAGTCGGTCCACGATTACCCAAATCGTGTCGTAACCACTCGATGTCTTAGGCAACTTCGTTATAAAATCCATAGTGATACGTTCCCATTTCCATTCTGGAATCTCAGGTTGAACAAGCAGATCGGACGGTCTCTGGTGTTCAGCCTTGACCTTCGAGCACGTTAAGCACTTGCTGACGTATTCAGCTATATCGGCCTTCATGTTTGGCCACCAATACAACTTCTTCAGGTCTAAATACATCTTGTCAGATCCTGGGTGAATGGAGTACTTGGACTTATGGGATTCGTGCATAATGAAATCACGAATTCCTCCACACAGTGGAATCCAATACATGTCTCCATAACGCAAAATCCCATCGGATCTTCTTACTAACCCGTTCTCAAGTTCTGGCATTCTGTGAATCCTCTCATTGGGTCGGTTTTCATCTTTGAGTGCCTCATCCTGAGCCTCAAGAATTTTTGTTGGAAGCGGCGAATTGATCGTCATCCCTAATGATCTGACCCGGAGGGGTTTGATTCGCTCCTTTCTGCTAAGAGCGTCGGCAACAACATTTGCCTTGCCTGGGTGATAACGGATCTCACAATCATAGTCACTAAGCAACTCCAACCATCGGCGCTGTCTCATGTTCAGCTCCTTCTGGTTCAATATATGCTGTAGACTCTTGTGATCGGTATACACTACGCACTTAGTTCCATAAAGGTAGTGTCTCCAAATCCGTCTGAAAACGGTCGTCTTTTATTTCTCTATCACACAAGTCAACCACTTGTGAATGGTCAACCGTAATAAATGATAAAAGGCAAACGGTCTCAGAACGAATGCTCGTGTGTAGTGTGAAACCAGGCAAGTGATCACCCGGATCGTTTCCCAACGAGATGTGAATGGAAAACTGTGAAAAGCTAGGATTAGAGTGACTGATGATTTAGATTGCTTTTGATTTTGCTTTATTTAACAATTCTAAATAACAAATAAAAACAGATATACACAGGGAAATTAAACGCGAATAAAATAAATTACAAACGCGTAACGAAAAAGCTGAAATGGGACAAAAACTGAAATTTATGAAATTTAAAACCTAAAAATGTAAAATGACTTAAAACTTATTTAAAAACTTAAATTATATTTTTCTACACTTTTTATTTAATTATTATTAATTATTAATTATTTAATTACTTATTTAAACTATTTAAATTTATAAAAAATACTAAATGAACTAAGAAAATTCTAAAACTTTTTCTAAAAATATTACTAAGTAAATAAAAGCTAAGAAAATTATAAAAATGAAAATTACTTAATTAAAATTTAAAAAGATAAATTCTATTAAATAGAAGCTATCACTTTATTTCTATTTTTGATTTTTCTTATGACCTAAAAATATTTTTATATTTTTCCTAGATGAAAAATGACAAAATAAAATTATGAAAATTGGATTTATATTTTTCTGATTATTTTTCTATTTATTATGATTTAAATACTATCAAAAACTAATTAAAATGATTAAAAATATCAAAACTATTCAGAAAATTATGAAATTTTCTGAGTAAATCTAAAATATTATTAGAAAGATGGAAAAATAAAATGAAAAGGTTAGTAAGCCAAATAAGCAGAAATGGGCAGATAAGCAGTTTGGAATAAGCCCAAATATAAGCAAATAAGCACTAAAATTAACCAACTGATTAGGACAGACTTAATACACTATTATAAGCACAAAACAACTTAAATCCAACAGATAATCCAACAAATAAGCACAATCAACCCCAAATCTGTTTCAAACTTAAGACAGAAATAAGCAGAAAAAGGCAAACTTGCAGAGTGAATTAAGCTATGAAATAAGCTACTGAGATGCAATATTATGGGGGAAAAACTTAGCTTAGCTTATGAACTATCTTAAAACACTAAAAGCCCTATCAGAATCTAACCAATTGAAGTCCAATTGAGTGCTAGATCAGCAACTCAGAACACTCAGCATACACTGAGTTTGACTTATGCAGTAAAACAAGAGATTTGACTTTGGTGGATTTTGGGCTTAATCTAATGCTTGATTATGATATGTTTAAGCTGTGATAAGACTAGAACAAGCAAGATTAACAACTTCTTAACACAAAAGCATGATCATGGATCCTAAATCCATATCAGACAACAAAATTAGAAGGTTCAAAAGCTATTTTGACTTTTAACTGATTAGAGACTAGTTTTTATGGCTGGTCTGAGCTATTCTTGACTAAAGTGACATATGACAACAATAAAAAAAAACACACACAATCAACAACACCACTGAATCAGTAGATCCAAACACCCCTGATCAGAACAAGCAAACAAGAAATTCAAAGCAACTTGATGTTTTGATCCTCAAATCTGTTCTCTAACCTTATACTATCATCAACAAAGATCAAAGAAACAAGAAACATCAAGAACATAAGCCTCAAACACAGAAATGACCTAAGTGGTATATTGACTGCTATGATGAGATTTTTAGCAACTATGATAATCAATGAACAAGTTACCTAGATTAAGCTATATCTTAACTTAATAACACCACAGAGACATAATAGAATCAAAATTCAAGCAATAAGCAAATGATACAGTGAAATGCTAAACTTGATCAAAACCTTACAACTGAGAGAGTGGCTATAGGGATAGCATGCATAGGACAGGACTATCTAGCTTGTTAAAAGCAAGCTAGAAAACCACAAAGAGCTTTCTTGATCAGCTTATACAACCCATGGAAGCTTTTAAGAGCTTATGTTGACCATGGTTGACCATTCTTGTATCTTGAGTTTTAGAACTGAGGTACACTAAATAAGTTTATAGTAGGCTATATTAAGCTTATATAATCTTATTGTAAGGGTACGGGAGCTTGTGAGAGCTTTTTAATGATGATTCGAATCTTAAATTCTCAACAGAAACATACACTTTGAACAACAATGAAATCAGACACAATATAACATGAAACAAGATTCTTATAGCTTAAACAAACTTTGATTACAACTGGGAATAAGAAATTACAAGATTACAACTGAAATAAGTAAAGTGCGATTTAAACTAAATTAGCTACTACTGAATTATTTATTACATTGCTCTATTTATACTAAATACAAGTGGGAAACCCTAATTAGACATCTCTGAGCACATCCCCACCCTTGAATTGCCTTCTAGTGATCTCAGCTGTTGATTCATCATTTTGGCGCCAAAATTGAGTTAGTGGATTGAGCAGGTTTTAGCATTAAATGCAAATCAGGGAGGTGGAGAAGAAGCATTGAATATTTCTTGTATTGTTAGGTGAGTTGGATTGGATGGGGAGTGGTTTAGCAGAGAAACCATGGGCAAGGTTGTTTAGGCGGGTTGTGAGGTTGGGGATGAGTTTGACCAAGTCAAACTGGTTTTTAAATACCAGGCTTGGGTCGGGTTGGGTTTTAAGGGAATTGGGCTTGTTGGGCTGGGTTTTAATAATAGGATAGTGGGTTGGGTTTAGATAATTAGGATGTTGGGTTTGTTTGTTTATTTATTTTTAGGTCCGGTTGGTTTATAGCAAAATCACAAGGACCAAAAGTGTAACTTTCTGAAACTTGAAGGACCCAACCTGTAAATTCACAATACATATCACAAGGACCAATTATGCCATATATGATTAGTACAAGGGTTATATTTATTAATTTTCCATTTTAAATAACCCAGGGACCATTTTTGACACTTTTCAAAGTTGAGGGACCAAAGTTGTAAATTTGTGATTTTTAACTTCAAAGGATTTTTCTAACAACTTATGAATCCCCAAGGACCTAAAATGATATTTGTACAAGTTTTTAGTGATCAGGGACTAGATTTGACAACTTTTAAAAGTTGAGGGACTGAAACTGCCAATTATGCAAACTTTGTTCGTTTTTCAACTGTTTTTAAACATTTTGCATCTGAAACATATAAAACACAATTCTGGAATAATTTCAGTATTATGATGCATTTCTGAGTGTTTTTGAGAGTTTTGGCAGCTCAGATTAGGTAAAAATGATGAGTATTTAGACACTCATCAATCCCCCACACTAAACTATTGCTAGTCCCTAGCAATATTTTATGAAGATTTAATAGATTTGAAAGACTCTTTACCAAAAGCCATTACTTCTGGAGTAGCCAATTGTTTCAGTTCAATTAAGAACTTTGGTACAATGATAACCAAGTGATTTTGAGCAAACCACAAGCTGTCAACGGTTTTGATTTGTCTTTACCAGAAGCCGTTTTGCTTCTGGACTAGCCAACTCTTAGATAAATTATTACTATTATCTTTGGTGAGCTGATTACCAATCATGGATTTTCACTGCCTTAACCACAAGCCATAACCTTGCGGGCTAGCCAACTCTTCACTTATGAAGATATGGTGAGTCGAATACCATACAATTTTCGGCAAATTGCAAGCCATCAACGGATTTGAGACATCTTTACCAAGAGCCGTTTGCTCTCGGATTAGCCAATCCTTATGTGGGTTAGACATGGCGGACTGATAACCATTTTTTGAGTTCTAAGCGAGAAAATTTTTTTAAAATTTTGGCTAAAATAGGGGTACTAGATGGTACATTTGGTCAAATTCGCAAGAATCCCCCCCCCCCACACTTAGAACTGAATATTGCCCTCAATATTCAAAGAACCGGCTGTTAAACCAACACTTAGAACGTGAAAGGGAAATACTAATAGCCTTTTATTTTATTTTTATTTAATTTGCATTTAAGCCGTTAAGGCATGCAAATTCCCTTTTTTTTTTTTTTTTTTTTTTTTTTTTTTTTTTTTTTTTTTTTTTGAACTTTACATATATACAACATGTGGGGCATCTCCCCCACACTAGATGGTAGAACAGAGAAAGAAAACAGAGACATGGGTGAAAACCCATGTTGTGCTAATGTTTTTTATCACCGAGTCACTAGCTTGACTCGATCCCCGCATTCATTGGTTCATGGGGAAAGTTTGAAGATCTGGGATAACCATTGGTGGTATGTCCTCTCCAAAATAATGTTTCAAACGATGACCATTCACTTTGAAATTAGGCCCGTCAGCTTGAGATAACTCAACGGTACCATACGGATAAACCTTTGTGATAGTGAATGGACCAGTCCAACGGGTTTTGAGTTTGCCTGAGAAGATCTTTAATCTTGAATTGAAAAGAAGGACTCGATCACCAACGTTAAAAACGCGGTTCTTTATTTTTGAGTCATGAATCTTCTTTGTCTTTTCTTTATAGATCAAAGAGTTCTCGTAGGCCTGATCACGCAGTTCATTTAGTTCATTCATTTGAACTTTACGGTGATCACCCGCAGTTTGGAGGTCAAAGTTAGCGTGTTTCAAGGCCCAGTAGGCTTTGTGCTCTAATTCGATCGGTAGATGACATGCCTTTCCGTACACAAGTTTGTAAGGCGTACACCCAATGGGTGTTTTGTAAGCTGTACGGAAGGCCCATAATGCATCATCCAACTTTTCCGACCAGGATGCACGATTTTCTCCTACAGTCCTTTCTAAAATTCTTTTTATACCCCGATTTGAAACTTCTACTTGTCCACTTGTTTGTGGGTGATACGCAGTAGAAAGACGGTGAGTTACACCATACTTTTGCATGACTTTATCAAATTTGTCATTGCAAAAATGCGTACCACGATCACTGATTATAGCACGTGGAGTTCCAAAACGGGCAAACAGAGCTTTCAGGAATTTTACAACCACTCGGGCATCATTAGTGGGTAAAGCTTTTGCTTCAACCCATTTTGACAAATAGTCAACAGCCACGAGAATGTATTTATTTCCTCGAGATGATGGAAATGGCCCCATAAAGTCAATGCCCCAGACATCAAAGATTTCACAAACTTGAATAGCATTTTGTGGCATTTCATTTCGTTGTGAAATATTACCGTGACGCTGACAAGCTTCACAAGTTTTGATGAGATCTTGGGCATCCTTATAAATTGTGGGCCAATAAAACCCGGAATCAAACACCTTTTTGGCGGTGTAGTTTGGACTATGATGGCCCCCCGTGGGTCCAGCATGGCAAGCTTTGAGAATGTCAATAGCTTCCTGTCCATAAACACACCGCCGGATGACTTGATCCGCACAGATTTTGAATAAGTAGGGGTCGTCCCAGAAGTAATGTTTAACATCCTTGAAGAATTTATTCTTCTGTTGGGTCGACATTCCTTTCACTATGAAGTTACCCGCATGGTAATTTGCGAAGTCGGCAAACCATGGGGTAGTAGAATCTCCACGAAAAGCAACCGCACTGAGTGTCTCAAGAGGAAATGTTTCATTTATTTCCTTTTTCTCGAAAACATCTTGGTGTGGGTTCTCTAATCGGGACAGATGATCAGCAGCTAGGTTCTCAGCTCCTTTTTTATCACGTATTGTGATATCAAATTCTTGCAGGAGGAGAACCCAACGGAGTAATCTCAGCTTTGCATCTTGTTTTGCAAAGAGATATTTGAGAGCCGAGTGATCCGTATACACTACACATTTTGTCAAGATTAAATATGGCCGAAACTTCTCAAAGGCATACACCACAGCCAACAATTCTTTTTCTGTAGTGGTGTAATGAGTTTGAGATTCAGTCATGGTTTTACTTGCGTAGTGGATAGGCTGAAAATGTTTGGCTTTTCGTTGCCCCAAGACTGCACCGATAGCAAAATCGCTTGCATCACACATGAGTTCAAAGGGAAAATCCCAGTCGGGGGCAACCAGAATGGGTGCTTCAGTAAGCTTTTTCTTTAATGTTTCAAAAGCTTCGATGCACTCGGGTGAGAAGATAAAAGGAGCATCCTTTTCAAGAAGATGAGTCATAGGCCGGGCGATTTTAGAAAAATCTTGTATGAATCGACGATAGAAACCGGCATGACCCAAAAAACTCCTAATACCTTTGACGGTAGTGGGATGAGGTAATTTACCAATGACATCAACTTTAGATCTGTCAACCTCAATCCCGTTCTTTGATATCTTATGGCCGAGGACAATGCCCTCTTTGACCATAAAGTGACTCTTCTCCCAATTTAGACAAAGATTGGTGTCTTCACACCGCTTCAACATGTTTTCTAAATGGGAGAGACATGTTCCGAATGAATCCCCAATGACTGAGAAGTCATCCATAAAGACCTCCATCGTTTTCCCGATCATGTCGGAAAATATGGACATCATGCACCTTTGGAATGTGCCTGGAGCATTACATAAGCCAAAAGGCATACGTTTATAGGCAAAGGTTCCATAAGGGCATGTAAATGTGGTCTTTTCTTGATCCTGTGGATCAATGGGGATTTGAAAGTAACCCGAGAAACCATCAAGGAAACAATAGTACTTGTTTCCCGCTAATCTCTCAAGCATCTGATCCATGAAGGGCAGAGGAAAATGGTCTTTTCGGGTGGCATCATTTAACTTACGATAGTCAATGCAAACACGCCACCCAGTAACCAATCGAGTTGGAATCAACTCATTCTCCTCATTTGTGACAACAGTTATGCCACCCTTTTTTGGAACGCAGTGGATGGGACTAACCCAAGGACTATCAGAGATGGGGTAAATCAATCCTGCATCAAGAAGTTTGATAACCTCCTGTTTGATAACATCGTGGATTTTGGGATTTACCCTTCGCTGGTGTTGGACTGCTGGTTTGAAGTCATCCTCCATTAATATTTTGTGAGTACAAAATTCAGGGTCGAGACCCTTTATGTCGGAGAGTTTCCAAGCAATTGCTTGCTTGTGTGACTTCAAGACCTTTATTAGAGCAGTCTTTTCCTCATCACTTAAGTCTTTAGCAATAATGACGGGTAATTTATCATCACCCTCCAAAAATGCGTACTCAAGATGAGGTGGCAAGTCTTTGAGTTCGACCTCAGGAAATTCATCATTTTTCTCAACCGATTTGATTTCCTCATTATGAAGTTCAACGGGAGGGAGGGGAGGAGAATTGTCCTGATTTAACAATGTCTCAAGAAGAAGAATATCTCCCTCCAGATCAATCTCAGCGTCATCAATTCCTTCCAGAAATGAATCACACTCGAGATAAGCCTCGATCTCTTCCAAATTGAAATTACTTCCCTCAAACGGAGTGAGAGAAGGGGAAGAGTCGGAAATGATAGGTAGAGAAGATGTGGTGGTATCCCCACTCACAGAATTATGAGAATAACCAAGAAACTCTTGTGAGTACTCCTCTGAAACAATATCAATGACATCGATTCGGTTAACCGATTCAGGATCTTTATTTGAAGAGTACTTCGAAGTTTGATCGAGGTTAAAAGTAACAGCTTCATTATCCACACGTAATGTGATTTCATGCTCAAATACATCAATGAGAGCATGTCCCGTTTTTAGGAATCCTCTTCCAAGAATGAGAGGAACCCTGGGATCAGCATCGAAATCCACAACCACAAAGTCAGCCGGAAAATGGAACTTTCCCACTTTCACAAATACATCCTCAGCAATGCCGCGAGGAAGAGATGTGGAACGATCTGCAAGCTCAAGAGTCATGCAGGTAGCAGTGAGTGCCGGAAGAGAAAGTTTTTCCCAAATTGAATAAGGCATCAGGTTAATGCTTGCACCAAGATCGGCCAAGGCATAGCATTCAACCATTCCTGGAAAGACAAAAGGTAGTAAAAATCTTCCAGGATCTCCAAGCTTCACCGGAAGCTTTTTCAAGATAACCGCTGAGCAGCTCTCATTTAATGGAGTCTTTGCCATTTCAAACAGTTTTTCCTTGTTGCTTAACAAGTGTTTGATTGTGGATGCGAATTTGGGCATCAGAATGATAGCATCCGCAAAGCTTATATCAAAATGTAATTCCTGGAAAATTTTGAAAAACTTTTCCATTTGTTGACTAGCTTTTTCGCGGAGCTTTTGCTCATGTAAACGTGATGGATAAGGAATAGAAGGTTTGGATTTAGGGTTTTCAACAGGGATTTCAAAAACAACTCCTGGTTTGGGTTTTGGTTTCTGGACAACTTGAGGTAGGACGTTGTTGGCACCTCCGTTATTAATAGGAAGCTCCTTGTCCTCAGTCACCTCAGGTTCACTTTCCACTACCTTGGGGAGAGGAGAAGAAGTGGTAGTAGAAATAGTGGGTCCATCATAAGCTTTACCACTGCGTGTGGTGACAGCTTTGAGTTCACCCTTAGGGTTTGGAATGGTATTACCAGGAAGACCTCCCGAGGTAGAAGGTGGATTGATATGATTCATGAGACTGGTAAGCATATTCTTAACTTCGCTTTGAGAATGATCAATTTTATTAGAAAGCTCATTCTTAAGCTCAGTTCCTTGCTTGTATATTGAAGTTTGAAATTCATTCCTCAATCCAGAGATCTGATTTTGTATTGCCTTCATTTTATTCTCATTAAACTTGATGTAATTATCAAGTTCGTTTGGGAGAGGTACTTGGTGATTAGGAGCTGAATACCCTTGATTACCCCTATGGGGTGGGTATTGATTGTTTGGGGCATTAAATTGATTTTGCATGTTTTGCCCTCTCTGTTGATTAGGATTACTCCTATTTGGATTGTTGGGAGGAGGAAATCCGGGTGGTCCAAATTGATTGCTAGCACGGTGGTTTTGGTCCACTTGAGGACGGTATTGATTACTTCCTTGATTGGATGTTCCGGCTATAGCATTGACATCAAATGTATTGCCATCGGTGGCAGTACAATTATAGTAAGCGTGAGGACCACCACAAGTAACACAAACTTCTATTTTTTTGACTTCAGCAGTGTGAGAAGTTTGCGGAGCGGACTCTTTCTTTTGTGTGGAGAAAACCAAAGCTTGAATAACCTTCGTGAGTTCAGCAAGCTGAGTATCAGTACTGGACTGACTCACGGGAGATGAAGTAGAAGGACCAGCACTAGCCTGGGAATTATATGTCCTGTTTCGTGTAGTGCGGACCTTAGACTTATTTTCAATGAGAGCAATGGCTTCCTTAGTGGATTTGCTCAGAAAATTACCTCCAGCTGAGGCATTGAGAGAATCTTGGTCAGATGGGTTTAACCCACTGTAAAAAGTGTCCATTTGCATCAAATCGGTGAAACTGTGATGAGGACATTTGCGGAGCAATTCTTTGAAACGATCCCATGCTTCTCCAAATGGTTCATCAAACCTTTGAGTGAATTTAATGATTTCATTTTTAAGATGCGTGGTTTTAGAAGGAGGAAAGAATTCATTTACGAATTTTTGAACTAAATCTTCCCATGTTCTAATTGACCGATGGGGTTGTTTGTCAAGCCATATCCGGGCTGCCCCATCTATAGAAAACGGGAAAAGAAGAAGTTTGATTGATTCCTCCGGGACATTTTTACATTTGATGGTGGATGTGATTTTATTGAACCATCGAACGTGATCTTGAGGATCGTCCCTCTCAAAACCATAGAATTGACGCGATGTTACTAGGTTTATCAACCCAGTCTTGAGCTCAAAATTCTCAGCCACGATGGCTGGAACAATAATGGCATCTCCATAACCCTCAGTGGGAGCCTGGAGAAGCTCATTCATAGGGCGGTCTTCTGCCATGATGACAGGGGTTTCGGGATCAGTCCGTATCTCGGGTACGACTGATGGAGCAGAACGTCTACGACGTCTTCGAGGTATTTTTCCAAGCTCACGGAGAGGGCTTGTAGACCTAGAAGAACGAGTGCGCATGCACTTAGCAAAATTTTTCAATTAAAATCAAGATCGAGAGAAAACACAAGTAAACTTAACCAACAATCAACAAGCGTACGGTAGCTCTCTAAAAGATAAACGCACAGAGTGGCGGAGAAGCAAAGGTGGGCGATTAAGCTCCTTAAAAACCCACTTCTTTCAGTCCGACAATTTAATGTCAGACTATCCTAGAACCTCCGTTAGAGTTTGTTTATCAATTAAAGGTGAGCCGATATTCGCAAGTGATACAAAGGAAAAGTTTTAATTCTTTGGTTTGGGAACTTATTATGGTCGCACCCCCAGTTAGGTAGTGCTCTGTCTTGGTTCTCGATGGTTAATTTTTATTGTTTATTATTAAAGAAAACGGAAAATATTTTTGGGTTTTTTAATTTATATGATAATTATAATAATAATATATATAGAAAAGAAAAGAAAAATATTTTTGGTATTTTATATTGTTTTTGAGAAATAGGAACTTCTGATTGAAGGATCTCGAATCACTAATCGCTAAAATTCTTCACAATAGTCGCAGCACACCTCCCCGGCAGCGGCGCCAAAATTTGATCCGTCTGAAAACGGTCGTCTTTTATTTCTCTATCACACAAGTCAACCACTTGTGAATGGTCAACCGTAATAAATGATAAAAGGCAAACGGTCTCAGAACGAATGCTCGTGTGTAGTGTGAAACCAGGCAAGTGATCACCCGGATCGTTTCCCAACGAGATGTGAATGGAAAACTGTGAAAAGCTAGGATTAGAATGACTGATGATTTAGATTGCTTTTGATTTTGCTTTATTTAACAATTCTAAATAACAAATAAAAACAGATATACACAGGGAAATTAAACGCGAATAAAATAAATTACAAACGCGTAACGAAAAAGCTGAAATGGGACAAAAACTGAAATTTATGAAATTTAAAACCTAAAAATGTAAAATGACTTAAAACTTATTTAAAAACTTAAATTATATTTTTCTACACTTTTTATTTAATTATTATTAATTATTAATTATTTAATTACTTATTTAAACTATTTAAATTTATAAAAAATACTAAATGAACTAAGAAAATTCTAAAACTTTTTATAAAAATATTACTAAGTAAATAAAAGCTAAGAAAATTATAAAAATGAAAATTACTTAATTAAAATTTAAAAAGATAAATTCTATTAAATAGAAGCTATCACTTTATTTCTATTTTTGATTTTTCTTATGACCTAAAAATATTTTTATATTTTTCCTAGATTACAAATGACAAAAGAAAATTATGAAAATTGGATTTATATTTTTCTGATTATTTTTCTATTTATTATGATTTAAATACTATCAAAAACTAATTAAAATGATTAAAAATATCAAAACTATTCAGAAAATTATGAAATTTTCTGAGTAAATCTAAAATATTATTAGAAAGATGGGAAAAATAAAATGAAAAGGTTAGTAAGCCAAATAAGCAGAAATGGGCAGATAAGCAGTTTGGAATAAGCCCAAATATAAGCAAATAAGCACTAAAATTAACCAACTGATTAGGACAGACTTAATACACTATTATAAGCACAAAACAACTTAAATCCAACAGATAATCCAACAAATAAGCACAATCAACCCCAAATCTGTTTCAAACTTAAGACAGAAATAAGCAGAAAAAGGCAAACTTGCAGAGTGAATTAAGCTATGAAATAAGCTACTGAGATGCAATATTATGGGGGCAAAACTTAGCTTAGCTTATGAACTATCTTAAAACACTAAAAGCCCTATCAGAATCTAACCAATTGAAGTCCAATTGAGTGCTAGATCAGCAACTCAGAACACTCAGCATACACTGAGTTTGACTTATGCAGTAAAACAAGAGATTTGACTTTGGTGGATTTTGGGCTTAATCTAATGCTTGATTATGATATGTTAAGCTGTGATAAGACTAGAACAAGCAAGATTAACAACTTCTTAACACAAAAGCATGATCATGGATCCTAAATCCATATCAGACAACAAAATTAGAAGGTTCAAAAGCTATTTTGACTTTTAACTGATTAGAGACTAGTTTTTATGGCTGGTCTGAGCTATTCTTGACTAAAGTGACATATGAAAACAATCAAAAACAACACACACAATCAACAACACCACTGAATCAGTAGATCCAAACACCCCTGATCAGAACAAGCAAACAAGAAATTCAAAGCAACTTGATGTTTTGATCCTCAAATCTGTTCTCTAACCTTATACTATCATCAACAAAGATCAAAGAAACAAGAAACATCAAGAACATAAGCCTCAAACACAGAAATGACCTAAGTGGTATATTGACTGCTATGATGAGATTTTTAGCAACTATGATAATCAATGAACAAGTTACCTAGATTAAGCTATATCTTAACTTAATAACACCACAGAAACATAATAGAATCAAAATTCAAGCAATAAGCAAATGATACAGTGAAATGCTAAACTTGATCAAAACCTTACAACTGAGAGAGTGGCTATAGGGATAGCATGCATAGGACAGGACTATCTAGCTTGTTAAAAGCAAGCTAGAAAACCACAAAGAGCTTTCTTGATCAGCTTATACAACCCATGGAAGCTTTTAAGAGCTTATGTTGACCATGGTTGACCATTCTTGTATCTTGAGTTTTAGAACTGAGGTACACTAAATAAGTTTATAGTAGGCTATATTAAGCTTATATAATCTTATTGTAAGGGTATGGGAGCTTGTGAGAGCTTTTTAATGATGATTCGAATCTTAAATTCTCAACAGAAACATACACTTTGAACAACAATGAAATCAGACACAATATAACATGAAACAAGATTCTTATAGCTTAAACAAACTTTGATTACAACTGGGAATAAGAAATTACAAGATTACAACTGAAATAAGTAAAGTGCGATTTAAACTAAATTAGCTACTACTGAATTATTTATTACATTGCTCTATTTATACTAAATACAAGTGGGAAACCCTAATTAGACATCTCTGAGCACATCCCCACCCTTGAATTGCCTTCTAGTGATCTCAGCTGTTGATTCATCATTTTGGCGCCAAAATTGAGTTAGTGGATTGAGCAGGTTTTAGCATTAAATGCAAATCAGGGAGGTGGAGAAGAAGCATTGAATGTTTCTTGTATTGTTAGGTGAGTTGGATTGGATGGGGAGTGGTTTAGCAGAGAAACCATGGGCAAGGTTGTTTAGGCGGGTTGTGAGGTTGGGGATGAGTTTGACCAAGTCAAACTGGTTTTTAAATACCAGGCTTGGGTCGGGTTGGGTTTTAAGGGAATTGGGCTTGTTGGGCTGGGTTTTAATAATAGGATAGTGGGTTGGGTTTAGATAATTAGGATGTTGGGTTTGTTTGTTTATTTATTTTTAGGTCCGGTTGGTTTATAGCAAAATCACAAGGACCAAAAGTGTAACTTTCTGAAACTTGAAGGACCCAACCTGTAAATTCACAATACATATCACAAGGACCAATTATGCCATATATGATTAGTACAAGGGTTATATTTATTAATTTTCCATTTTAAATAACCCAGGGACCATTTTTGACACTTTTCAAAGTTGAGGGACCAAAGTTGTAAATTTGTGATTTTTAACTTCAAAGGATTTTTCTAACAACTTATGAATCCCCAAAGACCTAAAATGATATTTGTACAAGTTTTTAGTGATCAGGGACTAGATTTGACAACTTTTAAAAGTTGAGGGACTGAAACTGCCAATTATGCAAACTTTGTTCGTTTTTCAACTGTTTTTAAACATTTTGCATCTGAAAGATATAAAACACAATTCTGGAATAATTTCAGTATTATGATGCATTTCTGAGTGTTTTTGAGAGTTTTGGCAGCTCAGATTAGGTAAAAATGATGAGTATTTAGACACTACGCATTTAGTTCCATCAGGTAGTGTCTCCAAATCCTCAGTGCAAACACGACTGATCCTAATTCTAGGTCATGGGTTGTGTAGTTTTTCTCATGGGTTTTCAGCTGTCGAGAAGCGTATGCTATTACCTTCTCTCTTTGCATCAACACGGCTCCCAAACCTTTGTGTGATGCGTCACAATACACAACAAAATCTTCGCTACCCTCGGGTAAAGCTAAAATAGGCGCACTACACAATCTTTCCTTAAGGAGTTGAAAAGCTTCTTCCTCCTTATCTCCCCAGTCATATTTCACATTCTTTTGAGTCAATTTCGTCAACGGTTTAGCTATCTTAGAGAAACCTTCTATAAATCTTCTGTAATAGCCGGCAAGTCCTAAAAATTGTCGGATTTCCGTCGGCGTTGTGGGCGTTGCCCAATCCTTAATGGCCTCAATCTTAGCAGGATCTACGTGAATCCCTTGCTTATCTATCACGTGACCAAGAAACTGAACGGTCGATATCCAGAATTCACACTTCGAAAACTTAGCATATAGTTCTTCCTTTTTCAATAGTTCCAGAATTAGCTTGAGATGTTCCTCATGCTCTTGCTCATTCTTGGAATATATCAAGATATCGTCAATGAACACTATCACGAATTTATCCAAATACGGCTTACACACACGATTCATGAGATCCATGAATACTGCTGGTGCATTTGTCAAGCCGAATGGCATAACTTGGAATTCGTAATGGCCATATCGGGTTCGGAATGCGGTCTTCGGGATATCCTCTTCCCGGACCCTAAGTTGGTGATAACCAGATCTCAAGTCTATCTTAGAATAAACCGATGATCCTTGCAACTGATCGAATAAATCGTCTATCCTCGGGAGTGGGTATCTATTCTTAATGGTTAGCTTATTCAGTTCCCGATAGTCAATACACATCCTGAAGGATCCATCCTTCTTCTTAACAAACAAAACAGGAGCTCCCCAAGGCGATGAACTCGGTCTGATGAAACCTTTTCCAGATAATTCAGCTAATTGATCGGACAACTCTTGTAATTCCGTAGGTGCTAAACGATAGGGTGCTCGCGCTATAGGCGCGGCTCCTGGCACTAATTCGATGTGGAATTCGATTTGTCTGGCCGGTGGAAGTCCCGGTAGGTCTTCTGGAAAGACTTCTGGAAAATCCCTTACGATTGGCACATCTTCCAACCTTTTCTCTCCAAGTTCCTTTTCTTTCTTTTCAGTGACATGAGCTAAAAAGAGATAACATCCCTTCTCGATGTACTTCTGCGCCTTCGTACACGAGATGATGCTCAATCTTGACGAACGCGCACGATCAGAGTGGTCGCCTTCAATGATCAGAACTTCATTCCCATAGGGTACTCTGACGATCTTCTCATCACAGATGATGACGGCATGATATTTTGATAGCCAATCCATCCCTATGATGACGTCGAAGCTACCCAATTCTACCGGCATTAAGTCGATATTGAATGGACGGTTCAACAAGTTTAGAGTGCAACCCCTTATGATGGTACCTACTCTTTCTAGGTTTCCGTTTGCTAATTCCACGTCAAAGGCATTATCTAAGGTGGTCGGGGCTATATCGAGCAAAGGACTAAAAGCGGTCGATACAAAGCTTCTATCTGCTCCCGTATCGAAAAGTACTGAAGCATAACGATTATTTAAAAGAAACGTACCCGTCACCACGTTCGGATCGTCCTGTGCTTCCCTTCTGCCTACGACATAAACTCTTCCACGAGCTCTTCCTTCATTGCCCTGATTTCCATTGTTAATCATTGCCACTTGATTCCCTGGTCTACCACCGTTTCCTTGATTTCGGGGCTTATTGCACTCGTTCCGATAATGACCCTTTTCACCACACCCAAAGCAGGTGACATCCGCCTTACGATTGTAGGGTGGTGCTGCTTGTGCGGTGGCTAGTGGTCTTGCCCTACAGTTCTTTGCCAAGTGCCCTATCCTCTGGCAATTGTTACACTTCACAGTGCACTGTCCCCTGTGATGTAACTTACAGCGGTTACAAAAAGGCGTATTCTTATCATAACCCTTCTTGTCTCCTGAACCAACTGCATAAACCTTGCCTCCATTCTGCTTTTTGTTCTGAGAGCTGTTGTTGTTACCCTTGGAGTGATCTTCCCACTTCCTTTTGTGGTCAGTACTCTTCTCTGGAATATCCTCCAGTTCCTGATCCATTAACTTGTTTGCTGTCTCCATGGTCTCATGAAGATCTACAGCCCTCGAGGTAATCACATCACCTCTTATAGATTTCGGCAAACCACCGATATACCTCTCAATCAATCTGGCTTCAGTCCGAACCATTTCTGGACATAACAAAGCCAACTCCTGAAATCTCTGGTTGTAAGCAGCGATGTTGTTGTTTTGCACCTTCAAATTCCAAAACTCAATTTCTCACTTCTTAATCTCATTTCGTGGGCAATACTTCCTAATCACTAGTTCCTTAAAATCTTCCCAAAGCATAGCATAAGCAACATCCATATTAGGAGACTTCATGTAGTTGTTCCACCAGGTCAAAGCGGAATCCATGAAAGTGAATGATGCAAACTTGACTCTGTCATCCTCATGACATCCACTGATACGAAACACGGTTTCAAGCTTCTCAATCCATCTAGTCAAACCAACGGCTCCCTCTGTTCCTCCAAATCCTCCAACCATGATTTTTCGGAACTCAGAGTAAGTACAACCTCGGCTGTTGGTCACTGGCCTAGATGTTCCGGTGTTGGTGGTCGAATTGGTCACAGCTGCGAGAGCGGCTGCCACACGATCAGCAACTAGTTGATCCAGTGTTGCTTGATTCACCACTGGGGTAGTAGCTGCGGCCCTGGTTGGTGCGACATCCTCAGCTGTCTGGTCTTGTGCGGCTCTGGTCGGGGCGACATCCTCAGCAGTTATTCCCCTCACTGACCTTGTCTGAACCGGTGTGTTAGCGGGTCGTCCTCGTGTGACTCTGGTCGGGGCAACAGGCTCAGTAGTTCTTCCCCTTACTGACCTTGTCTGAATAGGTGTGTTAACAGTTTGTCCTCGTGTGACTCTGGTTGACTTTCGTTTTGGTGCCATTTATCTGCATCACAAAAGATGACGATAAATGAGATTTTTGGTTATAGGAAAATAAATCATACCGATATGTGGATAGCGAAAACAAATACAAGAATAAAGTCAACCACAGAGGAAAACGAATAATCGAATAGGAAGACTAAGCTTGTTATATATATATATATCAAAAGATAAAGGTTCACAAAACTACAAGCTCGTCAATAGTTAGTTCTAAGATACTACCGAAATACTAACAGTCCTAGGAATACATCATCACTACTACTACTCTAGGAATACATCATCACTACTACTACTCTAGGAATACATCATCACTGCTACTACATCTAGTGGTCGATCCTAGCAATGCGTAGCTCCTCAAATGCTCGGGTCAATCCTCCAATAGTGGTCTCTAGCTGGGCTACCCGGTCTCTAAGCTCTTGGTTCTCCCTCATCACTGATCCAATGGTATGCTCAGCAGCCGAAATCCTCTGCCACTGCATACGGTCAACGCCTCTGGCTCGTCTCATCATACCCAATATCCTACTCTGGCCTCTACCTAAACCAATGGCCCTAAAATCCAATCCTCTAAGCTCCCTGTCATGTAACCTCTCTAGAGCATCCAATCTAGCTCTCAACCCAATCATCACTCTACGGTCAGAATACAACTCCTCAAATAAAACACAAGCTGCCTGATCAATAGTCCCAATCCGCCTCTCCACAGTCTGTATACGCTCAGACTGCTCCAATCTCCTAAGCTGATCTGAATGCACATCAAGTAGGCTCGCCTGGTTCGTCAGCTGAATCCAGATCTGATCCATCTCAGTAAGCTCCTCATGATCTGCTAATGGAGAAGCCACTGGTGATGGGAGTGGGGTAGGCATCGGAGATGGTGGTATAAAAGAAGGAGATGACGGTGTGTACTCTGGGCTAGCTGCACGTACACCCGTGCTAACATCACAAGCAATGTCCAACCACTGACTATCATCCAAACCCTGAATCTCAGCATCTCTGGAGCTCTGTCCAACCTCAAACAATCCCTGAACATCCTCCATGATGCCCTTGCCATCCCTCGGCATCATGCCCTGATCTACATCCATAGGAGTATCCCTATCCCTATCATCCTCTAAACCCATAGGAATGTGCTCAACAGCAACAGTAGGAGTAGGCTCATCCTGAACCTGCTCTGGATCCTTCACTGGATCCTCGTCCTCATCCGAATAGGTCTCCACTGATCTCCTACGTCTCTGACTAGGTGGGGAATAGTCTGGAGATGGTACAGGTGACTGAGGTGGTGAGTCAGCAGGAGTACCCATATAACCATAACGGGTCCTACTAAGAGATGAAGTCAATACAGAAGATAACTGAAGACGGCGTCCACGGACTCGCCTATATGATGCCCGACGTCTGACAGGTGGAGCATCAAGATCATGCTGAGTAAAGGTGTACAACTGAGCTGGTGATGAACGGTGTGCTGTGGTAGATCTGTGCAAATACGGTGAGGTGGATACCGAAGTGGTGTGTACAGGCTGAACTGGAATGGATGGCTGAGCAGCAGCACGAATAACCTCCATCAGTGGGTCATCCATGAACGGAACTGGCTGCTGTGTCTGAGAAGTAAATCCAGCAGTATCTACCTCAGAGTGTATGCCGAATGAGAGAGACATGGTCTGTGACAAATATAGTGCGACACGTATAAGTATATAGAAATTACTTATATCATATATGCTTAGTATAATACTCACATAGCATATCATAACGCCAAATCAAATAAAGCAAATAACGCCCAAATCAAATAAGCAACTAATGCTCAAATCATAGCAAGCTAAACTGGCAGGCATCCGGCGGTCGTGATGGAAAGTTTTTCATAAACCGGTTATAGTTCAAGGTTTTTATAAACCATGTTCTCTATAACCTAGGCTCTGAATACCAATCTGTAACACCCCCAAAATCATAATATTCGCGGAAGCATACAGTTTGGGTGCTACTGGATTGAAATCACAACACAAGATATAGGGAACGGATTAAAATCCGTTTTAAAATATATTACATAAGTTAAGTCATGTAACATTACATAAAATCCATTTTGATGAAAATGAAGCCCATTTAAATTAAAAAGGTCCAGTTGTCAGAGTAAACGCATTAAAAACATTTCCATCATTTATTGTGACCGACGCCATGCACTGCACCCGGCTAAACGCACCTCAGTTTCTTGAGAAAAACATGCTAAAAGTCAGCTAACGCTGGTGAGTTCATAGGTTTAAATAAATAGCACATATGGACCAATAGCAATATCATAAAAACAATTCAGTAGATACACACTATCCGTTATGCAAACACTAAGCCTCATCCTACCGATGCTAAGACAATGCAGTACGACTAGCGTTAGCAAAATAAATAAGGGTGCCCGCGAGTGTTAATCCCCAGACACTCGGCCAAAAACCCGACTTGGTATACGTTCGCCTTGGCTATGCCGAGCCAATCGAACGGGGGCGTCACTCCCAATAGATCTATTTATAAAAAACGGCTTCCCAAACAGGAATTAACGGCAGATGATAGTGGGCACAAAATGGGATTCAGCAAACTTAGGTTTCTGCATACTAGTGTGATCTCAAAAGCAAATTCATTTCTGGTCCATGAAAACAGTTTTGCATGTTTCTCACCCCAAGCTTATAAAGCAAAAATCGTATAAAATATGGGGCTATAAACTCACCTTTCAATAACAGCAAATCAGCAAATAAATCAAAATAATGCAACCGCGCCGATCAGCACCCTAAATCAGTACGGTAAGTCTTAGCAAAATATTCGTGTCTCAAGTGTCTTCATTTTATTTGAAAAGTTTACGTTTGACCAGTGCTCGTGTATTTCTTGCTTGCTGTGTGGTAAAATATATTTCGAAACGATTTATTATTGTAACTCTTGGGGGTAGCTCATGGTGAAAGTGCATGGTGGGAATACGTAACGGAACATCCGTGCTAGTATTCGCGATTTAAATATACAAGTGTTATATATATATATATATATATTATAAGTTAATTTCTCATATATTTAATTAATGGAGATTAATTAAATAAGTTTTTGAAGAATGGTTAATAGGATATAGTTAGTGAAAAATTATTATATTTAGAAACATCGTTTATTATTTTTGTTGCAACTTTTATTATAAGAAACAAGTTTTGTTAAGTAATTCCATAAAGTTTACTTAAGTTAAGTGTTTTCACAAAATACTCTAAGTGTTGGATTTTTAGAAAATTTGGGCATGACCCATTCGTTTATACAACGTTTCCATTTATCTCACGTGTTGCAAACTTTACTCAAATATTCCGCTAACTAGTTATAAGTGCAAAAATATACCTTCGCGATATATATATCAAGTGTGTGAATATTTTCGTAGTTATATTATTCGTTATCTTCATTTTTAAGTATTAACCTTAGGTTTCGACGCAAAGTCAATAATTTGTCAAAAAGTCAACGAAAGTCAATCTCAATATCAATTTAGTAAAAATGTCAATTTTTACCCTTTCGGAGACTAGACGTCTCAAAACAAGTCCAAAAATAGTTATCGTTATATTTATCGTTTCGTTAAACATTAATAACTACGGCGAGTCGGAAAATATTCCAAAAATCAAATTTATCATTTTTATGGCTCATTGGGCCGAAAACTATTGAAAAAGCCCAATAACCAATTTTAGCCCAAAACACGTTTTTAGTTATAACGTATATATCGTCGCGTTACTAAAAATCATTTTACTCGTTCATTACGTCCGTTTGGTCAAAAAGTCAAAACATCAAAAATACTTATGGGCTTCGGCCCAACAGTAACTTAGTGGGCTTTTTGGCCCAAAAATCCATTTGGTCCAATTTGTTACTTATTAGTGATTATTAGTTACCAAATACACTTTTTACTTATCAAATAATTTCTAATAACTAAGTTACTTAGTCAAAAAGTCAAACATGACTATTTCATGGTCTATTCGACCCATATTGTTCATCTCAACTTATTTTCACCCTTTTTACTAGTTATTTTTAGTAACTTATAGCTTATTTTCAATCCATTCCAAATAAGCACTTCACTTTATTTTTCCACCTCTTCACCACTTGAGCCAAAATTTTATGTTTTTCAAAACCCCAATAATCTTTTATTTTTTATATATAGCCAAACCATATACATGCCATAAAAATCAATATAGTGCTTAATCTAGTGCAAAAACCATAACAAATGTTTGTATTATCAAATAAGCACTATATGTAACAATATTTACCACACAAGCAAAAAATCTACAAACTAACTCATGAACACCAAAAATGTCGAGCACTATAGTACAAAGATCAAACCCTAGCTTTAATCATATTATCAAAACATACACATTTAACACTTTTAAACATCATTATAAGCCAAATGAACAAGAGATTAACAAGATTAGAAAAAGTTTTATGAATCCTTACAATGGTTGTGATGTTTAACGTGGCTAGGAGGTACCAAAAACACCCAAAGCTTCACCAAATTTACCCAAACTAAGCTCCAAACAACCCAAAAACCTTAAATATCAATCTTGATGATCTTGAACTTTAGAGAAAATTTTGGATGATCAATAATGTGTGTGTGTCGTGTATGGTGGAGGTGATGGTATTAGAAAGTTAATCTAGGTAAGTTTTAAAGATAAAGTTGGAAATCCTAAAAGTGTTACACCAAAAATGGCAAAAATGGATTACATTTAAAGATAATGTGTAAAATTGTTCCATGTGGCCTTTGTGAGGGTATATGTGGCCGGTTGGGATTATTAGAGGAGAGGGTAAAATAGTTTTTATCCCGCTTTGGTGTATAGTGTGTCGGTTTGAGTTTAAAAGTTACCGTAAAGTCCCGGTTTGACGTTTTTGGACCCGATAACGTAAAATAAAGTTTTTAACCACTTTTTCGTCAGAAATATAATAAAATGTCATTACTGACTCAAAAACATATTTATTTGACTATTACCATATGTACTGTGCTGTCGGTACGCGCGTGCGGTTGTTTTTCAGAAAAATGCGAGAAAGCTCTCAATTAATTTTAATACTCGTCAGTAACTATCAGAAACGTGATAATTTAACTTTACTGACAAAAATATACTTTTTCTGCAGTGACTGTAAGCTACAGTATGCGAAACGGCTCTAAAAAATGCTCAAAAACACTCAGAAACATGCAAATGCGCATAGAAATGCTTAGCTTAAAAGTAATTAATACTCATATAATATTAATTAACAACGTAAAAATTACCATTTGTCACAGTATGGGGGCTGTTTTGGTTGTGTCGAATGGGGTTGTAGGGAAATGAGGGTGTATGAGTTGATATTTATAAGAGAAAGGAAGTTAGGGTTTCTAGGGTTTTCCTATGAGGTAAGGAAGGAGACATGGTGATGTGTTCTCATCTTTAGGGTGCCATATGGTTGGAGGAGGGGGGATGGATGTGTAGGGTTTATAAGGTGATGTTGTGTTTTATGTAAAAACCATACAAGTTGCCTACTACTTTAAACCTTCTAGAGAAAGAGTGATGTGGATGTTGGAGGGACTAGGGGAGGCATATGTGGTGTAGTTTACTTAGGGTTTTGAAAATAAATGGGTTTGGTTTGGTATGGGTATAGGTTTAAGTTTATGGATTTCTTGGTTAGAAATTAGATTAAACTTACTTAATATATATATATGTGTCGAATTAGGTATTAGGGAAAAGAAAATCATGTTGTGCTTAAATGAGTTGTACCATAAGCTTAATAGGGTGGTACTAAGGTTTAAGAAATAAGAAAAATATATTTTTAATGTTTCTTTAAGTTATATTAATTTTATGTAATTTTTATTAAGTTTTAAGATATAAATAAGTTTTTAAGGTTTTATGCATTGAAGGGTTGTACATTGGGTTTAAGGGCTTGTACAATTAATTAATAAATCTAATAAATATATTTTAAAATTTAGTTCATGAAATTATTGCATAATATACTTTAAAATAATTATTTTTAAGGTTTTATAGTATTTTTATTAATATTTAGTTTTTATGCATTAATGACTTGTACTTTGGTTTTAAGGACTTGTACATATATATTTTATAAAAATATTATTTAGGGTTTGTGAATTTATTACATAAAATCATAGTTTTGTGAAATTAGGGTTTTATCGGGAGTTATAGTGGAATTAGGGTTTCTGTGCTTTAGTGACTTGTACCATACTCAAATAATTTGTATTTTAGTATTTCTAGGGTTTCGTTATTCTCACATGTTGTTATGGTAGTTTAGGGTTTCATAAAACTCTTATTAGATAAGAAACGTTCAGTTTTAAAAGCACGTTAACGAATTAACATAAAGTGGTAAATGAGATATCATAAAGTTTTAGGACAACGATGTTTATATAGTTAAATACTAAATCAGTTAAGGTTGGGTTGCGAGCACGTTTATCGAGGATGTGATCTACGTCACATAAGATAACATTCATAATCAGATAACAATTAATAAATAAATAAAAATTACACGTAGAAAAGGATAAGTATTCTGAGAGATAGTTTATTATAACGTGGGATTTTTCACAGTGGTTACATACGAACCCTTTTAAACACTTAAGAATATTTAAAACAAAAACAAAAAACTTCCTGTGTGTGTGATCCAATATCCCTTGTGTATATGTTACCCGACATCTCAATAACCATGTATTGGCCAATAACCAAATACCAACTGCCCGAGATCGTATAATAAACCAACTTCTGTCCGACATCCTTCAAATCCATAAAGCAATAGCATTAAAGTTATAAGAAGCAGCACTATCAAAGAAACTATGAACCAAACAGCTTGACTTCAATTTAAGACCAACAATATGAACTGACGCGCAGCAGCAGAAACTCAAACTTCTAGCAGCACAAACTGCATATAACGAGCAACACTAAAAAGTCTTCGAGCAGCATTAGCGTGATAGCAGCATAAACAGAAAAGTCAGCAACATTAACGAATGAGACTAGTAGCTTTAACTTAAGATGTAGCAGCAGTAAGTTTAAGCTTGCATCAACATAAACTTGAAGATTTTTTGTATACTGAATTTATGCTTTCAAGTTTGGTTCATCCAAACTAGGGTTTTTTACAATTCTCATAGCTTTTCTATCTCTTGTAACTGATATGCATGAGCCCCAGCCAGGTAGTCGACCTTGATAATCCACAACGACGCTCTTTTGATGACAGAATTAATCATGTAGCGAATATAATATGCAATTAAGCACCGACCCATGATGAATGTATAATATGGTCAACAATATCATGCTCCCACCGACCATCAATTCATAAAGAATAAAAGACCAGCGCTCAGAATAGATAATAGTGAATATAATAACCAAGCCCTATCAATTGATCATGAATAATGACACCGATCCACTATCAATAAGTACGAGGTTATATTGTGAATTGACAATCAGTGATATATTGAAAGCACATGCACAAGATGACAAACCATAATGCAGAATTAATATTCAAAGATTGAAAGTTTGAAGAAAATCGATTATACGCTGTTTAGATCGATTGTCGTCAGAGAGAATCTTCTATCTTCAATATTAAACCTTATGAAGTGAATATACCTTAGCAGGAAATGACAAAGAGAATGTATACTATTGCCACATAATTCGATACCCTTTAACTTTTAATAACCCTTTAAAAACCAATTCGTACTTTTTTCAAAACTGCTTCTCTTCGACGGTAAACCTTGTAGATCCTAGATATCACGAGCTCCCAAGCTCCGATACCACCTGTAGAATTGTTTATAGCTCGAGGTTGTTTAGACCTCATATTATCTAGGAATAATAACATTGAATAAACATGATACGTAGCGGAATAAACAATAAAAACATCAATGTTATGAACAAGGTTTTTCATTCATATGATTCACATAATCACCACAATTCTAGATGATCAACTTTAGAACGGTTACTCAACAATAACAGGGATCAAAGATCCTTGCAGTGACAAACAACACTAACCCTAATCCTAGGCGTCCATTATGAAACTTGACACCTAGACACACACGACACAATTTAGTCGACTACATATTTTGTGCACACCTAATAATACGTCCCATGTCCTCTTTATATACTAGAGGATTAGGGTTTACAAAGGAAAACATTCCTAATACAATAAGGAAACTAAATATTCTTCTAAGAACCTTCTAAATCTTCCATCTTTTTGTAGTTTTCCTTCTTTTCACTTTAAGCCCTTCATGTTTCATTCTTCTTGTTTTGTGATAACGCTTAAATCTAACATGTTTTTAGTAGCATTATTTGTGTTTTTATATGTGTTTTGTGGTTATATTTATATGCTTTTGTTACTTAATCGTACCAAAGTGTGTTTGCGAAGTATATGTAGCCAAAAACAGGAAAAAGGATGAAAATGATGCAAAAGCGAGGAAGAAGGAAATATTAATGATTTCATGAAGATTCTTGTGGCAAGTCCCGCACCAAAAGGTACTTTGAAGAGTAAAAGTCCATGTAGTCAAGTTAATGAGTTTAAATATGAAGGGAAAGATCAAAGAACCAAGAGCTACGAACAAGAAACAAGTCAAACGGCAAAAGTCCAAAAAGAGTAAATCAGTAAGCTCCATCCGATCGGATGCAGCCCGCATCCGATTCGGATGGAGGTCAGCTTTGAAGACCAACCGATCGGTTGGACAAAATACCGATCGGTTGGATGTCGTCTGATTTCCAAATCTTTATCATTAAGTCTTGTGCTTGCTACACATCCGGTTCTAGGACCTTCCAATCATAATTATTGTCCATTTAATACTACTTAGAGGACAAGAGAAGAATTAATGAACCAAGACCCTTGGTTGGAGTATTATAAGAACCATTTGATGAGTATTGAAAAAAAGAGAAACAATCAATCAACAAGAAGAACTCATCAACCACTCATCACATACTCTTAATTTTCGTCCAAAAAGTCCAGGAGCAGAAGAGAGTCGAAGTCCATTTCATTTCTTGTGAGAATTATTGCCTTTTCACTTGTAATCTTATTTTCAATCATTGTAAGACTCTCAATCATTGTTTTTAATGTTCAAGGTTTTAAGATTATGTTTATGTTTGCTATGAGTGGCTAGTGCCTTTGTGCACTTGCTTAGATGATGTGTATTACCTATTGATTGGCATATGATTGTGATAACATGTTTTAATTCAGTTTCAAGTCGATTCTAAGAACCAATTGTGATCAAGTTTCATAGTGACATTTTTTGGTCAAGTTTAACTAGTTGCTAGTAATTTTAAGGGTCGAGAGAACTATTGTTATTCAACTAGTTATAATCATTTGTCTATGAATGATTGTTGTCATCCACTATTCTTGATTAAACAAAGAAACTTAATCGTGATTGTAATGAAAATGCTTTTGTCTATCAAATCGGATTGATTGTAAACCATTTCAAGGGTCGAGAGATTAATAGTTTACCATCAATTGTGACCTTTTGTCTATAATCGGTTACCTTTCGTATTGACCATTTCTTAAGCTTGTTTGATAAAACAAAAGATTGTTTTTGTGTTTAAGGTACACCAACTTATGAACCTTGAATTGATCTTGAATTGATTGGTTAAACATAATGTTTGTTTTTATAAACTAAGATCTTGACGAAGGTTTAATTTGTAGAAACAATAGATTAGTCACCAAACTAATTATCATAACCAACATGTTATCCAAAGTTATCACAATCATATTAGTCAATTGTAGTACACTAGTCTAAGCAAGTGTAGTTTTTAATCATTTGAATTTTCATATTATCATTATTGCTTGTTTGAGAAATTTGCTTTTAACTTACAATTCAATTCACTACACAAATCCCTGCGAACGATCCCGACTTACCATAAAAATCTTGCTACAACGGACGAGTAACTTGCTCGTATGTGCTGTTCTTAGATTCGGTAATTCACCCTTATAAATTTAAAACTTGCACGAACCCGACACATCAAGTTTTTGGCGCCGTTGCCGGGGATTTTGATTGTGTTTCTGTAAGTTTTAGTCCATTTCTCACCTAGTTAGTTTTCGTAAAAAAAAAAAAGGTTTTACCGAGCTGAGAAACCGATCGGTTTCACATCCATCCGATCGGTTGCCCAGTTTTTCAATTTTACCGAGAGATCTATCCGATCGGTAGGCACTTCTATCCGATCGGATCCTTCAAACCCAATTTTACTGAGAGCATCATCTGATCGGTAGACACTTCTATCTGATCGGTTGGTCAGTTCTGATCTTTTTAAATTGTTTTCATTCTTCGCTCGTTTGTTTAGACATTGCCTCGATTCTCTGGGGAATTGTATGAACACTCGATCAACAGGAAGAGAACCAATTTCACCTTTTTCAGATCCCGAACGTTTAGTCCGAAGACAAAGAAAGAAAAGAATACCATTTGTTCCATTAGCCAATCGTGTGCCGAGAGTACCAAACCCACCGTTTGATAACCTTTTTGAAGCCAAAGTCGTTTATAATCCATTCACTGATCAACCTTTTCCCATGGCTGACGATCAACCCATGTGGGAAGCCAACCGAGCCGTAGCACCCACTCCTGGAGCTGCTATTGTTGCTGTCAACCTAGGTGACAATTTCACCGTGAAAGGTCACCATCTTTCTATGATCAAAGACCGTCAATTCGATGGCCGTTCGAGGGCCGATCCTCACAAACACATTGCCGAATTCATTGAAATCTGTGGCATGTTTCGATATGGTGATACCAATGTGGATGCTATTAAGCTTAAACTTTTTCCGTCATCACTTGCTGGAGATGCAAAAGTGTGGTATAACGAATTAACACCCGGAATCATCAATACTTGGGAGGAGATGAGGCAAGCTTTTGTAAGCCGATTCTTTCCACCTGCCATGTTTGATCGACTCATGGGAGAAATCCGTGCTTTCACACAAAACCCTAACGAATCGCTCGTCGAAGCCTGGCTTCGTATGAAAGATTTACTTCGAAGTTGTCATGGACATGGTTTAGGACGAGGAACCATTATCCAAATCTTCTACCATGGACTTGATGAAGCATCTCAAGGAATTCTTGATGCTGGAGGAATTTTTCTTTATAAGACTCCAAACCAGGCATACCAATTGCTTGAAGACCGAGTTCTTCTCAAACTCGACTGGTCGAAAGATGCCAAAACCAAACCTTTAAGAAAAACCGTTGCTTTTGCTGAAAGTTCCGATACATCTAAACTCATGGAGAAAATGGAAACCTTGGTTTCCAGAATCGATTCGCAATACAAAGATCTTAAAGGAGAGATGAAAGAAATGCGAGATGGTTGTAACAACTGTGGAGGTAATCACCCATCATCAGAATGCGACGACCAACCAATGGATCAACCCAAAGAAGGAGAAGCTAATTATGCCCAAGGAGGATACCGTGGAGGCGGTTATCGTGGAAATTATTACGGACGAAACTCTGTTAATTGGCAAGATCGTCAACAAAGGGATAACAACCGTGATTCTCAACCACGAGTAGATAACCAAACCACACAAAATTCTGACAATAAAACAGAATAATCTGATTTTGAAAAAATGATGAGAGAATTCGTCACAGCTCAAAAATCAACCAACGAGTTCGTCAAGAATCAATTCTTCAATCTCAAAACCAAAGTTGAGCAAGGTCAGAAAAATCACCAAGCGTCTATCCAAGATCTTGAAAACAAATTTGGTAGACTCTCTGATCAAATTTCTTCCCGACCATCTGGTTCGTTACCTAGTAACACCCAAACAAACCCTAAACCGACATCATCAGGATCGAACGATAAAACTTATCGTCCACCACAGACCAGAAATGAGCATATCAATGCTGTATTCACAGTGGCCTTTCTTATGATCCACCACCCAACCCAAACAATACCACGATCATCGATGATGATAGTGAGGATGAAGATGAAGAATCCAAGAAGGAAAATACCCCAAAAACGCCACCCAAACCCAAACCACCAGTTAAGGCTTACACTCCAAAAATTCCATATCCTCAGAGCCTTAAGAAAGAAAGAATGGAGGAGCGTTATAAGAAGTTTGTTGAAATAATCAAAGAAGTTAGACTCAATGTACCCCTCATTGATGTTCTAGCCGGAATGCCCAATTATGGGAAATTTTTGAAGGAACTTCTTAATAACAAGAACAAGTTGGAGCAAATATCCGCTACCTTTCTCAATGAAGAATGTTCAGCCATTGTTCAAAACAAAATTCCATCGAAACTCAGAGATCCCGAAAGTTTTCTGATTCCATGCATATTAGGAAACAACATCACATGCGATGCTTTAGCCGATTTAGGTGCAAGTATCAATTTGATGCCCTATTCTTTGTATTCGAAACTTTCCATCAATACCCTAAAACCCACAAGGATGAGTATTCGATTAGCAAATCATACTTATCAATATCCTGTTGGAATTGCTGAGAATATGCTTGTCCAAGTAGGTAAATTCATTTTTCCCGTGGATTTTGTGATCTTAGAAATGGAGGAAGATAGTAGAGTACCCCTTATTTTAGGTAGACCTTTCCTAAACACCGCTGACGCGATCATCAAAGTAAAAGGAAAAGAACTCAATCTTGGAGTTGGAGAAGATAGAATCACCTTTTTAATCGATAAGGCAATGCAATATCCATATTCTAGTGATGACACTTGTTTCAACATTGATATAATCGATGAAGTCACTGAGGAGGAATTGGATGCATTACTTGACGATTCTGATCCATTCATGACTACTTCAGAGAAAATTAGTGAAACAAACTTTGATAAGGAATTCGCTGATTTTATGGAAGTAAAGTTTGAAGAAGAAGAAGAAACAGAAGTTGAAGAAGGAGAAATAGAAGAAGATTTTGAGGAAATCGATTTTAATGATCAATTGAGAATCAAAACATCTCTTCAAGAACCACCAACTGATCTTGAGCTGAAACCACTTCCCGAAAATCTTGAGTATGCTTACTTGGAGAATAATTCACTTCTTCCAGTAGTCATATCTTCGTTGCTAAATGATTATGAAAAAGAATGCCTCATTTCTGTTCTCAAGAAGCATAAAAGAGCTTTTGCGTGGAAAACTTCTGATATCCCAGGAATCAGTCCTGATTTTTGCAAGCACAAAATCAATTTCGAAGAAGATGCCAAACCAGTTGTAGAAAGACAACGTCGACTCAACCCCAACATGAAAGAAGTTGTTAAAAAAGAAATCATCAAACTTCTTGATGCTGGTATTATTTACCCCATCGAGGATAGTCCTTGGGTAAGTCCTGTTCACTGTGTTCCGAAAAAAGGAGGAATGACTGTTGTGACCAACGAACGGAATGAATTAGTTCCTACTAGAACTGTCACAGGATGGCGAGTATGTATTGATTACAGAAAATTGAACAAAGCCACCAGAAAATATCATTTTCCTTTGCCTTTCATGGATCAAATGCTTGAGAGATTAGCAGGGAACAAATACTTTTGCTTCCTTGATGGTTTTTCAGGATATTTTCAAATTCCTATTGATCCGGCTGATCAAGAAAAGACTACATTCACATGTCCCTTTGGAACTTACGCTTACCGGCGTATGCCTTTTGGATTATGTAATGCACCCGCGACTTTTCAAAGATGTATGATTTCTATATTCCAAGACATGCTTGAAACGTCTATGGAAGTTTTCATGGATGACTTTTCAGTTTTTGGAAGCTCATTTGAAGCTTGTCTTTCTAATCTCGATAAAATGCTTGAAAGATGCGAAGCTGCACATCTTGTTCTCAACTGGGAGAAATGTCATTTCATGGTGACTGAAGGAATTGTGCTAGGACACAAGATTTCCAGTGCAAGAATGGAGGTTGACAAAGCAAAAATAGATGTTATCACCAAATTACCACCTCCAACAAACGTTAAAGCCGTTAGAAGTTTTCTAGAACATGCCGGTTTTTACCGTCGTTTCATTAAGGATTTTTCCAAAATAACTCGTCCAATGACGAAACTTCTTGAAAAAGACTCTGTTTTCGAATTTAATGCAGATTGCATGAAGGCATTCGAAACGTTGAAAACACAATTGACTAGTGCACCCATTATGGTTTCACCAAATTGGTCACTACCATTCGAGCTCATGTGCGACGCAAGCGATTTTGCGGTTGGAGCTGTATTAGGACAACGTGAAGAGAAACATTTTCGTCCTATATACTTCGCCAGCAAAACACTCAATAACGCTCAACAAAATTATACGGTTACAGAAAAAGAATTGTTAGCCGTTGTTTTTGCTTTCGATAAATTCAGATCTTATCTTGTGCTCTCGAAAACAATCGTGTTCACTGATCATTCAACGTTAAAATATCTGTTTGCCAAACAAGATGCCAAACCGCGTCTCATTCGATGGATTTTGCTACTCCAAGAATTCGATATCGAAATCAAAGATAAGAAAGGAGCAGAAAATCTAGCCGCTGATCATCTGTCTCGTTTAGAAAATCCAAATTTGGAAGAGTTAAAAGAAGATGAGATTGACGATTATTTTCCGGATGAAACCCTCATGACTGTTGATACAATTGATGAGAACGAAATTCCATGGTTTGCAGACTATGCAAATTATCTCGTTGGTAGATGATGAACTCAAATAAGTACATTTTATTATCATCATTTATCCTGTTTATTTTACTTGTTTTATTATATTATATATGAGAATCGATACATTAATGTTTACTTTAGTAATTCTCAGGTAAAAACAAGCATTATGTGAAACTTGGCGATTTTGGACTAATTATGGAGCAAAACAAGCAAGATGTCAAAAGTCTACTGAAATCCAGAAGATGCATCGTATCTCACTCAACAGATACGACGCAATATCATACTTAGATGAATTCGAAGACCATTGCCTGACTTTGAAGAATGCGCCGCATGCAATTATGTCATGCGCCGCATATGAAACTTTGGTCAAAGAAGAAGATCAAGCTCGTTCTACTCCAGATACGCCGCATTATACTTCTAACATACGGCGTATCACTATCAAGATTTCACAAGTTACAATCCAAGAACATGCGCCGCATACAAAGATCAAGTTACGCCGCATCTGAAGACGGTGTACGAATATTCCAGAATATATTAATCTTGGACCCCACGCGAAGTTAAGTCAATGCGCCGCATCGATCCCTCAGACAGAAACTATAAATACCCCAAGGTCAGACAAATTTGAGAGGTCTTGGATAGAGAAAAGACATAACCCTAGAGCCGAATTCAGACGACCAAGCAGCACAAGACACACCTCAAACAAAGATACAAGAGCTGTAAGAAGGTCCTGCATGTATTCAATTCATTAAGTAGTTTTGTTTTATTGTATTAGTACACTTTAATTCATCAGGATTGATGGGCCGATTCCATGTGACTACGGAAAATCATGGGCACCCCTTAAAATTGCTTTCCCATTAATTAAAGTTTATATGTTGATGTCTTTGGTGACTTTTATTAGTGCATTGATAACCTCTGTGTCTAGCTGAGCATTGCTTGGGTCGCCATGCCCCTTCCTCGCCTATTTGTTTCAGCGTCTCTTTAATAAATAGGATAGACATAAGTAATCATTAAGGGTTTACTCGCCGATAAGATTAGAGCCAACGAGAAAGGGTTAATTATATACACTTCATATAAAACTAGCAATAAAACAAGTGACAAGCTATTTAATTATCAGGACAGGTCTTCTTATTGTCTCGAGTATCTATCTGTGTACGTGTGTGCTAATCGCTGATTCGTGCTCATTAGTTTAGTTTTCTACTTAATTATAACCAAACCGTGCCAGTCTCTCAGGCTGAACCCCCTTGCGTTAGATTAGGTTGTATAGCTAACTTAGGATATTAAAATACTGATTAGAATAACTAGATAATACGTTCCACTCTTAGTGATCGACACTCTACTTACCATTATATTCATACTGACCGGGTACACTGCTCGTTAAGTGTGTGTGTTATTGATAAGTCGGCTAAATATAAATTTAAAACTTGAGTAGGCATTAATACTGCTAAACCGCAACGACACATCACTCGCATCAAGTTTTTGGCGCCGCTGCCGGGGAGTGAATTGTTATTATCTGTTAATTTGATTTAGTATTTTAATTAAGTTTTTCTTTTTAGTTTTTTTTTTTTTTTTAGATTCTAACCACTAACCCTGTTATATATTAGATAGATTGCATTCATTGTATAATTTGCATATTTTCTGTTTTTGTGTGTTTTTGTTTTCTGTAATTTTTGTTTCTTTTTGTTTGTTTTATTTTTGTTTTTCTTTTTTCTATATTTTTCTGCATTCTGCTATCGTTGTATTGTGCTGATACAAACGATACAGCGCATCTGTTTTCACAGATACGGCGCATCTGTTTTCACAAATACGGCGTATTGCGTTTAATTTTTATAAAATACAACGCGTTTAATAAATTCGATACGACGCATCTTTCCCCAAGATACGGCGTATTCTGTTTTTAATAAGAAATTTTTCTAAGCTCTAACGCCATACGACGCATCTGTTTTAACAGATACGGCGTATTTTCTATTTAAATTAAAAACAGTTTTTCGAATTATTAAACAGAAGCGACGCATCGATCTTCATCGATACGGCGCATTTACTAAATCAAAAATCTTGTATTTTGAAACGTAACGAAAGTACGGCGCATTAGCTTTTGTTAATACGACGCATTTAATTTTAATAAATATAATCGATTTTTGATAATTTAAACTTGATACGGCGCATTCTAATTCCTAAGCTGTGTATCTGTTTTCTGAATAAAAGTCTGATTAAAGTTTAACGTAATAAGATACGGCGTATCCAACTTTTTGGATACGGCGCATCGTTTGCAGATATCAGCAACTTTTATTTTTCGTATTCCGTTTTCGTTGTTAATTTTCTCATATCATACTTTCTTGAACATACCCTACTGATGCTTTTGTGATGATTTCAGGAAGTGCATGACCAGGAGTTCAACTAAGAACTTGATTAAACCTTTCGAAGATCATGAACGAGCCTTACATTCGCTTAAAAGGCTTTTCAACACAAAAAGCTTTGAAATTTCAAGTTCGTTCGAGCTTGATTACTTTTCTGAAGAGAAGGAGGAAGAAGAAACAGAAACAATGACGGAAAACACTACTATGGAGGAATACATGAACAAAACCCGTGCTGATTACAGTTCAGGAGTTGTTAGACCGAAGTTTGATGAAAAGTCAAAGTTTGAGTTGAAGGGTCAGTTTCTCAAGGAGCTAAGAGAAAATGCTTTTAGTGGAACAGAACATGAAGATGCTAATGAACATGTTGAAAAAGTCCTCGAGATTGCAGATTTGTTTACTACAGAAGGAGTCTCTGACGATCAACTTATGCTAAGAATCTTTCCAATTTCGCTTAAAGGAGCTGCTAATAAGTGGCTAAGGAATGAACATGCTAGTTCAATCACAACATGGGAAGATTTGAAGAGCAAATTCCTGAAAAGATATTGTCCACCTGCTAAAACTGCTAAAAAGATGGAGGCTATCAACAATTTCAAGCAAGAGCCTGATGAAACTCTTTATCAAGCTTAGGAACGATTTAAAGACTTATTCATGAAATGCCCTCAACATTATCTAAGTCCAATGCAGGAGATAATATTGTTCTATCAAGGATTGGACGTGCCTACTAGACAAATCTTGGATGCTAAGGGAGCTGTGCCTCAAATGAGTGCAGCCGATGCTAGAAAAGCCATCCAAGAAGCTGCTGATCACTCTCAAAAATGGCACGACGGAACCTCTACTAGATCTAAGAGCAGCACTAATTTTGACGGGTTTGCTGCAATTCAAGCTCAATTGGATAAAATTAGTAGAGAGATGAAGAAGCGTGATGAGAAAGTTTGTGTTGCCCAAGTTGGATGTGAAAAATGCGAAGGACCTCACTACACTAAAGATTGCCCTAAAATGAATGAAAGTGAGACTTTTGAAGAAGCATACTACACACAATTTGGACAACCATTCCGACCTTCAGGAAGATTTAGGGAAGCTGCTCCGGGATACTATCAAAAGAACAACTATAATCCCACTTTTCAAGAAAAGAGGCAGACTTTGGATGACACTCTAAAGCAAATTATGGCCGATGCTACTAAAAGACATGAAGAGAACACCGCTATGATCAAAGAAATCCGAGCCTCAACGGATACTATAACAAGGAATCAAGGAGCTTCGATTAAAGAATTGGAACAACAAATCGGACAAATGAGCAAGGTTCTTCAAGAAAGGGGATACGGAAGTTTACCTAGCTCAACTGAAACTAACCCAAGAGATCATGTCAAGGCCATATGCACTACTGAAGAAGTCACGCCTAACATACCTTTTCCTAGAAGATTGATGAATGGTAATGATGCTGCAAAGCCCGAATTTTTCTTTAATTCTTCAATCAGTTTAAGAAGGTTACTCAACGAGAAGGCAAAGATTGAAGAGGAGATCAAGGCTACAATGAAAGAAGAGAGCTCTGCAACCGACTTACGTGCCTTGCCTCATAAAGAAAAGGACCCAGGAAGTTTTACTTTACCTTGTTCAATTAATGACATATCTTTCAATAATGCACTAGCTGACTTAGGAGCTAGCGTTAGTGTTATGCCCCTTAAGACATTCACTACCCTAGGACTAGGAAAATTAGCACCAACTAAGCTGCTTATTGAATTGGCTGATAAAACGGTAAAATGACCTGAAGGGGTTGCTGAAAATGTGCTAGTTAAGATTGAGAAGTTTGTTTTTCCCGTAGACTTTGTTATATTAGATATGCCCGAGGATGTTAAGATTCCTTTAATCCTTGGAAGACCTTTCTTGTCTACCGCCCATGCTAAGATTAATGTGTTTAAAAGAAAAATCTCATTAAAGGTAGGGAACAATAAACTAGTCTATAAGTGCCAAAATCCTGCTAAAAGCATAATTAGGGGCATCTATGTGCTAGGATTAAGAGAACGTATGGACCTCGATCTAGAAGCTAGGCTTATAGGAGAAACATTAATTCAAAACAACTCAACTAATCCTAATCATAAGAACCTCGAGGAATTTATTGACCTTAATGTACCTACCGAGCTTAGGGGCGATATTGTTAATGATTCTGATGATGAGTGGTATGATTGCGAAGTGATTAACAAATGTAGGAGAATAGTTGAGAATACAAATTTGAATAATGATATATTTATTGAACTACCACCCCACCTTGCATATTTATGCCTATATAATAATAAGAATTTCCCGTCTATCATTTTGTCATCTCTGCCCGAAAGGGACAGAACTTTGTTTATACAGATATTAAAGAAGAATGGCGTAGATATTAAGGACGAGCAAGGAGTGTTCAATATTACTGGACTGGCGATGAGGGAGCGCGATGCCTCCGACTCTTTCAGTGATCGGTATTAAGGAGCTGAACGTGAGTCTAACTTGAAGACTCTGGAATAAAGACAAGTGCTGACCGGGAGACAACCCGGAAGAAATTTTTTTACTTTTATGTTCTGTGTCGAGTCTGTCAGACCTGCAGAAGATGCAGCGCATCTCCATCATAAGATGCGACGCATCACCCGCACTGGTCATATCTTATTTCATTTTATGCATTTTTATTTTTGACTTTAAAACTTTCTGTCAGTTTATTTAATGCGGCGCATCCCTGGTTAAGGATGCGACGCATATTTTATTCTGATTCGTATTTATTCCAGGCTCGATACGGCGTATCTTCTTCCATAAGATACGGCGTATCGACTGACCTGATGATTTACAGTTTAATTTTTAGGTTTTATTTTTACTAACTACTAATGTATTATGCAAGTTTGAACCTTCTTAACTTAGGTGTGTTAAAGTCTAAATGGTATTATAGATTCCTGCATTTTTGTTGATACATCATTTATGAAGCTTAAACGTTCTAATCCACAAGAAAGTTGATTTTTGCTCTTATACGAATAATGGAGGATCATACCGAGCAAATCTTAGGGGAGTTTTTCTGTTCTAATTCTTTTATTTTCCAGTTTTTAACCTTTGACACAAACAACGAGGACGTTGTTTAACTTAAGTGGGGGGATGGAGAATTAGAACACTTACTTGTCCTAAACTTTTTCAAAATATGCTTAAAATGCGCTTAATATATCAAAATTTAAAATTTTTTTAGCATGTTTTTGTTTAAAGTTTAAATTACATAACCGCACACATAACTCTATTCTTTCAAAAATATTAAAACTTTAGTGTGCTGGTGACTTGTAAACTTTAGAACTTGGCTTGTATACTATTCGAGACCCACATAATGAGTATTATGTATATAATTGGAATGACTTGTCTAAATTGGTAAATTTCTAGGATTACACCCAAATAGCCTTTATATGTTATGTGATATTAACTAACTACACTGGTTAGTTAACCCCCGTATAAACCTTTTGTTTACTCTCACTTTTAGAGTAAGATACCCCTAGAAAAACCCTCAGAGCCATTCCTTTCATTTCTTAAACCTTTGTTATAATGTTTCGATACACCCTTACACCTTAGCCTACCCTGTAGATTAAAATCCGTGGTTAATTGCTTTAGGCAAAGTGTGTTTCCTTACATTACCTGTGTTCGCGTGCGTAATTCATTATCTTTGGTTAAGTCAGGAAATTGCACAATGCATTTGGTATGAAAGTAAATATTGTATAACTTTTAGTTTATTTTTCGTGTGTTTGCTACTTTCGCTATTACAGTTATTTCTGAAAGTATGAAGAGTATGGAAAAATTATCCGGAAAAATAGTGATAGAAAAGTTGTGAAATTTTACACATATATGTTGATGTTAAAAAAAAAAAAAAAAAAAAAAAAAAAAAAAAAAAAAAAAAAAAAAAGTTGGAAGTTTGTTTTAACCAACTTATGTAAAGTTTTGTATTAAGTGGGAGATATCACCACTATTTGTTGTTGTATATTATATTTATGGATTGAATGGGAGTTGGCCGTTATGGGAACGCCAACTAAGGTTATTCTTTGATTGAGATTTTGTTGAGTATAATTCATGTCTACCTAAAGCGTGTGTTTCAAGTGTTAAAGCGTGAGTTATTCAACGATATGGGTCTTATTCATGGGATGGTTGGGAAATTGATTAACCACACTTAGGATTTTACTTTATCTGTTTTGTTTATTTTTTATTTTACACCAATTTGTATCCCAAATATTATCCATACCCTATATCATTCTTCATCCAAACCTTTGATTTATTGAGATTAGGGATTTGAGCAATCTTAAGTATCGTAGTCGTGGATTCGGCTATGTATTTATGATTTTGTCGCCCTTTTTGATATAATATTATTGGTGAAGATTACTTGGTCCTATCTTTAGCCTATTCGAGTTAAGGATTTGAGCAATTGCAAGTATCGTGGTCGTGGATTCGATCATGTATTTGTAATTTTGTCGCTTTTTCTGGAATATGAGATCGATAGAGATTAAAAAGGATGATCAACCCTTAACCAACAAACCCTTTTTACCGCTTTAGACTTGTTACTCCTTGGCTTTAGTGGGGGAGATGCGTATACTTGCCAAGCCTATGATAGAATATTCGTCACGACTAAGCAACTAAACGATTTAGAATTGTTTTACATTAAATATTATTTTGGTTTCTACTTCGTTAAGTGTTTGGTTGTGTGATTATGACAAAACGAATACATGTTTAAATATAAAAATAAATCCTAATATCTTTTAGGATACATTTTCGTATGATTAATTCTAAGGTTTACTTGGGGACAAGTAAAGTTCAAGTGGGGGGATATTTGATGAACTCAAATAAGTACATTTTATTATCATCATTTATCCTGTTTATTTGACTTGTTTTATTATATTATATATGAGAATCGATACATTAATGTTTACTTTAGTAATTCTCAGGTAAAAACAAGCATTATGTGAAACTTGGCGATTTTGGACTAATTATGGAGCAAAACAAGCAAGATGTCAAAAGTCTACTGAAATCCAGAAGATGCATCGTATCTCACTCAACAGATACGATGCAATATCATACTTAGATGAATTCGAAGACCATTGCCTGACTTTGAAGAATGCGCCGCATGCAATTATGTCATGCGCCGCATATGAAACTTTGGTCAAAGAAGAAGATCAAGCTCGTTCTACTCCAGATACGCCGCATTATACTTCTAACATACGGCGTATCACTATCAAGATTTCACAAGTTACAATCCAAGAACATGCGCCGCATACAAAGATCAAGTTACGCCGCATCTGAAGACGGTGTACGAATATTCCAGAATATATTAATCTTGGACCCCACGCGAAGTTAAGTCAATGCGCCGCATCTATCAACTCAATGCGCCGCATCGATCCCTCAGACAGAAACTATAAATACCCCAAGGTCAGACGAATTTGAGAGGTCTTGGACAGAGAAAAGACATAACCCTAGAGCCGAATTCAGACGACCAAGCAGCACAAGACACACCTCAAACAAAGATACAAGAGCTGTAAGAAGGTCCTGCATGTATTCAATTCATTAAGTAGTTTTATTTTATTGTATTAGTACACTTTAATTCATCAGGATTGATGGGCTTGTGTCATGTGACTACGGAAGATCATGCACTCCCCTTAATATTGCTTTCCCATTAATTAAAGTTTATATGTTGATGTCTTTGGTGACTTTTATTAGTGCATTGATAAACTCTGTGTCTAGCTAAGTCTTGCTTGGGTCGCCATGCCCCTTCCTCGCCTATTTGTTTTAGCGTCTCTTAAATAAATAGGATAGACATAAGTAATCATTAAGGGTTTACTCGCCGATAAGATTAGAGCCAACGAGAAAGGTTTAATTATATACACTTCATATAAAACTAGCAATAAAACAAGTGACAAGCTATTTAATTATCAGGACAAGTCTTCTTATTGTCTCGAGTATCTATCTGTGTACGTGTGTGCTAATCGCTGATTCGTGCTCATTAGTTTAGTTTTCTATTTAATTATAACCAAACCGTGCCAGTCTCTCAGGCTGAACCCCCTTGCGTTAGATTAGGTTGTATAGCTAAATTAGGATATTAAAATACTGATTAGAATAACTAGATAATACGTTCCACTCTTAGTGATCGACACTCTACTTACCATTATATTCATACTGACCGGGTACACTGCTCGTTAAGTGTGTGTGTTATTGATAAGTCGGCTAAATATAAATTTAAAACTTGAGTAGGCATTAATACTGCTAAATCGCAACGACACATCACGCGCATCAGTAGAATTCTAAAGAAAGGATTAACTCATGCCCAACGAAGTAAATTCTTTTCAGAACTTAAATACTACTATTGGGAAGAACCCTATCTTTTCAAAATGTGTCCCGACGGGATGATAAGAAGATGTGTTTATGGTTCTGAAACGAGAAGAATTCTTGATGAATGTCATCATGGCCCGACTGGGGGACACTATGGTCCTTCCACCACCGCTAAAAAAGTCTTTGATGCTGGATTCTATTGGCCAACTATTTTTAAAGAAGCTCATACTCTTGTTCAGAACTGTGATGCGTGCCAAAAATCCGGTAGTCTTTCTCGAAGAGATGAAATGCCACAAAAGAGCATTCAAGTCTGTGAATTATTCGATATTTGGGGAATTGATTTCATGGGACCATTTCCTAAATCGCACAAATACGAATACATTCTCGTTGCTATTGATTACGTTTCCAAATGGGCTGAAGCAGAAGCTCTACCCACAAATGATGCACGAGTAGTTGTTAATTTTCTCAAAAAGCTTTTCGCTCGTTATGGAATTCCTAAAGCTTTAATAAGTGATCGAGGAACCCATTTTTGTAACAAACAAATGGAGAAAATTATGAAACGATACGGAGTTCATCATCGTTTCGCTACAGCTTATCACCCACAGACCAGTGGTCAAGTCAAAAATACCAACAGAGCCTTAAAAAGGATACTCGAAAAAACGGTTAAAGACAATCCTGCCGTTTGGTCAAGAAAACTCGATGATGCTCTGTGGGCATTTCGCACGGCTTACAAAACACCAATTGGTACAACACCATACAGACTTTTGTATGGAAAAACCTGTCATTTGCCGTTCGAAATCGAACATCGCGCTTACTGGGCACTGAGAAGCTGTAACCCAAATCTCAAAATAGCTGGAGAAAAGAGATTTTTGCAATTGCATGAACTCGATGAACTAAGACTCCAAGCTTACGAGAACTCCAAGCTCTACAAAGCTAGAACCAAAGCCTATCATGACAGAAAGCTAAGAATCCGAAAAGAATTCAAAGCTGGAGACAAAGTTCTGCTTTTTAATATGAAATACAAGTTCAAAGCTCCCAAGCTGAAACCGAAATGGTTCGGACCGTATATAGTGAAACATGGATTTCCATCTGGATATGTTGAATTGCATGACAAACATGGTGGAAGTTTCATTGTTAATGGGCACCGAATTAAATTATACTATGACAAGGAGCAAATGAATGAAGTTTCTATCAAAGAGATTCCGCTTGAATCGGAATATGAAGCTATAACATTCATGTCACCTTTCCCGGCCGATTTCAAGAAAAACACTCCGTGGGCCGAAGAAACTGGTTATATCTATGATGTTCTTCCTAGACCATGGGAGAAAATTAAATTGGAAGACATAGATGAAACTGGAGAAGGAATAGTGATAGGAAATGTGGTGTATGTTCCAAAATTCTCAAAGAAGAAACCGAAAATTACACCAACGTAGCAAGAAGGAAGTTTGAGTCCGGCTGATGACTCGTTAATAAAACAAGCGCTTCTCGGGAGGCAACCCGTGTGTTTTCATTTTTATTTTTATTTTCAAGTGATTATATCCCAGAGTTTCTCTAATCCCTTAGTTGAATTTAAGTGTGGGGGTGTATCACTAGCTTTTAATAAAACGTAGAAATATATCGCGTGTGTTTCTTTTTGTCTTAAGATTACTGCAGGTAATGATTGCGAAGCTGGGATGCTTGGATCAAGAATCACCCTGAGCAGAAAATACGGTTTATTCTCTTATTTCCCTATTTCATTCTTTGAAATCGTTTATCACATTGAGGACAATGCTTAACTTAAGTGTGGGGGGGGGGGTGAATAGGAAAATAAGAATAGATTGTATGTTGCGAGCTTAATTTTAAATTTTGTTTGCCCTTGTAATCTAGTTGTTTGAAATTTTAAAGATCATACATTAGAATAAACTGGATTTATCCACTGGAAAAACCCGTAATTTTTGAAAATTTGAGATGTGTCCCGATTAATATTGCAATCCATTCTAGAATCGATAACATTAGCTAGCATATATTATAGCCCTTACCACTAAACTGTGAGGATTTGAGCCTATTTCGTATATAGCATACATCTTTTATGCTTAGATCTTTTGCTATGAGTGTGCCGGTGATTTTATTTATTCTAGAACTTGTACTTGTAAATCATTACGAGACCGTTGTGAGATCATTTTCTTAGTGATATAAGTGTATATGCGTGATAAGAGGCAACCTTAGGATTTAACCCAAATAGCCTTCCAAATTGATATTTAGCTAGTTGCATTGACTAGTTAACCACCAGTATAAACCCTTTTGTTAGCGTTTATCTTGAACGCTAGATACCCCTAGTTACACCTTCCGAGCCTATCTTTTTCTTTTGATAAAACCCAGAAAAATTCAAAAAGATTTTACACCTTTTAGCCTAGCCTTACCCCTAGTCAAGTCTTGGTTGGTTGCTAGCTATTTGGCAAGATGGATGTTATGTGGGAAATCATGAAATTTCGAAGAAAGTTGCAAACTCCAAAAGTAGTTATCCAAGTGAAGTCATCGCAATTATATGTTAAAAAAAAAAAAAAAAAAAAAAAAAAAAAAAAAAAAAAAAAGAGAAAAATAGTCATCTCAACTATAAAGTGACAAGAATAAGCCAATGGGCTAGTGAATAAAGTATGAATCAAGGAAGTATGGAGTTTCTCGCAAAATGGCATGATAGTGGTTTGTAATAGCTAGTAACATTCGGTTAATAGACTTTGACTAGCTTTTGTTTTTTATTATCAAACTTCTCTCAAATATATCCCATGCCTTATCCTTCCCTTTTTGACTTTATGAAATTATTAAATGTATGGGCATGTGTAACACCCCGTACCCGCTTAGACTGAAATTTAAAACTTTTGACGCGGAAACGCTTGACTTTACCGGACTCATACAATTTCTTCATTTACATATCCAAAATATATCACATTTAACCCTTTTAAATACTTGTAAGAACCTATACTCTAACACCTCTCAAAACATTTCATAATCAATTGTATAACACAACCAAACGACCCTTCAGACCAATGATACGCCGTATCCTTTTTGAAGGATACGCCGTATTACAACTGAGAGACAATGCGCCGCATCAACCTAAAATGATGCGCCGCATCACCTTAAACTTCTGATACGTCGCATATAATATACTAGATACGCCGCATCACCTTAACTTCTGATGCGTCGTATCTAATATACTAGATACGCCGCATCGACCAATTAAGACAGAACATCAGCAGGAAAACCTGCATATACTCAACACACCACACAATCCACTTTAACATCAACACAACATTATAACTTATGCCAAAACACTCATTTTACATTCAAAACCACAACAAACCATAATACACGGCCATTGACCCGTTTGACTCCAACATGAGTACGAATACACTTAAATCCAAACGCCCCTTAAACGTTCACTAAAAACGCTTAAAACACATTTGACAACTCATTAGACTCCCAAATCATTACCCGACTTTGACACACAATAAACGACTCATAAAGAAGACTCTCGGGGGCACAACCTTGACTCGAGCTCGGCGTTCTACCTAGCTCCTAATGCTCACTATCTTCCAACAGCTTCCAAATCCTTAAGCTACCACACATAGTCTTTCGTTCCGCCACACATGAACCTACAAAACGTTAACAACTAAAGGGGTAAGCTTACGCTTAGTAAGTAACCCATCATAAAACATATATCATACATATACTTTCACATAAGCATCATAATCAGATAAAAGCCACTAAACTACTTCATACCTCCTACATCACTCCCAACTTCATAATACAAATGCATCCATTCATCACAACTATAATAAACCACATACCTTAGCTATTCCAAGTCCATCAAGCTATCTTACTTTCAATCAAGGTCTCTAGCCACCTAATGTCCAACTCATAACCATCCCCAATCCAAATCTCCTATTCTTACACAATCATAACACATATATGATAATACATACATAACACATGTTTTGAAGAGAGTTACTTACCTTCAATCCAAGCTAAGCTACTAACACAAATCCCACCAACAACATCTTCTAGCCATCATCATCATCATAATCATCCTAAAACACATAATCATATATAACATATAATACATAATCATTAGCTATAATCATGGTTAATACAACCATAACTAACCTCTAAGCACCTCTAATCATCATATAATCATCTATTGATTATATGATAATAAATCCCATCATTTACTAACTTAAACCCATTATAAAATCCTTACATAATCATCATTAACTCTTAATTATCTTAAAACACCATTTACCCTTTAATCCCAAGCTAGGGTTTACAAACCCTAGTTTCATAATTCATCAATTAAACTCTAATTAAGCATCATAAACATCATACCTTATGTAGGAAACAAGCTATAGGCTTAACCCTTGAATTATCACCACTAAACCCTCATCATCTCATCACCAATTGCTCCATCATCTTCCCTCTCTTCTCTCTATCTCGGCACCACAGAAACAGACAAGAATTGTGTGGAGATATCTAGAACCTAACATATATAAACTAGCTGAGAGGGCATTTCTGTCATTTCTGCTTATTTAAGGTCGATGCGCCGCATCTATATTTTAGATGCGCCGCATCTTATATACGCCGTATCTCCTTCTCCAATACGGCGCATGGACCAAAACAAGTCAGTCATATTTCCCATTTTACCATACGCCACATGTAACTTTCTTGATGCGCCGCATCTAGGCCTCATCAGACATCCACCTAAAAGATTCAACCACATATCCTTAGTCAAACATACTTAGGCTCGGGTCAACTTCATCTAGGGTGGGGCCTATTTGTATTCCGGGAAACGGGTCTAACAATTCTACCCCCCTTATTTAGATTTCGTCCCTGAAATCTGTCGTTCTATTTCTAACCACACTTAGTCTCATAACACCTCTCATTCTTAGCACCTTAACTCTTAGTTATTTAGTGCAGCGACTTAAGTGACCCCCGCAACTTTGTGCAAACTATAACGCATCACATGCCCTAATCCACATTACCCCCGCTTACTTTTATACCACACAACTCTCGCTTAGATTTTACATAATACCAGGCTTACTTATTATTGCTAATCATCATTCTAATCAGCCCTATTATCGCACATCATCATTTCTCTCGCTTTATCCTCTACCCTCATTCTTGACTACCCGATACTTAAGAAACTCGTACTAATACGTTCACATTCCGTTACTTTCGTTCATCATATTTCGTACCACACCGCAAGGCACATTATGCCACCATTACAATTTCTCCATCCCATCAAGGTCCTTCTAAGTCTCTTCTAAAAGCCATGGTCTAATTCTAACCCTCCTATCTTAATCCTTACAATTCCTAACTAACTCTAAACTCCCGCTTTCTACTTCTCTAACCCTACTTGTGCCGTGTCAGCAACACATAGCCCACTCGTTTATAATTCCTCATTTACATGGAAAGGCGTCCCAATCGATGTAAATCAAGAAATATAAACTCATGGTTATGCACTCCCGACATAACACTACTACTCCTATTTCCAAATTTAACTTTTATTATTTTCTCATTGTTTTTATTACATTATTTTTACTCTTCTTAGACTTGGATCCTTCACATTATCACATTCATCATGGGGATACTTTTATATGCCATGGACGTAGGCAACCCCTTGCCGGTGAAGGCAACACTTTCATCCCGAAGGATCTTTAACATTCATCCCGAAGGATTCCTTAACATTCCTTTACTTGGTCATCCCAAGGGATACCACATTTATCATTCATTCCGAAGGATCATTACATTCACACCTTATCACCTTAACAACGGATCCAAGTCATAAGCACCACACACACATTATTACATTCGATTATTATAGTAATTACCGCTAATCGCCTTAGCAGTAATATGAAAATTTTAGAACGACGCCTTTATCTCATACACACTCCTTACATTCTTAATCCGCTTTAGTTATTTTAACATCTTTACTTTACCTCTTGCATCCTTAGCCTTCGTTAATCATGTTCACATTCTTACATTACATTTTAGTCCACTCGACTCATTTACGTCTAGACTTCTCATATTTTACCAACCGAAACTCATGCATTCATTTTGGTGATTACAGCGCCGTAATATGATAATTTCAAGACAACGTCTTTATCTCACACATACCCCTCTCATTCTTTCTTACGTTTTTAATCCATTACCTTTTTATTTCCGTATCTTATCTCTCTTCTTTTAGTCTCACTCGCTTCCTTTACATGTAGACCTTATATAGATCGTCAATTATAACACGCCCATTATTTATTAATGATTACAGCTAATCGCCTTAGCCGTAACATAATTATGTCATGGCAATACCTTATCCTCATACACGCCCATCTCATTATGGCTATTAGTACTTAAGAAATTTCGCTCTATTTCATTCTTTCTTACATTCTTAGCTCGTTGCATTCTCATTCTCATACCTCATCTCCTTTCTTAATTTATTTATGTATTTAAGCGATATTATTCTTTCTTGCCATTTACATATATGCCCTTCATAGATTAATAACGTTAAAACCTTTATTAGCGTTCCCTTTTTCTTTTCACGCATTCTATTTACGTAAGTTCATTATGTTACCGCACAATGTATTATTATGTTATTGCTTGCACACTTGACTCGTCCTATTTGATCATTAGTGTTTAAACGTATTCTTTTTATCTTGTCATTATCTTACCCACACACCTTATTTCAATCCTACCAATTTTACGTCATGTTAAGTATACCATGTACATTCTTAGCTTATCGCATTTAATTTCTGACACTCAAACTTTTTCATTTAATTTCCGTCCGTTATATATATATCCCCGTTTAATCGCAACTTCACTTTCACACTTAACTCTCAAGTACTTTACCCTACTGTTACCTCGTCTCTATACCAATTTAACTTTAGTCCTTAATCACTAAATTTAATGAGACCCTATGTGGGTCACAATTCATGCCATCTTTTTCTATCCTCATTCTTTAACCCTCAAGTTATCAAACATCTTAATATTAACTCGTTAGTTTCGTCTTATCTCTTCACACTATACGTTAGTACACCCAATATCATCACGGTCCATACTTAAAGCATTGTTACTAAATCTTATTTGTTTTTCTTATGTCAACAACCCCTAACAATTTGCGTGTCAATTTCATCTTATCAATACACATTATGATTGAGTACACTTCTCGTCATCACAATTCATTATTTATGCGTTAACACTTTAAGTTACTTATTGATTCCATCCCTAATACCAGTTAGCATCTCTCTTCTTGTCTTGCTATGGCTATTCTTTTATCATACACAATCTTGTGTTGTTTACCCTTACGTTGATCCACTTACTTACACATCTACAACCCAACTATAAACTCATTCTTATGTTTGTCAACAACTCACTACGTGTCATCTTTATTTTAGGCAAGTTCTATATAATATTTGTCCATTATAGTTTACACATTCTATGTGTTCTTACAACGCACTTTTACTATTGCCCGTCAACCCCGTGTTGAGCATATTCTCAACCTTTATCATTACTTCATTTTAGTCTATTCAACTTTTACGCATATAAACCTTACATAGGTTTATTCTATCGCACTCACATAAGTCTCATCATACACATTTCAATACAGATATATTGACATGATTATATTCATGTTTTACAATTCTTTCTAGCACTCTTCAAGTTACTTTTGACTTCTAGCGGAATCTATATCTCATTCATCATTTCTACCCATTTGGTATTAATATGTTTTAGTTATCATGTTTTATATGATACATGACCTCACCACATCTTATTCATACACCCTTACTTTCTCATTTGGTTTTGCATATAAAAACTCATGCTCCAAGCATATATTCATTCATGTATCTCCAATCATCAGACTACTAACATACTTCGTTATTCATTTCTTACTTTATATTACGTTTCCCAAGCACCTACCCTGCTTCTTAACTTATTTCACATATCGATGTGTTCTTTTTAAATTTTTATCGACCACAACTAGGTCAACACATAATATGCATTCTAATGCATCATAACTCATACACTTCTAAGCCATCGTGCTCTCAAGCACACCACATAAAACTTAGACCTATAATGACTTACCATAGACTTAATATCGCATAAACGACAACACTTAACATCATATAAGCAATCATATCATAACCCTTAACACTTATCCGGCAAGTGTTAGAACATTTATAACATAATCAAAACATGAAGTCTATGGCATCATATATCATAACGCATAATCAATCTATGCCTAAGCATCAATATTCTAGCTATTCGCAAGCAATAGTCAACCTTATAACTAAGACATCATAACCATTTAACTTACTTACTAGCCCGTCTCTAATACCAGTTAGCATTGCTACTCACAATTCATCACTATAGTTCTATCATACAATTCACATATCGCAATACGATCCCCGTCACCAACCAAGGTGCACGACTAACTAATCATCTAAGTACCTCAAGTCCCCATGGACTTGTAACTTAAACACAACAACACTATTATAAGCATACATCACCTACCATCAATAGGCTCAACTAGCATTAAACGTAATCCATCTAATCACATAGCAATTAAATTTCGCGCAACCAACACTTATGTCCAACGCTTCTAAGAGTGGTTTAAGTCTAGGCAATCCTAAAGAAAACCTAATTCACTTAAACCTGGCTCTGATACCAAGTTGTAACACCCCGTACCCGCTTAGACTGAAATTTAAAACTTTTGACGCGGAAACGCTTGACTTTACCGGACTCATACAATTTCTTCATTTACATATCCAAAATATATCACATTTAACCCTTTTAAATACTTGTAAGAACATATACTCTAACACCTCTCAAAACATTTCATAATCAATTGTATAACACAACCAAACGACCCTTCAGACCAATGATACGCCGTATCCTTTTTGAAGGATACGCCGTATTACAACTGAGAGACAATGCGCCACATCAACCTAAAATGATGCGCCGCATCACCTTAAACTTCTGATACGTCGCATCTAATATACTAGATACGCCGCATCACCTTAACTTCTGATGCGTCGTATCTAATATACTAGATACGCCGCATCGACCAATTAAGACAGAACATCAGCAGGAAAACCTGCATATACTCAACACACCACACAATCCACTTTAACATCAACACAACATTATAACTTATGCCAAAACACTCATTTTACATTCAAAACCACAACAAACCATAATACACGGCCATTGACCCGTTTGACTCCAACATGAGTACGAATACACTTAAATCCAAACGCCCCTTAAACGTTCACTAAAAACGCTTAAAACACATTTGACAACTCGTTAGACTCCCAAATAATTACCCGACTTTGACACACAATAAACGACTCATAAAGAAGACTCTCGGGGGCACAACCTTGACTCGAGCTCGGCGTTCTACCTAGCTCCTAATGCTCACTATCTTCCAATAGCTTCCAAATCCTTAAGCTACCACACATAGTCTTTCATTCCGCCACACATGAACCTACAAAACGTTAACAACTAAAGGGGTAAGCTTACGCTTAGTAAGTAACCCATCATAAAACATATATCATACATATACTTTCACATAAGCATCATAATCAGATAAAAGCCACTAAACTACTTCATACCTCCTACATCACTCCCAACTTCATAATACAAATGCATCCATTCATCACAACTATAATAAACCACATACCTTAGCTATTCCAAGTCCATCAAGCTATCTTACTTTCAATCAAGGTCTCTAGCCACCTAATGTCCAACTCATAACCATCCTCAATCCAAATCTCCTATTCTTACACAATCATAACACATATATGATAATACATACATAACACATGTTTTGAAGAGAGTTACTTACCTTCAATCCAAGCTAAGCTACTAACACAAATCCCACCAACAACATCTTCTAGCCATCATCATCATCATAATCATCCTAAAACACATAATCATATATAACATATAATACATAATCATTAGATATAATCATGGTTAATACAACCATAACTAACCTCTAAGCACCTCTAATCATCATATAATCATCTATTGATTATATGATAATAAATCCCATCATTTACTAACTTAAACCCATTATAAAATCCTTACATAATCATCATTAACTCTTAATTATCTTAAAACACCATTTACCCTTTAATCCCAAGCTAGGGTTTACAAACCCTAGTTTCATAATTCATCAATTAAACTCTAATTAAGCATCATAAACATCATACCTTATGTAGGAAACAAGCTATAGGCTTAACCCTTGAATTATCACCACTAAACCCTCATCATCTCATTACCAATTGCTCCATCATCTTCCCTCTCTTCTCTCTATCTCGGCACCACAGAAACACACAAGAATTGTGTGGAGATATCTAGAACCTAACATATATAAACTAGCTGAGAGGGCATTTCTGTCATTTCTGCTTATTTAAGGTCGATGCGCCGCATCTATATTTTAGATGCGCCGCATCTTATATACGCCGTATCTCCTTCTCCAATACGGCGCATGGACCAAAACAAGTCAGTCCTACTTCCCATTTTACCATACGCCACATGTAACTTTCTTGATGCGCCGCATCTAGGCCTCATCAGACATCCACCTAAAAGATTCAACCACATATCCTTAGTCAAACATACTTAGGCTCGGGTCAACTTCATCTAGGGTGGGGCCTATTTGTATTCCGGGAAACGGGTCTAACAACATGTAGTGACCATCCGATTTCTTGAGGAATTGACTAACGTTGTTAGCGATCTGGGGCATATTTTGGCGACCATCCGTTATGCAAGTAACGTTGTTAGCGAACCAAGGTACAATCTAGTAACCATCCGTTATTTGGTAATGCAAGAATTCGTTGTTAGCGAGCTATTATGTTTTACATGAGATAGTGGCACATAAGTCTGATATTGCCCCTAAGCCTTAAACCCGAATAAAAGTCCTTTTTGACATGTATACTTGGCGCTCACACCATTTCGGTGTAGTTGTGTTTCTTGTACAAGCTTATGGTAATATTTAGATCATGACTGAGCAAATGAGTGTGATTTCTCTTATATACTCCACCAGTTATACAAATGAGTGTTTTGAGTGAAATATATTTCATTTCCTTTCGTGAGGTGTTTAGTAATGTGTATCATGCAAGAAAATCATTTGGGTATTGTCAAACATCTCGATGCTTCAACCATAAAAGCTTAAAATGATGAATCTAACTTGTACTCATGCTTGATAGATTTGCATCACATTTTTCTAATCATTCTGGTGTGCCATGTGGATAATTGTTTTTTATTTTTAGATTTGCTTGAGGGCAAGCAAAGTTCAAGTGTGGGGGATTTGATAACGCTTAAATCTAACATGTTTTTAGTAGCGTTATTTGTGTTTTTATATGTGTTTTGTGGTTATATTTATATGCTTTTATTACTTAATCGTACCAAAGTGTGTTTGCGAAGTATATGTAGCCAAAAACAGGAAAAAGGATGAAAATGATGCAAAAGCGAGGAAGAAGGAAATATTAATGATTTCATGAAGATTCTTATGGCAAGTCCCGCACCAAAAGGTACTTAGAAGAGTAAAAGTCCATGTAGTCAAGTTAATGAGTTTAAAGATGAAGGGAAAGATCAAAGAACCAAGAGCTACGAACAAGAAACAAGTCAAACGGCAAAAGTCCAAAAAGAGTAAATCAGCAAGCTCCATCCGATCGGATGCAGCCCGCATCCGATTCGGATGGAGGTCAGCTTTGAAGACCAACCAATCGGTTGGACGAAATACCGATCGGTTGGATGTCGTCTGATTTCCAAATCTTTATCATTAAGTCTTGTGCTTGCTACACATCCGGTTCTAGGACCTTCCAATCATAATTATTGTCCATTTAATACTACTTGGAGGACAAGAGAAGAATTAATGAACCAAGACCCTTGGTTGGAGTATTATAAGAACCATTTGATGAGTATTGAAAAAAAGAGAAACAATCAATCAACAAGAAGAACTCATCAACCTCTCATCACATACTCTTAATTTTCGTCCAAAAAGTCCAGGAGCAGAGGAGAGTCGAAGTCCATTTCATTTCTTGTGAGAATCATTGTCTTTTCACTTGTAATCTTATTTTCAATCATTGTTAGACTCTCAATCATGCTTTTTAATGTTCAAGGTTTTAAGATTATGTTTATGTTTGCTATGAGTGGATAGTGCCTTTGTGCACTTGCTTAGATGATGTGTATTACCTATTGATTGGCATATGATTGTGATAACATGTTTTAATTCAATTTCAAGTCGATTCTAAGAACCAATTGTGATCAAGTTTCATAGTGACATTTGTTGGTCAAGTTTAACTAGTTGCTAGTAATTTTAAGGGTCGAGAGAACTATTGTTATTCAACTAGTTATAATCATTTGTCTATGAATGATTGTTATCATCCACTATTCTTGATTAAACAAAGAAACTTAATCGTGATTGTAATGAAAATGCTTTTGTCTATCAAATCGGATTGATTGTAAACCATTTCAAGGGTCGAGAGATTAATAGTTTACCATCAATTGTGACCTTTTGTCTATAATCGGTTACCTTTCGTATTGACCATTTCTTAAGTTTGTTTGATAAAACAAAAGATTGTTTTTGTGTTTAAGGTACACCAACTTATGAACCTTGAATTGATCTTGAATTGATTGGTTAAACATAAAGCTTGTTTTTATAAACTAAGATCTTGACGAAGGTTTAATTTGTAGAAACAATAGATTAGTCACCAAACTAATTATCATAACCAACATGTTATCCAAAGTTATCACAATCATATTAGTCGATTGTAGTACACTAGTCTAAGCAAGTGTAGTTTTTAATCATTTGATTTTCATATTATCATTATTACTTGTTTGAGAAATTTGCTTTTAACTTACAATTTGATTCACTACACAAATCCCTGCGAACAATCCCGACTTACCATAAAAATCTTGCTACAACGGACGAGTATACTTGCTCGTATGTGTTGTTCTTAGATTCGGTAATTCACCCTTATAAATTTAAAACTTGCACGAACCCGACACATCATTTTGTATCATCAAATCTATAAAACCCAACAAGTTTTTCAACCATTCAACCTCTTTACCAGTAGCTGATAAAGCCACAAATTCAGATTCCATTGTTGAACTGGTGATGCAAGTTTGCTTCTTTGATGCCCAATAAATTGCACCTCCACCAAGTAGGAATACCCAGCCACTGGTAGACGAATTATCTTCAGTGTTACTGATCCTACTTGCATCAGTGTATCCTTCCAATACTGAAAGATAACCAGTATATGAGAGTCTATAATCCATAGTTCTCTTCAAATACTTCAGTACCCTTTAAATTGCTTGCCAGTGCTGAGCACTAGGATTACTAGTATACCTGCTCAGTTTTCCCACTGCAAATGCAATATCAGGTCTTGTACAAGTCATGGCATACATTAGGCAGCCAATCACCCTAGAATACTCAAGTTGAGATATAGCTTTGCCAGTATTAGGCATCAGCTTCTCAGTTGTATCCATAGGTGTACTCACTGGAGTACAATCAGAGTGGTTGAATTTCCTCAGTACCTTCTCAATATAATAAGACTGAGTGATAGAAATTCCCTTACTCTCATGTTTGATCCTTATACCAAGGATAACATCAGCCTCCCCCATGTCCTTCATGAAGAACCTTGATGACAAAAATTCCTTTGTCAGGTCAACCTGATTTTGGTCAATGTCAAAGATCAACATGTCATCAACATATAGACAAATGATGACTCATTTACCAGATTCATCAAATTTGCTATATACACATTTGTCAAACTGATTAAGTAAATAACCACTAGACAAAACCACTTCATCAAATTTTTGATGCCATTGCTTAGGTGCTTATTTTAGTCCATAGAGAGACTTAATCAGTTTACACACCTTGTTTTCATTTCCAGGCATGATGAAACCCTGAGGTTGGTTCATTTAAACCTCCTCATCCAATTCACCATTCAAGAAAGCTATCTTCACATCCATCTGATGAATAATCAGTTTGTGAATTGATGCCAAAGCAATCAACAATCTTATGGTACTGATACGTGCCACAGGGGCATAAGTATCAAAATACTCTATCCCTGACTTTTTTTTAAAGCCCTGAATGACTAGTCTAACCTTGAACTTTTCAATAGTTCCATCTACCTTTATTTTCCTTTTGAAAATCCATTTGCAACCAGGTGGTAGATCAGCCAACACCCAAGTGTTGTTGCCCATGATGGAGTCCATCTCATCATTTATTGCTTCTTTCCAGAAAGCAACATCCTGGGACTTCATTGCTTCATCAAATATTTTGGGGTCATCCTCAACATTAAAGCAATAGGAGTGTTGGTCAGAGACCTCATCCCTTGTTCCTTCAATTAAATATAATTGAAACTCAGGTCCAAATGACTTTGGAGTCCTGATCCTTTTGCTCTTTCTGAGCTCAGGTTCAGGTTGTTGAACCACAACCTCATCAGAGATCTCTGATACACCAATATCATCAGTTCCATTAGGAATCCTCTGACTTGGTCTAGGATTGATTAGAATCTATTCTCATCAAAGAGTGCATCCCTTGATTCAATTATTGAGTTAATTGAAACATATTCATTAGGTTCAATAACATAGAACCTATATGCATTGGAATGCTCAGCATATCCAACACAGATGCATTCAATGCCTCTTTCACCCAAAGTTTTCTGCTTTGGATCAGGGAGTCATACAACTGCCCTACAACCCCAGACCTTGAGATAGTTCAGGTTGGGTTTCTTTTTAGTCCAGAGTTCATAAGGGGTAACCTTGTTCTTTTTGTTGGGAACCCTATTCAATAAATAGCAAGCTGTTAACATAGCTTCACCCTAGAACCCTTGACTCGGTCCTGAATAGGACAACATGGAATTAACCATCTCCTTCAGCACTCTGTTTTTCCTTTCAGAGATACCATTTTGCTGAGGAGTATAGGGAGCAGTCGTTTCATGGATTATACTAACAGACTGAAAATACAGAGTATCCATGTACTCACCTCCCCTATCAGTCCTTAATCTTTTGATCAGGGACCCAAGTTGTAATTCAACTTCAGTTTTAAATACTTTGAATTTATATAATGCTTCATCCTTAGTATGTAACAGATAGACATAACAAAACCTAGAAGCATCATCAATAAATGTCACAAAGTACTTCTTATTCCCCAAAGAGGGAGTGACATGCAAATCACACAGGTCACTGTGTATTAGCTCCAAGAGCTCAGTCTCACGTTTTACACCCTCAAAAGGTTTCTTAGTTATTTTGGTCAACATGCAAGTCTTAAACTTTTCATTGTCCATGTCAAAAGCTGGGATTAACCCATCCTTAGACATATCTTGCATTCTTTTATAGTGTACATGGCCAAGTCTAGCCTGCCAGAGGGTAGATTCGTTCTGTTTAAAGGTTGACATAAAGGCTGAATTAACAATATCAGTGACAATATTAAGCATGAACATTTGATTACATAAATAGCCAAAACCAATAAACACACCATGTTTAGAAAAAACAAACTTATCAGATTCAATAACTTGTTTAAAACCATGATTATTCAAAACACTACTTGAAACTAAGTTTTTCCTTATATCAAGAACATGAATAACATTAAACAAAGTTACAACCTTTCCAGAACTAAAACTAAGATCTACACAACCACGACCATGCACCAGGGCTGTTGAACTCATTTCCCATGTGAAGAATAGAACCATCATTCAGTGACTCGTAAGTCTTGAACCAGTGTCTATCTTTGCACACATGAACAGTTGCTCCAGAGTCAACCCACCACGCAACATCATCATCCTGCACATAGTTAGATTCAGATACATATGTAACATAATAAATCTGAAAAGATTTATTAAACATATTCTGAGCTTTCAGTGAGTTGGTAGAACCACCACTCCCTGATCCACTAGTGCCTGAACCATTGGTTTTACCACCAACCTTAACACCTTTGCAATCCCTTTTAATGTGACCAGTTTTGCCACATTTCCAACAAGTAGGTGTTTCCTTCTTGTTAGGGTCAGCCCTTGTGTATGATGTTTACGTTTGCCCTTGTTGTCATTGTACCTGGTGGAGTTGTTATGTTCCACCATATTTACAACTGATGCACCAGTAGCATTGCTACTCTTTGGCTTGTCATTATCCTGCGCCCTGGGGGATTCCTCAATACGCAGATGACTGCCCAACTGAACAAGAGTCAGTTCTTCCTTCTTATGTTTCAATGTATGCTTGAAATCTTTTCAAGAAGGAGGGAGTTTGTCAATGATACAAGAGACTGAAATGGCCTCATCCATGTTTATTTTGTGTTGTGTAAACCTTCCAAGTATACCAAGAAGTTCATTGTATTGTTCCATAACTGGTCTTGAATCAATCATTTTGTAATTTGTGAAATTATGATGAGGCGAAAAGTGTACCGCTTTTAAGGGGTCATTTAAGCCCGAAATCGTATTTATTTGATCAAATATTGCCCTAAATCGTTCCTTTTGTCATTTTAGGTACTTTTGAGGAGAAATCTGGAAAAGGAGGCATTTTGGACGTTTTTGGAGCATTAAAGTGAAGAAAACGGCAAAGTCTCAAGAATCGGCTAAAAGTTACTCTTGACGGCGTCACAATTAACATGGGACGGCGTCATGCCTTGGCAAGAAAAGTTGGATGTGAAATTTACTCATGACGGGCCAGTGAGTTAGCATGTGAATTCTGACGGCGTCACGCTTTAACTAAATCAAGGGCGTCACGGCTTAAATCATAAGGGGACGGCGTCACGTTCATGATCCGACGGCGTCAAGCCTTGATAGGCCAGAATGGATTTTTGAAGAGCTAAAGAGGGACGGCGTCAAGAAGGTCACCCGGGAACCCTAAAAGCGGCGAGGTGACGGCGTCACAATGCATAAGGTGACGCCGTCAGATCCAAAAATCTATATATAGTTTTCTAATTTTTTGTCATTAAGGGAGAGCTTAGTGTGTGGAATTTTGGGATAAAACCCTAAGACGATTTTAGCTACTTTTTCAGGGCTTTTTGCCTTGAGATCTTCCATGTTTCATTGAAAGATAAGTTATCAATTAATCATTCAATATGTCTATGTGTTGTTTGATTCTATCTTATGCTTGTCTTTTGTTTAACATGTTAGGCTAATTTTATCTTGTGTTTGCTTAGATCTAATGAAACCTAGCTATTGATTATTGGTTGTTAGTGTGTTGTTAGTCGTATTGGATGATTGTTTATCTATGTTAGGCTTAAGAAAACTGGCTAACTTCCTATTCGGTAACTTGCTTGAACGTCTTAAGAAACATGAACCAAACGCGTACTAAAGGTTTTTATGGTTGTATTTAATGCACAAGCGAATTCTAGTGATCCCATGTTAGGAGCTTCCTAGCCGGCTCGACATAGGAGTGAAGTAGGAGCTTGTAGAGTTGGGGAAGTAAGTACGCCACCCCACGAATGGTATTAAGGAATACACCCGTCATCCACGCAACTAATACACACTAATTAACCGGTAAAAGATAGTTAGGGAGTAAGGAAATCTAAGTAAACACATTTCTCTACACATAAGTTTCTCACCACATTTCATTTTTGTTATTTTATTTTATTTGCATTCGTAGTAAATTTTGGGTTAGTTGACTAGCAACTAATTCCGCCCACTCCTTCAAAACCGAGAATTTACTTGCTTTCATAAAAACTATAAAAACATAAAAAGAATCTTCCTCAACCCTTAGACCTAATTAGAGTAGCCTTTCATACCTAACGAACACTATTCCCTGTGGAGAACGATCAATCCCCCGTACTTACCACTACACTATACTACATCGGTCAGGTACACTGCCTGGTGGGGTTGTAAGCCTCTTGAGATCCCTCGAGAGGTAAAACCTGTTGTAAGGTTACAAAACCACGCAATCAAGTTACTTACAAGAAACTTCTTACTTGATGCATCCTCAGCCATATATTTGGCATCCAAGGAATCCCATAGTTCTTTGGAAGATTCAACATTCTGATAAATATCAAAGAGAGAATCAGACATACCATTGAGGATTAAACCTCTGCAAATGTAATCATCATTCTCCCATTTGCTCCTCTTCCTCATTTGTTCCACAGTAGCATCATCACCATCATCAGGAATAGGAGTGCTCAGAACATACACCACACTCATGCTTGAAAGCAAGAAGTGCATCTTCTTCTGCCATCTCCTGAAGTCCACCCCTTCAAACTTATCAAGCTTGGCAAAGTTTGAAACCATGTGTTTCATAGCAGCAGGGTGAAGAACAGGGTGAAGATAATCAATGACCTAACTACGTACCAATAATGGTTATCGGATATCACTTGAAATCGTGTTATCACTTTCCAAAGTAAACTATTCGACCCTATTGCCTGGGTATCACGAATATCTACTTGGGATAAGACCAAATGTTTGTTATTGAATTAGGCACAAATCAATAACCCTTGCGCATCCAAGTGTTTATGTTTTCTGTTATTTTTTATATGTCTCATGCTTGATTGATTTCCTATATATAGGAAAGTACTCACAGCTAGTTAAATGGAATTATGAGGATTAATCGGCCCATTAATCGCCTCATAATTATCCCCATTATAGCCAATAGTGGTTATATGACCAATTAAACGTGGTCATAAAGGTAGTTTCAACTTCCACTTGAATAGGTCAAAGCAGTTACATACTTATCCCAGCAGTACTAACTTAGTAACTTGCTATAGCAGTACTAACTTAGTACCAGCAGTACTAACAAAGTAATAGCAGTATTAACTCTGCTCCAGCAGTACTAACTTAGTACTAGCAGTAGTAACTCAGTGAAGGATTAAACCTTCTGATGAGTTACTCCTAATCACTATTTGAGTCAGGGTAGTCAGGGACCTAATGGGTGTACACTCCGTACCTCCTGACCCATTACCAGGTGTGAACTGATCCCTCAAGTGCACTAAATTTTCCAACAATTAATATTTCATGATAGTGAGGGACTTTTGGCAATAGTGGTACTTAGGCAACAACAAAATCAGGCATAGCATACATTCGTAAAATCACTTGCGTTCAGGTTTATAGCGTGTATCTCCCCCACGTGAATTTATAAAGCGTGTAAAAGTGGGGCTATGAACTCACCTCAGTGGTATGGTAGTCGAGATATAGTAGTATTCAATGTCGTAAGTAAACGGCTCTAACACGCGACCTAGATATATATAGCAAGTCTTAGGTTCATTGTTTTAGGACTCGATGTGAAACGATCTAATAAGTTTGAAAAATATTTAAGGGTTGTATCATCGATGCTTGTGTGGCAAATGCTTAAAGTTCAAAAATAAAGTGTTTTAAACATTATTTGAGTTGCGTGTATTTTATTACTTATAGTGTATCTTTTCTTAATATTACGAAGTTTATAATGATATCGTCTAATATTTAACAAAAGTTAGTGGATGATAAGTTAAAATATTTATTTTAAATAGTTAGTGAATGGTAAGTTATTAAAATGTTTGCATCATTTGTTTTTAAGTGATTCGATTGTGAATTTTATACTATTCGTTTAAAAGTTTAACGTTGTTAATTATATTTTGATATCGTCGTATTTATATTTTATAGGTAAGTTTTTATAAAATTTTTGATGTAACTAGTTTGTAAATATAAGTTTTCAAAAATATTATAAAGTTACAAAATTTACCCTTGACTTATATAAAGGTTACATTTTTATCCAAAACTTATACCTTTTTCATTTCTAGTCCAAAACTATAAAATTATACTTTTTACTCAAACTTTCTGAAAATGACAGTTTCTACCCTCAGTTTTTATCCAAAAATCATAGTTGACAGTTTTTACCTTATACTTTACCAAAAATTACATTTTTCACCCAAGTTTCGTAAAATTTGCATTTTTAGTCCAAAAATCAATAAATTGTAAAATTTAGTTTTCTTTTATTGAGTTAAGTTTTATTTGTTTGTTTTGAGCTTATTGAAACTGCTTATTTCGAAATAGGTTATCCAAATGGCTAATGGGCCTTAAGGCCCAATCGATTATATAAAAAACAAATATCAACGAGAGCTTATGAGCTTAGGGGCTTATTTTGTGAGTTCAATAGTGTGTATTTTAGCTTATTAATTCAGTTTATGCATACAGCTTATAGGGCTAGCTTATTTGAAATACATGTTGGGCTTCTCAGCCCGTTTAGGGTGCGTTTGGTTTGAAAAGAACAAGCCAAGTGACTTGTGTCATTTAGGCTTAGCTTAGTGACTCAAAAGGGGTGTAGAATAGCTTATTTAGTTGGCTCGTTTTTACAGCTTATTTCCTTGGGTTATTAAGAAACGAGTTGGGCTCATATGCCTAACAATGGCATCGTTATTAGTGAAAACTAAGCCCGGTCCATAATTGGTTTTAAGATAGTGAGTTTATGCTTTTTCAAAAGTGTAGATTAGTTTATACCTAAGTGCTCATTAAGTGTTTCGACTGCTTGTTACTCGTCAGCTTATAACATAGTTTATTAGCTTATTATTTTATTTATTCAACCACACATGTTTCCACGATACATCAATTTTGTTTATGTGTTACATTTGTACGTAACATATGTGAGACAAAATGAGTTTTGAGGGCTTAAAGTATTACGTACAAAGTGATGTTTTCAAAGAGGCTAGATAACGAAACTAGACTACACTACGTATTGAAATAGGTTCAAGAGACTTACAACACCAAAAAGGTGGTGATGAGGTATGTAGGGAAAATGAACGAGATCAAAAAGAACCCTAGCTTCCAGATTTTAAACCCATAATGAACTTAACCCGAAAGACTCTTAACTTGCAACAAGTCAAATACCCTAGCTTGTCTTCCTTCTTCTTTCACGATAGTAACGAGAAGACCAAATGGAATGTGTTTGTGTTTTGTCTTTGTGGTTCAAATGAGTTAAGAGTTGAGACACTTAAGTAAAGGATTAATATTAGGGTTTGACAAAAGAGTTTATGGATCCTTTGGTTTAGCCGTTTGCAAGGGGAAAGAGGGGGAAAGGGTGAGCAAAAACATAATAGTTGACTACATTAAGGGTTTGAGCTTTATCCAAAGGTCCATAGTCATTATTGGGAGACAAGTAGTGACATTGTTATACTAGTGATGGGATTAGGATAAAAGTACTAGGAGTTTAGTTTTTAAAAAAAATGTTTTTGTGACAAGTTTTTCATAAGGGTGCGTTTGGTGGTATTTCACGAAGGCCACAACCCCATTTGGGGTTTGTTGGGCTCACACATAACCAAAGCCCAAAGAAAGAAAAGAGTGGGTTTGTTGTTTGTTAGTCACAAGCCGAAGCCCAAAGGGATTATAAGATGTGTGTTTGAGTCGAGCCCAAACAAAAAGGAAGGTGTGTAGTTGCTCTAATTATCGGCCCAAAAAAGCCCAAGTAAAGTGTCGGGTTTGGCTAACCCGTAAGTAAAATTTGTGCCGGTACGTGTGTGAGTCCGTTCGACGTGAAACGTGTGATACATCACATAATAAGTTGACGAATATAAATTCGTAGATGCATGATATTTAAAATAAAATAATAAAAAATAAATCGTAAAAAGGGTTAATTTAACTTTCAAATTGAATTACTTCGAGTTTAATATTAATTAATGACTGGGTAGATTACGGGATACTACAATACCTACCTGTTAGACAGAATTCCGTCCCGGAATTCTAAGCTGTGATAGTTGCCGGGGTTGCCTCGGCGAATAAATGTGGTTAATTGGCACGAATTTGGTCTTCACGCTCCCAAGTGTACTCTGGTCCTCTATTAGAGTTCCATCTCTACCGGTTCTTCAATAAAGTTCAGCTTATCATCAAGCCGAATCTCTTTTAATGGAATGACAAGAGATTCATCTGATAAGCACTTCTTCAGGTTTGATACGTGGAAGGTATTGTGTACTTTACTGAGCTCCTCGGGAAGTTCGATCTTGTACGCCACTGGATCAATCCTTTCTAGGATTTTGAATGGCCCAATGTATAGATATTGAACAAGATTACCAAGTGGATCAAGATTCATCTTAATCTCATTTGAGTACGGCCATACAAACATTTGTCCAATTGATGCGTGGTTTTGCGACCTTACAACAGGTTTTACCTCTCGAGGGATCTCAAGAGGCTTGCAATCCCCACCAGGCAGTGTACCTGACTGATGTAGTATAGTGTAGTGGCAAGTACCGGGGGATTGATCGTTCTCTAGGGGAATAGTGTCGTTAGGATTGAAAAACTACTCTAATAGGTCTAAGGGTGAGGGAAGATTCTTTTTGTATTTTTTTTTTAATTTTTATAAAAGCAAGTAAAATCTCGGGTTTGAAGGAGTGGGCGGAATTAGTTGCTAGTCAACTAACCCAAATAACTACAATTACAAATAAAATAAAATAACTGAAAATAAAAAGGTTGTGGAACTTATATGGAGAGAAATGTGTTTACTTAGATTTCCTTACTCCCTAACTATCTTTTACCGATTGATTAGTGTCTATTAATTGCGTGGATGACGGGTGTATTCCTTAATACCAATCGTGGGGTGGCGTACGTACTTCCCCAACTCTACAAGCTCCTACTTCACTCCTATGTCGAGCCGGCTAAGAAGCTCCTAACATGGGATCACTAGAATTCGCTCATGCATTAAATACAACCATAATAACCTTAGTACGCATTGGTTCATGTTTCTTAAGACGTTCAAGCAAGTTACCGTATAGGAGGTTAGCCAGTTTTCTTAAGCCTAACATCGATAAACAATCATCCAATACAATTAATAACACACCAACAACCAATAATCAATAGTTAGGTTTCATTAGATCTAAGCAAACACGAGATAAATCTAGCCTAGCATGTTAAATAAAAGACAAGAACAAGATATAATCAAACAACACATAGACATATTGAATGATTAATTGATTACTTATCTTCAATTGAACATGGGAGATCCAAGGGTATAAAACCCTTAAAAATGGCAGAAAAATCGTCTTAGGGTTTTTCCTCACAAAGTTGCACACTAATGACTAAAAATTATGAAAATATATATAGGAAAACAGATCTGACGGCGTCACGTTATAGAGCTGACGCCGTCACCTCGCCGCGGTTAGGGTTTCTTGATGGCCTTCTTGACGCCGTCCCCTTTTAATCCTCCAAAATCCTCTCTGGCGCGTCAAGGGTTGACGGCCTTCTTGACGCCGTCCCCCTTTAATCTTCCAAAATCCTCTCTGGCTTATCAAGGGTTGACGGCGTCACACTGGGGCTTGACGCCGTCACAGGTACTTTTCCAGCAGATTTTGAGACTTTGTCGTTTTCTTCACTTTTATGCTCCAAAAACGTCCAAAATGCTTCTTTTTCCAGATTTCTTCTCCAAAGTACCTAAAATGACAAAAGGAACGATTTAGGGCAATATTTGATCAAATAAATACGATTTAGGGCTTAAATGACCCCCTAAAAGCGGTACACTTGATGCGTATGCGTGTCGTAGTATAGTTTTAGCAGTTTTAATGCCTACTCAAGTTTTAAATTTATATTTAGCCGACTTATCAATAACACACACACTTAACGAGCAGTGTACCCGGTCAGTATGAATATAATGGTAAGTAGAGTGTCGATCACTAGGAGTGGAACGTATTATCTCGTTATTCTAATTAGTATTTTAATATCCTAACGCAAGGGGGTTTCAACCTGAGAGACTGGCACGATTTGTTTGCAATTAAATAATAAAATAAACCAATAGGCACGAATCAGCAAGTAGCACACACGTACACAGATAGATACTCGAGACAATAAGAGGGCTGTCCTTATGATTAAGTAGATTGTCACTTGTTTTATTGATAGCTTTATATGAAGTGTATGTAGTTAACCCTTTCTCGTTGGTCCTAATCTTATCGGCGAGTAAACCCTTAATGATTACTTATGTCTAAAAGTTATTCCTAAGTGATCAATTTAGTAATAACCGTGGGAGCCACATTATGTCCCGCAGTCAAATGCCCGCAAGCCACTAATAAACACAGAGGTTATCAATGCACTAATAAGTAGTAACCAAAGACATCAACATATAAACTTTAATTGATGGGAAAGCAAGTATTAAAGGGAGTGCAATCTTTCGTTGTCACATTACACAAGCCACCAATCCTGATGAATTAAAGTTTGCTAACACAATAAAACAAAACTACTTAATGAATTAAACACATGCAGCACCTTCTTACAGCTCTTGTATCTTTGATTTGGGTGTGTCTTGTGCTGCCTCCTTGACTGAATTCGTCCTTCGGTTCTTCTGTTCGGACTTAGGTTATAATGTTCGGAACTTTGGAACTTGTAATTCGTCTGGTCTACGGGGTATTTATAGTTTCTGTCTGAGGGAAGATGCGGCGCATCTAAGGAGTAGATGCGGCGCATGTACTTAACTTCGCGTGGGGTCCAAGATTATAATATTCAGGAATATTCGTACACCGCCAGAAGATGCGGCGTAACTCCATGATTAGATGCGGCGCATGTCCTCTTGTATCTTGGATCGTATCTGGTGATATCTTGATAGAGATGCGGCGCATGTCGAGAGTGAGATGCGGCGCATCTGGAGCAGATTAGTCATGATCTTCTTCATTTCAGTAGACTCTTAACTTTATGCATGTTTTGCTCCATTATTAGTCCAAAATCGCCAAGTTTCACCAAATGCTTGTTTTTACCTGAGAATTACAAAAGTAAACGATTAAGTATCAATCCTCATACATAATATAGTAAAACAAGTCAAATTAATAGGATAAATGATAGTAATAAAATGTACTTATTTAAGTTCATCAAATATCCCCCCACTTGAACTTTACTTGTCCCCAAGTAAACCTTAGAATTTCTCTTATGAAAATGTATCCTAAAAGATGTTAGGATTTATTTTTATATTTAAGCATGTATTCGTTTATTTCATAATCACACAACTAAACACTTAACGAATTAGAAGTAAAATAAAATAAGTCGATAAAAGCAAATCTAATCGTTTAACTGTCCAGTCGTGACGAATATTCTATCATAAGCTTGGCAAGTATACACATCTCCTCCACTAAAGCTAAGGAATAACAAGTCTAAAGCGGTAAAAAGGGTTTGTAGGCTTAAGGGTTAATTATTCTCTTTCACTATCGATCTCAAATTCCAGAAAAGGCGACAAAATCACAAATACATGATCGAATCCACGAACACGATACTTGCAATTGCTCAAATCCTTAACTCGAATAGGCTAAAGATAGGTCCAAACTTCACCAATAATAATATATCAAAAAGGGCGACAAAATCATAAATACATAGCCGAATCCACGACTACGATACTTAAGATTGCTCAAATCCCTAATCTCAATAAATCAAAGGTTTGGTTGGATAAAGAATAATAAAGGGTATGGATAACATTTGGGATATAAATTGGTGTAAAATGAAAAATAAACAAAACAAATAAATTAAAATCCTAAGTGTGGTTAATCACTATCCCAACCATCCCATGAATAAGACTCATATCATCGAATAACTCACGCTTTAACACTTGAAACACACGCTTTAGGTAGACACGAATTATACTCAACAAGATCTTAATCAAAGAATAAACCTTAATTGGCGTTCCCATAACTGCCAATTCCCATTCAATCCATAGATATAGTACAACAAATAGTGGTGATATCGACCACTTACATATCTTTACATAAGTTGGTTAAAACTAACATCCAACTTTTCTTTCTTTCTTTTTCTTTTCTTATTTTTTCGATTTTTTTTTTTTTTTTTTTTTTTTTTTTTTTTTTTTTAACTTGAAACATAAACATAGATGTGTAAAATTTCACCACATCACTATAACTTTCTTTCCGGATAATTTTTCCATACTTTTTATAACTTCAGAAATAATGGTAATAGTGAAAGTAGTAAACACACGAAAAATAAACTCAAAGATATACAATATTTACTTTCACTCCAATTGCATTGTGCAATTTCCCGACCTAACCAAAGATAATGAATTACGCACGCGAACACAGGTAATGTAAGGAAACACACTTTGCCTATAGCAATTAACCAAACCACGGATTTTAATCTACAGGGTAGGCTAAGGTGTAAGGGTGTAACGAAACATTTTAAACATAGGTGTAAGAAACGAAAGGAATGGCTCTGAGTGTTTTTCTAGGGGTATCTTACTCTAAAAATGAGAGTAACAAAAGGGTTTATACGGGGGTTAACTAACCAGTGTAGTTAGTTAATAACACATAACATAATAAAGGCCATTTGGGTGTAATCCTAGAAATTTACCAATTTAGACAAGTCATTCCAATTATATAAATATAATACTCATTATGGTGGTCTCGAATAGTATACAAGCCAAGTTCTAAAGTTTACAAGTCACCGGCACACTCATAGATTTGTGAATTTTGAAAAATCACAATTTTTGAAAATAACGTCATGTGTGCAGCTATGCAACTTAGATCTTAAACAAAAACATGCTAAATTTTTTTTTAAGTTTGATATATTAAGCACATTTTAAGCATAATTTTTGAAAAAGTTTAGGACAAGTAATTGTTAAGTGTTCTAATTCTCCAATCCCCCCACTTAAGTTAAACAACGTCCTCGTTGTTTGTATAAAAGGTTAAAAACTGGAAAATAAAAGAATTAGAACAGAAAAACTCCCCTGAGATTTGCTCGGTATGATCCTCCATTAGTATAAGAGCAAAAATCATCTTTTCTTGTGGATTAGAACGTTAAAGCTTCATACTTGATGTATCCACAGGAAATCCAGGAAACTATAATACCACCAATGCTTTAAAACACACCTAAGATAAGAAAGGTTCAACTTGCATAATACATTAGTAGTTAGGAAAAATAAAAATTAAAAATTAAAAAATGAAAATCATCAGGTCAGTCGATGCGCCGTATCTTATGGAAGAAGATACGCCGTATCGAGCCTGGAATAAATACGGATCAGAATAAAGATGCGCCGCATCCTTAACCAGGGATGCGCCGCATTAAAATAAACTGATAAAAAGTTTTAAAGTCGAAAATAAAAATGCAGAAAAATAAAATAAGATATGATATGACCATTGCAGGAGATGCGTCGCATCTCAGAATTGAGATGCGCCGTATCTTCATATGGGCCTGACTGACTCGACACAAAAAAAAAACAGAATAATAAAAAAATTTCGGGTTGTCTCCCGGCCAGCACTTGTCTTTATTCCAGAGTCTTCAAGTTAGACTCACGTTCAGCTCTTTACTCCAATACGTGATTCCCACATTGCTTATGTAGGATCCACTTAGCTACTAATTCGTCACGTATATATTCAGGTCCCAAATGCAACACTTCGTTGTAGAATCCTTCCATCAATTGATATGGGTACTCAATCCCTCTCTTTATATCATCATTACTAATAAAAAGGAATGGAGAAAATTTGTAGCAGATCCTGCTAGTAGCATGTTTAAATCCTGGGTGAGTTCGCGGCATCATATAGGTGATAATTTCGCTTCCACATTGAAAGGTGATCTTTCCTTCAAATCGTTTTGCATTAATAGTGATCTCCCTACAAAATGGTTTTCCAACAATTACGTCACCCATACTGCTGTCACAATAGGCATTCATGTTTTCAACCACGGCGAACTCGGTAACAATAGTAAAGCGTCCAACGAAGATCGGGACATTAATGAAGGCTCCAACAACATTCTTTCCCTTGTACTCCACTTTATTTCTCATAATGGAATTGTAAAACCTTCTTGACATGACATTGATTGGTAAAATAGGAAAGAAATTGGCGTCAATACACTTGTACCCAATCATGCATGTGAATTGCAAATTGTAAGCACAATCGGCGTGGATCCTTCTACCGTAATCCCAAGAACCATCATATCCCTCAAATTCATCGTAATTCCTAGTAGTAATAACGTTGACTTTTGGACTATCTAGGATTTCTCCATCTTCCAGCTCAGATTCCACATCATCCATGAACAGGTCACTGGATTCTAATGGTCCATTAAGGTCATTAAGTTCAATGTAGTCCCCATTGTAATGTTCGGGTGATTTTTCATGCACTAATACTTCATTCATAAAATTGGCTTCGAAGTCTAAGTCAATCAGTTCTCCGAACCCTTCCATTATCCTTCTGAAACAATCACGAAAAGCATCAGTAGGATTTGTTCGCAAGAAGAGAAATTAATGAATATAGAAACGGATATAAGAATACAAATAGCTGATATCTGCAGACGATGCGCCGTATCCAAAGAGTTGGATACGCCGTATCTTAATACGTTAAAATTAAATCAGACTTTATCCAGAAAATAGATACGCCGCTTAGAATTTATGAATGCGCCGTATCGGATTAATTAATCAAAAATCAGCTTATCTAATTAAAATTAAATGCGTCGTATTAACGAAAGTTAATGCGCCGTATTTTCGTTACGTTTAAAAATAAATATCGATTTTTGATTCAGAAAGATGCGCCGTATCGATATAGATCGATGCGTCGTATCTGTTTAATAATTCGCAAACTGTTTTTAATTAAAATAATAGATACGCCGTATCTGCAAAGGCAGATGCGTCGTATGGCGTTAACGTTTAGAAAAAAAAAATTTATCAAAAACAGATACGCCGTATCTGCTAAAGCAGATGCGTCGTATTACTTTATCGCTTAGAAAAATTTTCTTATTAAAAACAGATACGCCGTATCTTGGGGAAAAGATGCGTCGTATCGAATTAATTAAACGCGTTGTATTTAAAAAATTTAAACGCAATACGCCGTATCTGAGAAATCAGATGCGCCGTATCGTTTGATTTAGCACAGTACAACGATAGCAGAACAGAAAAATACGAAAAAATAAAAACAAAAAAATAAAAACACACAAACAAAAATAAACACACAAAAATAAAAGAAAACAATTAACACACAATACAACAAATATGCAAAATAATACAATGATGCAATTAATCTAATAAAAAGAAAAACCTAATTAAAATACTAATCAAATTAACAGATAATAACAATTCACTCCCCGGCAACGGCGCCAAAAACTTGATGCGTATGCGTGTCGTAGTATAGTTTTAGCAGTTTTAATGTCTACTCAAGTTTTAAATTTATATTTAGCCGACTTATCAATAACACACACACTTAACGAGCAGTGTACCCGGTCAGTATGAATATAATGGTAAGTAGAGTGTCGATCACTAAGAGTGGAACGTATTATCTCGTTATTCTAATTAGTATTTTAATATCCTAACGCAAGGGGGTTTCAGCCTGAGAGACTGGCACGATTTGTTTGCAATTAAATAATAAAATAAACCAATAGGCACGAATCAGCAAGTAGCACACACGTACACAGATAGATACTCGAGACAATAAGAGGGCTGTCCTTATGATTAAGTAGATTGTCACTTGTTTTATTGATAGCTTTATATGAAGTGTATGTAGTTAACCCTTTCTCGTTGGTCCTAATCTTATCGGCGAGTAAACCCTTAATGATTACTTATGTCTAAAAGTTATTCCTAAGTGATCAATTTAGTAATAACCGTGGGAGCCACATTATGTCCCGCAGTCAAATGCCCGCAAGCCACTAATAAACACAGAGGTTATCAATGCACTAATAAGTAGTAACCAAAGACATCAACATATAAACTTTAATTGATGGGAAAGCAAGTATTAAAGGGAGTGCAATCTTTCGTTGTCACATTACACAAGCCACCAATCCTGATGAATTAAAGTTTGCTAACACAATAAAACAAAACTACTTAATGAATTAAACACATGCAGCACCTTCTTACAGCTCTTGTATCTTTGATTTGGGTGTGTCTTGTGCTGCCTCCTTGACTGAATTCGTCCTTCGGTTCTTCTGTTCGGACTTAGGTTATAATGTTCGGAACTTTGGAACTTGTAATTCGTCTGGTCTACGGGGTATTTATAGTTTCTGTCTGAGGGAAGATGCGGCGCATCTAAGGAGTAGATGCGGCGCATGTACTTAACTTCGCGTGGGGTCCAAGATTATAATATTCAGGAATATTCGTACACCGCCAGAAGATGCGGCGTAACTCCATGATTAGATGCGGCGCATGTCCTCTTGTATCTTGGATCGTATCTGGTGATATCTTGATAGAGATGCGGCGCATGTCGAGAGTGAGATGCGGCGCATCTGGAGCAGATTAGTCATGATCTTCTTCATTTCAGTAGACTCTTAACTTTATGCATGTTTTGCTCCATTATTAGTCCAAAATCGCCAAGTTTCACCAAATGCTTGTTTTTACCTGAGAATTACAAAAGTAAACGATTAAGTATCAATCCTCATACATAATATAGTAAAACAAGTCAAATTAATAGGATAAATGATAGTAATAAAATGTACTTATTTGAGTTCATCAACACTTTTCGCTTCATCAAATACCCTTACACTTGAGATTTGCTTGTCCTCAAGCAAATGCGCTTTTATTCTAATCAAAATACAAGTTAGGGGTCATTTAACGCTAATATAAAAGTAATTACAACAAATAGTCGTTCCACTTTAATCATAATAAGCACGGAGATTACAGACTAGCACCTCACAAGTAGTGTTTAGATACTCACATCTCTCAGGTGTCATAAAAGTATATCTCATAAATGAAAATGGATAATATCTCTCACTACCTGTCATAGCAAATAGATTACCATAGGCTTGGGAAAGGATCGAAAACCTCCTCCACTAGGCGTAAGCACCTAAGATAAACTATCAAAGAGGGCTTTTAAATGGGTTATAACGTTAGGTGTAGGGATATGATAAACACGGTTTTGTTGGATAAAGGATATTTTATTGGTGGCGAGTTAAAGATCTTGATTAATTACATGTACAATATGGCGTTGCTAAGCCAAGACTAGACTCGACTTAAGCTAATGAAAGAAATAACAAAAAGATAAAATAAACATAAAATGAAACGGGATGGTAGTCCGTATGTTTTTTTCTACTTTTTTTTTTTTTTTTTTTTTTTTTCCATACACTCTTGCCCTACCATCCAAAATAATACATCGTAGGGGGGTTGTATCCCCCTTACACTTGAACTTTTACATAACTTTACAAATAACTATTCTAATGACTCGAATTAAGATAATCGAAACACTTGGAGTACTTTTAAAATATTTAGCACATATGGGGGTAATAATGTTTTTCTTCCCCATTACTCCATTACACTAGTACTTTACCCATGAGTCCCAATCGTCCCAAAACAATATGTACAAGGATATGACTCGACTTAGCAACCATGTAATCAATTAGATAATTAACTTGGGGTTTAAACAAATGTTGTCACAATAATGCACTAAAAATGAGTGCATACAAGGTAGGCTAAGGCGATTTGGGTGTACATTTAAGTGGGGTGTAAACAAATTCTTCCTTTAAGTAAAATGCTTAAAGGTCGAAACGAAAAGATAGGCTCTGAGGGGTGTACTAGGGGTATCGTGTACTAAAAATGAGTACAACGCAAAGGGTGTGGGAGAATTACTTGACCAATGTAGCCAATGTAATTATAACAAAAACACAGGTGTAAAACAATGGGTTAATCCTAATGCCTCTTATCATGTAGTAAATCTAACTACACGAATGTAGTCTCACTTGTGGCCTCGGAATGGTCCTAACGCAAGTTCTAGAATCTAAGTGCTACCGGTACACACATCATAGCATAAATGCTTTTCCTACCAATTCTAGGGGCGAACCTCACATATTTGGGGGTGGAAAATTTTTTAGTGGTACGGTTTTGTGCTAGTCATATAACTCCTATCCGTGAGACGCTCATTAAGACCAAAGTTTCACTCCTATATGTTGTAAAAAATTTTAAATTTGGCACTAAAATTGCCTTAACAGGTATTTCTCTCAGTTTTATTACACATCTACCATTAAACAAACAAAAAATCAAGCGTAATAGCATTCTCTAAAGTATCGTACTTTACCCCCCCTTACACTTAAGATGAACATTGTCCCCAATGTTCAAATAACAAGATATAAAAGTAAATAAGGTAAAAGAATAAAATCAAATACTCCCCTGATTCGCTTGGTGGATAAAGGGGTAACATGGTTAGATCTTCTTCCAAGGTAATGTTGAAGCTTCAAGATTAAAGCAGCGCCAAAAGCTTGATTCCATATACATCTCCTTGTCCAAAATAACCTGTTAAACCTGAGAAAACAAACACGAAAACCTGCATAACATCGGCGGGATAAATCTGTATAAGGATATAATGCTTGTGGAATGATTATTTTGCATATTCCTGGAGTTTATAAGTTAGAGATTTAATAAAAACTTTTTATGATTCCGGAAGAAAAACAAAACTTTCAAAAATTTCAGAAAATTAAAACCTGACGCCGTCAGGTTGTAAGGCCTGACGCCGTCAGAAATGATCTGACAGAATTCTCATGTTAAGTTTCTGGAAAATTTCTGGAAAAACCTATACCCTACTTCCTGGAATTCCTGCAAAATATCATTATGACTCGATACAAGCATTTGACTCAAACAATTACTAATATGTATGTTAATTTAATATTGTTATGATTCATGTTCATTTGTTCTAATAAACCAATTTGGATTTCCCTTACACTTAACTTTTGCAAAATACCTTTATATGTAGTAAAGACGAAGTTAAAAACAAGATAAAGCATTTTCACAATTTAGTTTTGAACATGAATCAATAATAATAAAAATTAAACATACATACGGAAGCAAATAAAATCAAACAAACAAATAAATAAACACACAAAGCAAATAAAGCTTGGGTTGCCTCCCAAGAAGCGCTTTTCTTTATTAACGAGTCTTGTAGCTAGACTCAAAGTCACCGTACATTACGTGACTCCATCATCTCGCATTATGACGTATCCCTGATAGATATAATCCTTGTTATCAGGATGGTAATGTTTCAATCGTTCGACATTCGCGGTCACTCCTCCTCCCTTGCTGGTCAAGCTTACTACCCCATCTTGATGTAGACTTTTAATTGTGAATGGTCCGTACCACCAGGGACTTGGTTCATCGGTAGGTGCTTTTGTTTCTGAATGCCTTAGGAGCACTGAGTCTCCTTTTGTAAATTCAACGGGGTTATTGGTCTGCTCATCAGCCTCAATATAATCGTTATTTCCACCCTTACATTCTCTAATCTCATTTTCATTGTAATTCTTAATCCTTGCCTCCCATGCAAGGATTTTCTCTCGAACATTACCACAGATTATATTGGGGTTCGTCTCCATCTTCTTTTGTAGAGCAACATCTCGTATATGACATGGGATCGTTGGGAAGTTTATTGTTTTCTTTCCCTTCTTCATTTGGATGGTACTATTTTCGTAATTGATTTGTGCCCTAGTGGTAGCGAGAAAGGGTGCCCCAAGGATTATTGGCATATTCATATCATTTCTTTCAATAATCATGAAGTCGACCGGATACAGGAATCCGGCAACGTTGACCAACACATCTTCTGCAATTCTTAACGGGTACTCATAAGAATGTTTTGCAAAGGAGAGTTTAGTACGGGTGATGGATGGCAGTTCGTCGGTTAACTGGACATAAACGGACAAAGGCATCAAATTTGCGTCGGAACCTTGGTCAGCTACCGCATCCAGATGCTTGAGTTTTCCAATGCTGCATGGTATTTCGAATACCCCATGGAATTCCTGCTTTTCCACTAACTTTTGTCTTATGAGGCTCTCATACAATTGCCCTCCGGGTAATGTGTCGGATTCATCATCCGGATTCATTTTCTTGGACTCCTTGTTGGGTAGATGAGTACGTCGATAGTTTCTCACCCAATCATTTATGGTCTCCTTGTTTATTTTGTGCCTCAAGTGATGCCTCACTTGTTGTGACCTTGGCGGTTCTATCATTTGGCGCTCCTTGGAGGGCGTCTCCTTTCCTTTGTCTGAACCGCAATTACAGGCATTGGCGTTTCCAGCATTAAGTGGGACGAGGTCGATTTTGTTGACTTCCATAGTTATCAACTTCCCCCTCTCTTCATTCTCGCCCTCTTGGACGATGGAGATGGCTTTGACAGATTTAGTGTTGGGAACTTCAACGTCATTCCGCACCAGCACTTTTTCAGGAGCTTTTGTATTTGTGTATTCTTTCAAAAGGTCCATCATCTCCGCCATCTTCTCTTCCATCTCCTCCTTCTGTTTGTAGACGGCTTCCTCAAATTTTGCCAACCGTTCGGAGTGTTGTGACATGTATTCACCCATTCGAGCTTCGAACGTTGGACTAAGTTCCTGAGGTGGTGAGTTGGGTTGAGCAAGCTTATAGAAGGGTGTAGTATTTTCCCTAAGGGGTGACTTGGATAATGGTGTTTGCTTAACGCTAGAGACCGAGTTAACTGTTGCTTTTTGTGGACTTAAGGGTCTCTTTTGTTTTTCCATAAGATATGCAACCCTCTTCTTAAGTTCACTAACGCTTTCCTCGGTGATTTGGTTGGCTTTATCGGGCGATGAATGTGTGTTGATGATGAGGCGAAAAGTGTACCGCTTTTAAGGGGTCATTTAAGCCCGAAATCGTATTTATTTGATCAAATATCGCCCTAAATCGTTCCTTTTGTCATTTTAGGTACTTTTGAGGAGAAATCTGGAAAAGGAGGCATTTTGGACGTTTTTGGAGCATCAAAGTGAAGAAAACGGCAAAGTCTCAAGAATCGGCTAAAAGTTACTCTTGACGGCGTCAGACTTAACTCTGGACGGCGTCATGCCTTGGCAAGAAAAGTGGGATGTGAAATTTACTCATGACGGGCCAGTGAGTTAGCATGTGAATTCTGACGGCGTCACGCTTTAACTAAATCAAGGGCGTCACGGCTTAATTCATAAGGGGACGGCGTCACGTTCAAGAGGTGAGGGCGTCAAGCCTTGATAGGCCAGAACGGATTTTGGAGAATTAAAGAGGGACGGCGTCAAGATGGTCACCCGGGAACCCTAAAAGCGGCGAGGTGACGGCGTCACAATGCATAAGGTGACGCCGTCAGATGCAAAAGTCTATATATAGTTTTCTAATTTTTTGTCATTAAGAGAGAGCTTAGTGTGTGGAATTTTGGGATAAAACCCTAAGACGATTTTAGCTACTTTTTCAGGGCTTTTAGCCTTGAGATCTTCCATGTTTCATTGAAAGATAAGTATTCAATTAATCATTCAATATGTCTATGTGTTGTTTGATTCTATCTTATGCTTGTCTTTTGTTTAACATGTTAGGCTAATTTTATCTTGTGTTTGCTTAGATCTAATGAAACCTAGCTATTGATTATTGGTTGTTAGTGTGTTGTTAGTTGTATTGGATGATTGTTTATCTATGTTAGGCTTAAGAAAACTGGCTAACTTCCTATTCGGTAACTTGCTTGAACGTCTTAAGAAACATGAACCAAACGCGTACTAAAGGTTTTTATGGTTGTATTTAATGCACAAGCGAATTCTAGTGATCCCATGTTAGGAGCTTCCTAGCCGGCTCGACATAGGAGTGAAGTAGGAGCTTGTAGAGTTTGGGGAAGTAAGTACGCCACCCCACGAATGGTATTAAGGAATACACCCGTCATCCACGCAACTAATACACACTAATTAACCGGTAAAAGATAGTTAGGGAGTAAGGAAATCTAAGTAAACACATTTCTCTACACATAAGTTTCTCACCACTTTTCATTTTTGTTATTTTATTTTATTTGCATTTGTAGTAATTTGGGTTAGTTGACTAGCAACTAATTCCGCCCACTCCTTCAAAACCGAGATTTTACTTGCTTTCATAAAAATTATAAAAACATAAAAAGAATCTTCCTCAACCCTTAGACCTAATTAGAGTAGCCTTTCACACCTAACGAACACTATTCCCTGTGGAGAACGATCAATCCCCCGTACTTACCACTACACTATACTACATCGGTCAGGTACACTGCCTGGTGGGGTTGTAAGCCTCTTGAGATCCCTCGAGAGGTAAAACCTGTTGTAAGGTTACAAAACCACGCATCAAGTTTTTGGCGCCGTTGCCGGGGAATAGTTATTGTTTAGGTTGAATTTTTATTTCTATTAGGTCTACTCACTAGATTCCTTTCTAGTGAGATTTTTGTTTTATTTTTCTAGGTTTTCTTTAGTCTATCTATTTTCTTCGTGTCTTTGTTCGTAACCATACCATCCGACATCATGGAAGATGGTAATATCCTTAACCCACACAACCCACCACCACAACAACCACCACCACCTCCTAGAGCCCGCACTTTAGGAGGATATTCCCTAATCTTGGATGATGACCCCCCTAATCTTAGAATCACTAGGAGCCGAAGCTCGGTAAAGACTCTTGCCACACCCTATGCTGAACCCGAAAGGGAAATGCATAAATTAAGGCGACTCCACCAAGCGGCTGAACCATCCACGATCAATTTTGATGATGCCCTCTCCGAGGAAGAATCCAATCATCATTCTACACCTCCTAGCCCTCAACCCAATCACGATATGGAAGTTCCCGAAATCCCAATCCCCAAATGTCTCAAGGACTACTCTTCTCCCACCCCTCGTGGTTTTTCCAATGCTATCGTTTTTCCAAATGAACACACGGATGGGGTCTTGCGTGCAACTGATATTTGGCTGGTCCAAAGTGTATGCAAGTTTCACGGATTGAAAACTGAAGATCCAATCCAACACATCAAGGACTTCCTGAAAATAGTGGATACCCTCCACACGGATGGAGCCACTAGAGATACCTCCCGGTTGCGATTCTTTCCCCTTACCCTTCATGAAAGAGCCGGAGACTGGTATAACCAACTTCCTTCCGAATCTATCTTCACATGGGAACAGCTTATCTCAAAATTCTATGAGAAATTCTTTCCCATAGGAAGAACTTCAAAGTTGAGAGACGAAATCCTCCGCTTCCATGTTGAACCCGCAGAACCTATCCACAAATCTTGGGTTAGATTCAAGGATCTAATTAGACAGGTCCCTCATCATGGCATTGAACTCTGGCTTCTTGTCCAAATCTTTTATGACAGTGTCTCCAAAAACGACCAATTGGGCATTAATAATTCATCAAAAGGAAAAATAGCCAAACTAAGCGTTGAGGAAGGATGGAATAGAATTGAGGAATACGCGAATGATCAAGACGATACCTGGGATGAACCCGATTCGATCATGAGCGTTTCCAAGATCATGAAAGAGCCTCCTTTTGCTAGCCGGGTGAGTAGATTGAATGATCAGGTATCTTATCTAGACAAGTCGCAACCAACTAAGCGGTTATCAAACCCATACTTGATCTGTGATCAATGTGGTGGCCCGCATGAAGTAGAGGAATGCGAAGATGATACCACCACCGAACAAGCATGCTTGTCAAGCCACGACATCTTCGATGATCCTTCGCTCTTAACTTTCTACCAAAACAATGATTTCACCCCTTGGGGAAATCTTGTGAGAGAAGAGGGAGGAGGAGAATGTCCTGACTATCAGGTTAGGAGCACTTTTGAGGATGATCTCGGGCATTTCACGTTTGAAAAGAATCTGCAACTAAATGGTCTTGACGACTTTATCAATAGCCAACAAACCAACGTAAAGGCCAAATTCGCAGAACTCAACGCCACTCTCGACAGCCTTGGCGAACCACAAAGAGATCCTTTACTCGCCATCACCACTCGTGCTGGAACAACTACTAAGGATCCACCCTACCCAGCTCAACCATCTAACGCCATGGAACCCAACACCCCTCATGAGGAGAACGATAATGTGAACGACGAAAATCCCGAGCAAACCCCTCCGGTAACTCCATCCCCACCTACTCCTGCCAAACAGCCCCTTAAAGTCCCATACCCATCTCGCCTCAAGAATCAAAAGGTCGAAAGTGATAATAAAAGATTCCTGTCATATTTGAAGAATTCGGTCGTCACCATACCCCTTCTTGATGCGTGTTATCATATGCCCAAATATAGTGCATACTTCAAGAGGCTGCTCACCAACAGGAAAGGGCTCGAGGGTCTTGTAACCTTAGGAGAAGAATGTTCTGTGGTGACCCAACGAGGGCTACCAAAGAAGGTGGACGACCCAGGTAGTTTCACCTTGCCCTGTTCAATTGGATCTCTTTCAGTCAAAAATGCTTTAGCCGACTTAGGAGCAAGCATCAATCTTATGCCGCATTCCCTGTTCCTCAAGCTAGGGTACTCTGGGTTGAAACCAACCCGTATGAGCATCCAACTGGCCGTTAGATCAGTCAAATACCCCTTAGGAATATGCGAGAATGTGCTGGTTAAGGTTGGGAAGTTTAAATTTCCAGTTGACTTCGTCATCCTAGAGATGGAAGAAGATGATCTTGTTCCCATCATTCTAGGAAGACCCTTCCTTGCAACTTCTCGTGCTGTTATTGATGTTCATGACGGCAAACTAACCTTACGAGTGGGGGCCGATAGCTTAACCTTCGACATCAAGGACACAATGAATCTTTCTCTCGAAGCAGATAATCAACTGTATTTCATCGAAGAAATCGATGAATTATCCGACGAGATTGATAATTGTGTAGATGAACAGGTGGAAGCTGGTTGGTTGCGAGATGAAGCTTTCTTACCCATCTTAGAGGAGGAGAAAGCTATGGATGTGAATGCAGTCTCCTTCTATCCCAGACAAGAAATCGAACAGCTTGAGCTTCGTAAGCCCGAGAACAAACTTAAACCTTCCATTATCGAGCCACCTGCGGTAGAACTCAAGGAACTCCCAACCAACCTTGAATATGCTTTCCTTCAAGGGAAAGATCAACTTCCGGTAATCATAAGCTCTTCTTTGAAAAGTGAACAAAAGAATAAACTCTTAGGAGTTTTAAAAAATTATAAAGGAGTTATAGCATGGAGTGTAGCCGATATCAAGGGTATTGACTCTACCTTTTGTACGCATAAAATCCTCATGGAGGAGGATTATAAACCCAGCGTGCAACCTCAAAGGCGAGTAAATCCCAACATAAAGGAAGTCGTAAAGAAGGAAGTCATTAAGCTCCTAGATGCAGGACTAATTTACCCGATTTCGGACAGTCCATGGGTAAGTCCTGTACAGGTTGTACCAAAAAAGGGAGGAATGACGGTAGTGAAGAACGATAAGGATGAGTTAGTACCTCAACGAACAGTAACTGGATGGCGTGTGTGCATCGATTATAGGAAGTTGAATGATGCAACCCGAAAAGATCATTTCCCTCTCCCATTTATCGACCAAATGTTGGAAAGGTTAGCAGGGCATGAGTACTACTGCTTCCTAGATGGGTTCTCAGGATATTTCCAAATCCCTATCGCTCCTGAGGACCAAGAAAAGACCACGTTTACATGCCCATATGGCACCTTCGCCTACAAGCGAATGCCCTTTGGACTATGTAACGCCCCCGCCACTTTCCAGCGCTGCATGACGGCAATCTTCCATGAGTTAATGGAAGACAGCATGGAGGTCTTTATGGATGATTTTTCAGTCTTTGGGAACTCTTTTGATCGCTGTCTTGCTAACCTTGAGAAAATGCTCAAACGTTGTGAAGAGACCAACTTGGTACTAAACTGGGAAAAGTGCCACTTTATGGTAAAAGAAGGGATTGTGCTGGGGCACAAAATTTCAGGAAGTGGAATCGAAGTAGACCGGGCAAAAATTGAAGCTATATCCAAACTTCCCTATCCAACAACTGTCAAGGCAATCCGTAGTTTTTTGGGTCATGCTGGCTTCTATAGGAGATTCATTAAGGATTTCTCAAAGGTAGCTAAACCAATGACTCAGTTACTCATGAAGGATGCCCCGTTCGACTTCTCTCAAGAGTGCAAGGACGCATTCGATCTATTGAAGCAGGAACTCACCCAAGCTCCAATTATGGTTACCCCTAACTGGGAGTTACCCTTTGAAATCATGTGCGATGCTAGTGATTATGCTGTTGGAGCAGTATTAGGCCAAAGGCTTAACAAACACTTTCAGCCAATATACTACGCTAGCAAAACCATGAATCCTGCTCAAGAAAACTACACTACCACTGAAAAGGAATTACTAGCCGTGGTATTCGCTTTTGATAAATTTCGCCAGTATCTTGTCCTTTCTAAAACGGTTGTTTTTACGGATCATTCAGCTATTCGATATCTTTTCGCTAAACAGGATGCTAAACCACGGTTACTTCGTTGGATCCTACTATTGCAAGAGTTCGATGTTGAAATTCGTGATAAGAAAGGAGCAGAGAATCTTGCGGCTGATCATCTCTCTCGTCTCGAAAACCCCAGCCTCGCTGAATCTGACAAGAGTGAGATTCGGGAAACATTTCCTGAAGAGCAGCTCATGTTAATAAATGATTCTGAACCTTGGTATGCGGATTATGCTAACTACCTGGCAAGTAGAGTCATCCCTGAGCATATGAGCAGGCATGAAAAAAAGAGGTTCTTTAATCAATTAAAGTACTACTTTTGGGATGAGCCCTTCTTATTTCGAAGATGTCCAGATCAGGTAATCAGGCGTTGTGTTTCGGAAAGAGAGGCTGTCAGAATCATGAAAGAGTGTCACGCAGGTCCATCTGGAGGACATCACGGAATAAGCACTACTGCACGAAAGGTCTTCGACGCGGGATTCTATTGGCCTACAATATTTCGTGATGTGAAGGGAATGATACAAACTTGTGACGCATGTCAAAGAGCTGGGAATATCTCTAGGAGGGATGAAGCTCCACAGAATTATATACAAGTTTGTGAGGTTTTTGATGTCTGGGGAATTGATTTCATGGGACCATTCCCATCTTCTGGAGGGAATGAATACATCTTGGTGGCCATTGATTATGTTTCGAAATGGGTGGAAGCACAAGCCCTTAGGACTAACGACGCTAGGGTAGTCATTCATTTCTTAAAGAAATTGTTCGCTAGGTTCGGAATTCCGAAGGCTCTTATTAGTGACAGGGGAACCCATTTTTGCAATTCACAAATGGAGAAAGTCATGAAAAGATATGGAGTCTCTCACCGATTCTCCACCGCTTACCATCCTCAAACAAACGGTCAAGTCGAGAACACTAATAGAGCCATAAAGAGAATTTTAGAGAAAACGGTTAATCAAAACAAAAAAGATTGGTCTTTTAAGCTCGACGAGGCTTTATGGGCATTTCGAACCGCTTATAAGACACCAATCGGGACAACCCCGTTCCGTATGGTATATGGCAAGGCATGCCACCTTCCAGTAGAACTGGAACACAAAGCATATTGGGCACTTAAGGCTTGTAATTTGGATTATACAGTTGCGGGAACAAATAGATTCTTACAGCTCCAAGAGCTTGATGAGTTGAGATTAGAGGCTTATGAATCTTCCATCACATACAAAGAGAGGGCGAAAAGATGGCATGACCAACGGATTAAGAGACCCAAGGAGTTTTCAGAAGGAGACAAGGTCTTATTATATAATTCTCGCTTAAGGCTATTTCCTGGGAAACTTAAATCTAGATGGTATGGACCTTTTACCGTAAGGAGCTCCTCTAAAACCGGAGCCGTTGTATTAATTGACGACGAGGATAGAGAATTCACTGTGAATATTCAACGAGTCAAGCATTATCAAGAGAATGGTAATGAAATGATCAATGAGGAAGACATAACTTTCGATGAAGAAGTCACGTAATGTACGTGACTTTGAGTCTAGCTACAAGACTCGTTAATAAAGAAAAGCGCTTCTTGGGAGGCAACCCAAGCTTTATTTGTTTTATTTGCTTTGTGTGTTTATTTATTTGTTTGTTTGATTTTATTTGCTTCCGTATGTGTGTTTAATTTTTATCATTATTGATTCATGTTAAAAAGAAAATTGTGAAAATGCTTTATTTTGTTTTTAACTTCGTCTTAACTACATATAGAGGTATTTTGCAAAAGATAAGTGTAAGGGAAATCTAAATCGGTTTATTAGAACACAAATTAACATGAATCATAATAATAATAAATTAGCATACATATTCGTAATTGTTTAAGTCAAATGCTTGTATCGAGTCATAGTGATGTTTTGCAGGATTTCCAGGAAGTAAGGTATAGGTTTTTCCAAAATTTTTCCGGAAACGTAACATGAGAATTCTGTCAGATCATTTCTGACGGCGTCAGGCTTTACAACCTGACGGCGTCAGGTTTAATTTTCTGAAAATTTTTGAAGGTTTTGTTTTCATAAAAAGTTTTTATTAAATCTATAACTTATAATCTCCAGGAATCTGCAAAATTATCATTCCACAAGCATTATATCCTTATATATAGATTTTATCCCGCCGATGTTATGCAGGTTTTCGTGTTTGTTTTCTCAGGTTTAACAGGTTATTTTGGACAAGGAAATGTATGTGGAATCAAGCTTTTGGCGATGCATTAGTCATGAAGCTTTTACATTATCTTTGGAAGAAGATCTAACCGTGTTACTTCATTATCCACCGAGCGAATCAGGGGAGTATTTGATTTCATTCTTTTACTTTATGCTTTTACATTTGTTATTTGAACATTGGGGACAATGTTCATCTTAAGTGTAAGGGGGGGTAAAAGTACGATTAGAGAATGCTATTACGCTTGATTTTTGTTTGTTTAATAGTAGATGTGTAATAAAACTAAGATAAATACCTGTTAAGGCAATTTTAGTGCCAAATTTAAAATTTTTTACAACATTTAGGAGTGAAACTTTGGTCTTAATGAGCGTCTCATGGATAGGAAGTTATATGACTAGCACAAAACCGTACCACTAAAAAATTTTCCACCCCCAAATATGTGAGGTTCGCCCCTAGAATTGGTAGGAAAAGCATTTATGCTATGATGTGTGTACCGGTAGCACTTAGATTCTAGAACTTGCGTTAGGACCATTCCAAGGCCACAAGTGAGACTACATTCGTGTAGTTAGATTTACTACATGATAAGAGGCATTAGGATTAACCCATTGTTTTACACCTGTGATTTTGTTATAATTACGTTGGCTACATTGGTCAAGTAATTCTCCCACACCCTTTGCGTTGTACTCATTTTTAGTACACGATACCCCTAGTACACCCCTCAGAGCCTATCTTTTCGTTTCGACCTTTAAGCATTTTACTTAAAGGAAGAATTTGTTTACACCCCACTAAATGTACACCCAAATCGCCTTAGCCTACCTTGTATGCACTCATTTTTAGTGCATTATTGTTACAACATTTGTTTAAACCCAAGTTAATTATCTAGTTGATTACATGGTTGCTAAGTCGAGTCATATCCTTGTACATATTGTTTTGGGACGATTGGGACTCATGGGTAAAGTACTAGTGTAATGGAGTAATGGGGAAGAACATCATTTATTACCCCCATATGTGCTAATAATTTTAAAAAAGTACTCCAAGTTTTTCAATTATCTTAATTCGAGTCATTAGATTAGAATTTGTAAAGTTATGTAAAAGTTCAAGTGTAAGGGAATGCAATGCCCCTATGATGTATTATTTTGGATGGTAGGGCAAGAGTGTATGAAAAAAAAAAAAAAAAAAAAAAAAAAAAAAAAAAAAAAAAAATCGAAAAATCAAGAAAAATACAAAAAAAAATGAGAAAAAGAAAAATAGAAAAAACATACGGACTACCATCCCGTTTCATTTTTTGTTTATTTTTATGTTTTTGTTATTTTGTTATTTTGTTTCTAGCTTAAGATTGAGTCGAGTCTTGGCTTAGCAACATTGTATAGTACATGTAATTAATCAAGATCTTTAACTCGCCACCAGTAAAATATCCCGTATCCAACAAAACCGTGTTTTCCTTTTCCCTACACCTAACATTATAACCCATTTAAAAGCCCTCTTTGATAGTTTATCTTAGGTGCTTACGCCTAGTGGAGGAGGTTTTCGATCCTTTCCCAAGCCTATGGTAATCTATGTGCTATGACAGGTAGTGAGAGATATTATCCGTTTTCATTTATGAGATTTATTTTGATGACACTTGAGAGATGTGAGTATCTAAACACTACTTGTGAGGTGCTAGTATGTAATCTCCGTGCTTATTATGATTGAAGTGGAACGATTATTTGTTGTAATTACTTTTATGTTAGCATTAAATGACCCCTAACTTGTATTTTGATTAGAATAAAAGCGCATTTGCTTGAGGACAAGCAAATCTCAAGTGTAAGGGTATTTGATGAGGCGAAAAGTGTACCGCTTTTAAGGGGTCATTTAAGCCCGAAATCGTATTTATTTGATCAAATATCGCCCTAAATCGTTCCTTTTGTCATTTTAGGTACTTTTGAGGAGAAATCTGGAAAAGGAGGCATTTTGGACGTTTTTGGAGCATCAAAGTGAAGAAAACGGCAAAGTCTCAAGAATCGGCTAAAAGTTACTCTTGACGGCGTCAGACTTAACTCTGGACGGCGTCATGCCTTGGCAAGAAAAGTGGGATGTGAAATTTACTCATGACGGGCCAGTGAGTTAGCATGTGAATTCTGACGGCGTCACGCTTTAACTAAATCAAGGGCGTCACGGCTTAATTCATAAGGGGACGGCGTCACGTTCAAGAGGTGAGGGCGTCAAGCCTTGATAGGCCAGAACGGATTTTGGAGAATTAAAGAGGGACGGCGTCAAGATGGTCACCCGGGAACCCTAAAAGCGGCGAGGTGACGGCGTCACAATGCATAAGGTGACGCCGTCAGATGCAAAAGTCTATATATAGTTTTCTAATTTTTTGTCATTAAGAGAGAGCTTAGTGTGTGGAATTTTGGGATAAAACCCTAAGACGATTTTAGCTACTTTTTCAGGGCTTTTAGCCTTGAGATCTTCCATGTTTCATTGAAAGATAAGTATTCAATTAATCATTCAATATGTCTATGTGTTGTTTGATTCTATCTTATGCTTGTCTTTTGTTTAACATGTTAGGCTAATTTTATCTTGTGTTTGCTTAGATCTAATGAAACCTAGCTATTGATTATTGGTTGTTAGTGTGTTGTTAGTTGTATTGGATGATTGTTTATCTATGTTAGGCTTAAGAAAACTGGCTAACTTCCTATTCGGTAACTTGCTTGAACGTCTTAAGAAACATGAACCAAACGCGTACTAAAGGTTTTTATGGTTGTATTTAATGCACAAGCGAATTCTAGTGATCCCATGTTAGGAGCTTCCTAGCCGGCTCGACATAGGAGTGAAGTAGGAGCTTGTAGAGTTTGGGGAAGTAAGTACGCCACCCCACGAATGGTATTAAGGAATACACCCGTCATCCACGCAACTAATACACACTAATTAACCGGTAAAAGATAGTTAGGGAGTAAGGAAATCTAAGTAAACACATTTCTCTACACATAAGTTTCTCACCACTTTTCATTTTTGTTATTTTATTTTATTTGCATTTGTAGTAATTTGGGTTAGTTGACTAGCAACTAATTCCGCCCACTCCTTCAAAACCGAGATTTTACTTGCTTTCATAAAAATTATAAAAACATAAAAAGAATCTTCCTCAACCCTTAGACCTAATTAGAGTAGCCTTTCACACCTAACGAACACTATTCCCTGTGGAGAACGATCAATCCCCCGTACTTACCACTACACTATACTACATCGGTCAGGTACACTGCCTGGTGGGGTTGTAAGCCTCTTGAGATCCCTCGAGAGGTAAAACCTGTTGTAAGGTTATAAAACCACGCATCAGTTGACCACCGAGTGTACGTCGTGGGAAATTTGCCACAGTTCATCATCATCGGATGCGAGCTCATCAATGATCTCCCATGATTCCTCGGCGTTTCTATCACGTAATCTGCCTCCGGCGGCTCGATCGATGGCACGCTTGGTGTGGTAGTCAACATGGTCATAGAAGATTTGAATTTGAAGCCAGAGATCTATGCCATGATGAGGGACTTTTTGGAGTGAGTCCTTGAATCTAATCCATGCCCCATATAGGGTTTCGCCTCGACGCTGTTCGAACATCAAGATATCCTTCCTTAACTTGGTAGTTCTTCCTGGTGGGAAAAACTGAGCAAGGAAACGAGTGGTGAGATCATCCCAAGAGGTGATGGATCCTGCGGGTAGACGCTCTAGCCATTGACTAGCTTGGTCCCGCAGAGAGAATTGAAAGAGACGCAGTCGGGTCATCTCTCGAGTGGCAACATCAAGGTCCATAGAATCAACGATTTTGAGAAAGTCCTTGAGATGTTGATTAGGATCTTCGGAACGAAGTCCATGGAATGCGTATCCGCTTTGCACCAACCGGATGGTGTCGGATCGCAAGGGAGTGACATTGGCTCCTTGAGTGAGCTCAATGGTGTTTCGATAGCCATGGTGGCTAGGACGGGAGTAGTCTCCTAAGGTACGGGCTCTAGGAGGTGGGTGTTGTTGTGGTGGTGGGTTGTTGGGATCGAGGATATTACCACCTTCCATGATGTCGGATGGTAATGGTTACGAACAAAGAAACGAAGAAAAAAGATAGACTAAAGAAAACCTAGAAAAATAAAATAAAAATCTCACTAGAAAGGAATCTAGTGAGTAGACCTAATAAAATAAAAATTCAACCTAAACAATAACTATTCCCCGGCAACGGCGCCAAAAACTTGATGCGTGGTTTTGCGACCTTACAACAGGTTTTACCTCTCGAGGGATCTCAAGAGGCTTGCAATCCCCACCAGGCAGTGTACCTGACCGATGTAGTATAGTGTAGTGGCAAGTACCGGGGGATTGATCGTTCGCTAGGGGAATAGTGTCGTTAGGATTGAAAAACTACTCTAATAGGTCTAAGGGTGAGGGAAGATTCTTTTTGTATTTTTTTTTATTTTTATAAAAGCAAGTAAAATCTCGGGTTTGAATGAGTGGGCGGAATTAGTTGCTAGTCAACTAACCCAAATAACTACAATTGCAAATAAAATAAAATAACTGAAAATAAAAAGGTTGTGGAACTTATATGGAGAGAAATGTGTTTACTTAGATTTCCTTACTCCCTAACTATCTTTTACCGGTTGATTAGTGTCTATTAATTGCGTGGATGACGGGTGTATTCCTTAATACCAATCGTGGGGTGGCGTACGTACTTCCCCAACTCTACAAGCTCCTACTTCACTCCTATGTCGAGCCGGCTAAGAAGCTCCTAACATGGGATCACTAGAATTCGCTCATGCATTAAATACAACCATAATAACCTTAGTACGCATTGGTTCATGTTTCTTAAGACGTTCAAGCAAGTTACCGTATAGGAGGTTAGCCAGTTTTCTTAAGCCTAACATCGATAAACAATCATCCAATACAATTAATAACACACCAACAACCAATAATCAATAGTTAGGTTTCATTAGATCTAAGCAAACACGAGATAAATCTAGCCTAGCATGTTAAATAAAAGACAAGAACAAGATATAATCAAACAACACATAGACATATTGAATGATTAATTGATTACTTATCTTCAATTGAACATGGGAGATCCAAGGGTATAAAACCCTTAAAAATGGCAGAAAAATCGTCTTAGGGTTTTTCCTCACAAAGTTGCACACTAATGACTAAAAATTATGAAAATATATATAGGAAAACAGATCTGACGGCGTCACGTTATAGAGCTAACGTCGTCACCTCGCCGCGGTTAGGGTTTCTTGATGGCCTTCTTGACGCCGTCCCCTTTTAATCCTCCAAAATCCTCTCTGGCGCGTCAAGGGTTGACGGCCTTCTTGACGCCGTCCCCCTTTAATCTTCCAAAATCCTCTCTGGCTTATCAAGGGTTGACGGCATCACACTGGGGCTTGACGCCGTCACAGGTACTTTTCCAGCAGATTTTGAGACTTTGTCGTTTTCTTCACTTTTATGCTCCAAAAACGTCCAAAATGCTTCCTTTTCCAGATTTCTTCTCCAAAGTACCTAAAATGACAAAAGGAACGATTTAGGGCAATATTTGATCAAATAAATACGATTTAGGGCTTAAATGATTCCCTAAAAGCGGTACACTTTTCGCTTCATCACCAATTCACCGAGGGGGCCAATAGTATCTAACTCCATAACATGTGGAAGAACAAATCCTATTTTGATTGCACGTGTCATTCATGTATTTCATATCACCCCTGAAGATGGTTTTTATAACTACCTTGTTCAGGACTGCGTTTAACCATATCAAGGAATGAAATTCCACGCATGCAAGACCTACTTGCATCTCAAGTCTAAGGATAAGAGACATAACCATTTGTGAGGTTCACTATTGATGACGATCCATGTAGTGAATACTCATAGGTTGGGTCAGTCCAATGTTCATCAAAATGAACAACATGTGAGTTTGGTGGAATCATCAATTAATATCTATTCTTAATAAATATCACCAACACGCTCACATTTGCCTTAATTCGATAATACTTCCGTATCGTCAACTGGCAATGGACAATTTTAGAATAAATAAATTATTCATGGATTAAACATGCAAATATAGAACACAGTAGTATAAATGAAGACGATCATACCAGGTATATCAATTCATTATATAATATGACTGCTTACAGTTCCATTATCCAAATACTAAAAATAGATATGTATAAGACTACTCATAGATCGGAATCCGATGTTCCCACCATGATCAAATTATGTTGTAAAAGACAACAAGTAGTCATCTGAGTAAACTTTGAGAATACTTGTTTCAAAACTCATGAAAGGTTTGAATGATGATTGTCCTTTGTATGTGTGCATTCAAGTACAAGACGAGTATTGCAACAATGCATTCCATGGGGTGTTTGAAGCTAGCAAAATACCTACTTTAGACAGTCATCTGAATAGTTTCTCAAACTATAAAGTATTATACCAAAGATTAACTCAATGTATTAAAAAAAAATACATTTGAATAATCACTTTTCAACTCAAAATTTGATATAATTTTCGGATGCAATAAAAAATTCCAAGCCCAATACGGATTGAGATAATCAAATTCACACGGCCTAATAAACTTTGAGTGAAGCCTAGTCCATGTTTGATGGAATACTCGATCCAGAATCCCTCTTACCCTAAACATCCAGGTATTTAGGATCCCCTTTACACTCCATCTTAACCATAATCATTCTTAGTAAAATAATCCGCCCCCTTCACCTAAAATCTTTTTACGCTCCATTTGCAGTCAACATCATCTTAACCAACCCTAAACACCCAAATCAACTTCATTTGCCCAATACATCTCCATCATCATCTAATTATCCGTGTATAACACCAATCGAATAGTTTATCACAAACATAAAAAGGACACAGCCGGACCTATCTTAACTTTTTCTTCGCCATACCGAATCAAGAAACGTCTGTGAAGGTGTCAAGATTCTTTGAAAGGCCACGGTAGGTTCTATATTTAGTTTGATAATCTTGAACGAATGAAAGAAAGAAAGTAACATTTTTGTTATATTTCTTTCTTGTTATATTCGGATATATAAAAAAATTCATGCTTCGAAAGGATCAATGATGGTTTATGTTGGTATAGATCTAAAAGATCTTAGATATCTCATACGAGATGCCATATACCACAAAACTGAGATCTATGATTATTAAATTATTCAGTTCGAGTCTTAATGTATTAAGTATATGGAGATAGGGTAGGATAGTCATGGTTTGTGAGTTGGGGAGAGACGGTGAGGTTATTGATTGTGTCAATTTAGTCATGGTTATTGTTGTTGGTTCGATCTGTTCTTCCCTTTCTTATCATGTAATGTTGACTGTTAATGTTGACTGTTAATGGTTGTTAATGACTGATGATGGCAAACTGAAGTCAACGAAAGTCTGGTAAAGTCTGGTATATCTGGTTTTGGTCATACAGTCTTCTTCTCGTCATCCCCTTCTTTTTTATTTTTAATTTTAACTGTTTGACCCGTTGACCGGTTTGACCGATTGGCACCATTTGCGATAGCCATTTGCGATAAAGCATTTGCGATAAAGCATTTGCGATAAGCATTTGCGATAACCAAGGGTTTATCAAAATTACTTATACAAGCAATTTCGATAAAACCTTTCCGATGACTTTTCCAATAACTTTTCCGACCATCTCTTTTTACCAGTTTTCCGACCAAGTAATTGTCCAGTTTATGACCAGTATTATCTGACCGCATATCAGACCCAGTTTTGACCACTTTAATCTGCCCAGTATTCAGACCAGTTTTACATGTGATTAATCATCTAATCTTCACGGGATGGATCCCAAAAAAAACAGTCGCAAAAGAAATGATAAAGATTTATACCATGACTGTAAAACAAGATGCAATAATAAAAAGAAACTGTTATGAAACTATTGATAGTACTATTAGACAAGACAATGTGGACCAGTAAAGACAGTCATACAATAGCTTCAAAAACAGTTTAGATCCAAAAAAAAAATACGATTTTGACAAGAAAAAATCACAACAATCAACCAAAACTAATACCATAGCTCTTGATACCAATTGTTGGATCGTGTTTTGGTGATAATATTGTGAACCGGGAGGTCGGGGATGATGATAATACATCATCTCCATGGTAAGAGTTAGAGAGAGAAAGTGTAGAGTGAGATAGAATGAACCTGGTCTTATTATTGATAAAAGGGAAAATGAAAGGATAACACACAAGGCTCACCCTCCTAGTGAAGTCTAAGAGGGTATTTATAGGCCAACAAACACAAGACTTTACATAATTGACGCATCTAGTCCTTGTGTTTGTGCCTAACAAGATAACTATTGTAATCCCAAATATGTTGTCACATTTTAGTGTTAGAAGCATTCCTAACAAAATATCTTATATTTCTTCAAGGTTTCAAAAACCGAAACTAGGGTTATAAAACAACCTTTAAAGAATAAGATGTGTAACCATACTAAACCGTTTTGACTTTTACAAGATATCACGATTTCTAGAGTAGGTGTTCTTTGAGTTTGATTAGAATTAGGAAAATTCAAGTATTCCTATTATGGCTTTTCCTCATAAAGAAAAAGGATAGGAACAAGTCTCTTTCTTACAAGGAAAGAACGACTTAGGTCGTCCTTTTAACAAGAAAAGAACAAACTCTTGTTTACGGTTGTGTTGCATTAATTCATTAATTGAATTTACAAAGTTCATTTTTAGTATTTTCGATAATTATCCTTTTGTAATTTAACTACCCCTTGTTTACAATTTAAAACAATTAATTTTACAAAAAGGCTAAGATCCACATTGTGCTTCTACTATCACATCAGTTGATCTGCTAGCAATAGTAGATTCAATTGGTAGGCGACGATCACCAATTGTATTACAAGTACAACTCTTAGATCCTTATGGGACTCATGGCATCTAGTGTCAAACAACTAGTGTCATGTAGGCATGTTTAGTCCCATCTTTGCCTCGTGTCAAGTTCTCACCGCTTAACTCGATTAAGTCATCCAATTTGAGAACGTGTGAGAATATATCTAGGTCCCATGCATAGAGAATAGTCACATTGGGTTACAATTCAACCTAGGTCCCACGCATAGGCAAAAGGTAATTGCAAGTGTTCTCAACGATTGGACGGCATGACTTAAATTTTGACAGGTAAAATATTTGATGTGAATCAAAAAGGTGTACGAAAAAAGCATGCATTCATTCTTCGTAGCACAAGTTAAAAACTTTTCTTAAATTAAGTCTAATCATTGTTTTAATTTATGTGTGTCGAGTTGTCCATTTTCAAGACTAATATCAATCCTAAGTGGATTATAATTAGGTTTGGACAATACAATAAATAAATAAACAAGCTTAACAAGTTTAAGTGTTATTTTGAAAACAATGATTTTAAGTTTCAAATCCATATTTAAACTTAGTTAAACTAAATCATAAGACTTAGTTTTAAAAAAATTTGGTTTGTGTTTCGTTTTAAGTTTTTAGAAAACAATTTGCGTTTTACATACAATCATAGCATATATAAACGCAAACAAACAAACACACAACCACAATATGCAAAGCTTCAACCGATGAAAATCCTATGCTCGGTCTCGTGAGCCACCACGATAACAAAGGGTCAACTAGGGACATGATACACAACCACACGGAGGGCTCCCACTTGCTCCAAGACGATCAAGAGTAAGTAAAAGCCCATTATGCATATGAAATATAGATTCTGTCCGCCCAGATTTTCTGTCTTTGGAGGCCCAAAACGCCTAGAAGGATTCCTCCCCTTGCTTCGGTCCAAACTACAAAGTTGTAGGCCCATGTCTTGTGAACCTGCACAAATAAATTTAGCCCAAAACTCCTTACCAATCTCCTGGAAATTGTGTTTTTCTGCAGTGTGTCCAACATCCATTCTTCGGTCTTAAGTCTTTCATTCTTTTGCCATTCCATTCCAAGCTTCGGTTACATAATATATGAAGTAAAATACAACTAATCTACTTTGTATCTATTGTAAAAATGCCCAAACAATGGCAAAACCAAAATAAAATACATTACATAAGAGCTGAAACAATGGCAACCCCAAAAACAAGAAATTAACGACAAATCACAACAACACATGGCACAAGAGGTCTAGGTTTTCATCGGCTTTGCTTATACACATAATAATACAATAATATTATGAACAAAACAAGGTGCTGGCTAACTCTATGGATAAACATGCATGTATTTGCCATGGATATAAAATTAATAACAAGAATTCAATAATTAGCCAACGAAACGAAGAAATTAATTAACTAGAATTAAAAAACCCTGTATGGTACTCGTGTCAAATGGCCTTAGGTTCAAAACCAATTGATATTAGGACCTTCTAATTATCATTTTTCCATAGAAAATTAAGCCATAGGGGCTGTTTTGAAATCGTTTCACAAATCGATCAAAATAATGCGTTTTAGGCCATTTTACGCGTACCTGACAAGTAAACCAATTAGCATATGCATAACAAATGGCTATGAGGTAAAAAATCACAGATATTAAGACCTTTTAAGGGTCGAAATTTGTGAGAAAATGGATCCCTAGGGGCTGTTTTAATTTGTGGTTTCATAAATCATCAAAAAAATCCGTTTTAGCCACTTTTATGCATATCTGATAATCATATGGCACATATGATGGCTCGTGATACCACTATAGGTGATGTTGAATATATAATAACATATTAAACAAATAAACGCAGCGGATACATCACCTAGAGACGAATCCATATAGCCATATGATCAATCACATAAATGAATATAACTATTATACCTTTGAAGCGTGATCACGGATGCACCAATAACACCAATATCACCAAGATGAGATTGAGAAACCCAAGAGATCAATGAGGTTGATCTCTTCTAAGAGTGATAAACACTACACATCCTTGATCACCAAATAGATGCTAGTCTTTTTACTTGTAACCATTTTCTTGCAACACATACAATATGTTTATGCAAAAGTGGGATGGAAAATAAAACCCTAGGAGGGGGGGGGGGGTGATGGTGCCGTGAGGTATATGGGAGGACAGGGAGAGAATCACTCAAATTTGGTGGAAAGTATTAAGTGTGATTGATATGATTAATTCTTGATTGATCTTATCAATTACACATTTACACTTAGCACCTAGTAAAAGCACCATAAGTCCCTCGAAGCCCCTCCATAGGCCGGCCACCATAAGGGCCTACAATGGGCTTGCCCATTGTTGGTCCAATCCAAAAACGCTAAGTATAACTTAGTATTTAATGGCCCATTATAGATCCCGAGTTACATAGTCGTTTATATATTGTAAATACGATAATTACAATCTATAAAATGATGTCTCTGTGTATAAGTGTGTGACCCCATAGGCTTACATATGTCTAGCCATATAATTATTTATTATGACACGAGCATATTCCAACACAATGTATCTAGGATTTAGCTTTCCACGCTTCCCGAATAAGTTGGAATCCATAGGTTTTCGCCTCACATTGGCATAACTCTTTTGTCGGTCACGGGCAGCTTGCAAGCGTTGTCTGATTTGCTCAATTTTCTCGATCGTTTCATGAATAAGTTCGGGTCCTGTGAGCTGGACATCTCCAACTTCCGCCCAACAAACAGGTGATCGGTACTTCTGACCATAAAGTGCTTCAAACGGTGCTGCCTTGATACTAGCGTGGTAATTGTTATTGTAGGAGAATTCTGCTAATGGTAAGTGTTTATCCCAACCTTTCCCAAAATCGATCACATATGCTCGTAGCATGTCCTCCAAGGTTTGGATAGTTCTCTCACTTTGACCATCGGTTTGCGGGTGATACGCGGTACTCATGTCTAACCGGGTACCCAAGGCTTTCTGAAGTGATTGCCAAAATCTAAACGTGAAACGGCTATCACGGTCTGAAATGATGGAAATTTGCACTCCAGGCCCTGAAACTATTTCTTTCAAATATCACCGTACAGGGGTACTCGTCTCGTCAGTTTCCTTGATTGGTAGGAAATGTGCGCATTTGGTAAGACGATCAACAATGACCCAAATGGTGTAAAATCCACCCGATGTCTTAGGTTTTTTTGTAATGAAATCCATTGTAATCCTTTCCTATTTCCATACTGGAATTTCTGGTTGTATCAACAAGCCGGACGGCTTTTGACATTCAGCTTTTACCCTAGAGCATGTCAAACACTTCCTGACATACTCAGCGATATTGGCTTTCATGTTCGGCCACCAATAGAGTTTCTTGAGATCCTGGTACATCTTGTCAGAACCTGGGTGAATGGAATATTTGGACTTACGAGATTCGTGCATAATGAGATCACGTATTCCTCCGTAGAGTGGGACCCAACTTCTGTCCTTGAGACACAACATCCCGTCTTGTTTCTTCACAAGGCCATTCCCGCTTTCTGGCATACCATAGATTTTCTCGCTTGGTCTGTTCTCTTCTTTGAGAGCATCGGCCTGAGCCTTAAGGATTTTTGGTGGAAGTGGTGATTTAATTGTCATCCCCAGAGATCTGACTCTGAGCAGCTCTTTCCTGCTCAAGGCATCTGCCACAACATTTGCCTTTCTAGGGTGATAGCGAATCTCGCAATCATAGTCACTGAGCAACTCTAACCATCGGCGTTGTCTCATGTTCAACTCCTTCTGATCTAGAATGTACTGAAGGCTTTTATGATCCGTGAATACCATGCACTTGGTGCCATACAGGTAGTGTCTCCACATCTTAAGAGCGAAAACTACTGCTCCTAACTCAAGATCATGGGTGGTGTAGTTCTTTTCGTGAGTTTTGAGTTGTCTGGAGGCATATGCGATAACTTTGCTCCTTTGCATTATCACATCGCCTAAACCCTGATACGATGCATCAAAATATACCACGAAGTCTTCACTTCCTTCTGGGAATGCTAAGATTGGAGCCTCATAAAGTTTTTGTTTCAAGAGTTGAAAAGCTGACTCTTGCTTTTCTGCCCAGTCAAACTTCTTCTTTTTCTGTGTCAATTCTGTCAAAGGTTTGGCGATTTTGGAGAAACCTTCAATAAATCTTCGGTAATAACCAGCAAGACCTAAAATTGGTGTATCTCCTTGGGGTTTTTAGGAGATGCCCAATCTTTAACAGCTTCGATCTTCGCAGGGTCTACGTGAATGCCTTTACTATCGATTACATGCCCGAGGAACTGCACTTTTTAAATCTAAAAATCACACTTGGAGAATTTGGCATACAACGCCTCCTTCTTGAGTAATTCCAAAATTGTTCTCAAATGTTCAGCATGTTCTTCCTTGTCGCGGGAATAGATAAGAATATCATCGATGAACACGATTACAAATTTGTCCAAATAAGGCTTGCACACTCGGTTCATCAAGTCCATGAACATTGCTGGTGCGTCGGTTAAACCAAATGGCATTACTTGAAACTCATAATGACCGTGTCGTGTTCTGAAATCTGTCTTAGGAATATCTTATTCCCTAACTCTCAGTTGATGATAACCTGACCTTATATCAATTTTCGAGTAGACACTCGATCCTTGCAGTTGGTCAAACAAATCATCGATCCTGGGTAATGGATATCTATTCTTCATCATAAGTTTGTTCAACTCACGATAATCAATACACATTCTGAAAGATCCGTCTTTCTTTTTGACAAACAAAACCGGAGCTCCCCAAGGCAAAGAACTTGGTCGAATGAATCCTTTATCTGATAATTCTTGCAATTGATCCGATAATTCTTTCATTTCGGATGACGCCAATCTATAAGGTGCTCGTGCCACTGGTGCCACTCCTGGCACCAAATCAATCTGGAATTCCACTTGGCGGACGGGTGGAAGGCCAGGTAAATCTTCAGGAAATACTTCAGGAAAGTCCTTAACCACCGGTACATCTTCAAGGCGCTTCTCCTCTGACTCCTTTTCTGTCACTTGAGCTAAGAAGGCATGACATCCCTTATCTATATACTTCACGGTTTTGGCGTAGGATATGATGCTTAGTCGGGTCTTACTTTGATCACCACGAATGATTAGAGTTTCGCCTTAGAAACGAATGTGAACAATTTTCTCGTCACAGATAATTATTGCATGGTTCTTGGATAGCCAATCCATACCGATGATAGCGTCAAAACTACCGAGTTTGATAGGCATGAGGTCTATGTTGGAAGGTTGGTTAAGTAAGAGTAAGGTGTAACCTCGGATTATGGTGTTAGTGCTTACTAGTTTACCGTCAGCTAGTTCAATTTTATAAGTGGTGTCTAGCTTAGTTGGTGTAATGTTAAGTAGGGAAGCAAGTGAAGTAGATACAAAACTTTTATCAGCTCCGGAATCAAACAAAACTTTAGAAAAATGATTGTTGAGTAAGAACGTACTCGTGACTACGTCAGGGTCCTGCTGAGCATTTCCATCTCCCAACACATAAGCTCTCCCACGAGCATTGTTGTTTCGGTTGGCACCCGGCTTCGGGCACTCATTCCTGTAATGCCCCCTTTCACCACAACCGTGACATGTCACGACCACTGGTTGTAGGTTACTCACAGTGACGGGGGTCTTGCAATGCTTCGACAGGTGACCCACCTTGTGGCACTTCCCACACCTATGAGTGCATGGCCCGGTGTGATGTAATTTGCACCGACCACATAAGGGTAGGTTTCCAACATATTCTCTGCCCTCAGTTTGGGCAGCAACGTAATCCATGACGGCTTCCTGCCTTCGGTTCTGCTGTTGGTGGTGATTGTTACGGTTTTGGTGGTGTTGGTTATTGTTGTTGTTGTTGCGGTACTGATTGTTGTTGTTGTTGCGGTTGTTGTGGTGGTGAGGTTTTTTGTTGTTACCATTGTTCCTTTGATCATCAAATTTACGTTTGTTATCATTGTTGCTTTGCACGGACCCGTATTTCAAGACCTGATCCATCAAACGGTGGGAAATTGTGATCACTTCTTCCACAGACTGAGGTTTTGACGAGGTGACATTACCCTCGATGCTTCGAGGCAGCCCCCCGATAAGACTTTACAACAGCTTCTCATCAGTGGGAACCATAGCCGGACAAAGTGCGGCTAGTTCCTGAAATCTCTTAAAGTATGTCCTGAGGTCAGTTCCCTTCACAGCCAGATGATAAAACTCATCTTCCAACTTTTTAATTTCAGTACAAGGACAATACTTCCTCATCAGCATTTCCTTCAACTCATCCCAAGACGTTTCATAGGCTTCCTCAATACCTATGGGTTTGACATAGGCTTTCCACCAGGACAAAGCATCTTCCAATAGTGTGCCAGTAGCAAACTTGACTTTACAGTCCTCGGTACAGTCACTTAGAAGAAAAACTGATTCAGTTCTTTCAAACCATTGAATAAGGCCGACAACGCCTTCGGTTCCCTTGAAGAATGTTGGCTTGCAGTTCATGAATTCTTTGTAACTACATTTACGAGTTACCACAGTTTTATTTCTGTCAGCATGGGTGTCAGTGCTGGCAGCGGGAGTACCATCAGTAGTACGCCTTGCAAGAGCAGCGGCGATACCGTCATTCACCAACTTTCGGATAGCAGCTGGTGTCATTGTGGAGGTAGTTCCCTTCTTAAGAGCCATACTTCTATAAATATCACAATTGCACATATTAGAATTTGGACATCATAATCAAGTAAAATATCTTAACCAAGCTCATAATAATCGAGATCATCACATAACGTTACAAAACCACACTATGAATGTTAGACCCGTTTCCTAGGTGTTGGGACCCCACCCTAGAAGAAAATAGATAAGGGCCTTTCGTGATTGACTAGTCAACATATGTTGTGTTTTAGTCAAACCCGATAGTCAAAATATGACTAAAGCGGTTATGTAAAATATAATGTGCAACTAAAGGGGCTTAAGTTGCTAAGTGTTAAACATGTTATAAGTGTTATAAGTTAGTTGTGGCTAAAATGAAAGAAAGAGGACTAGAGGGGCCATTGTTGCCATCATCCCAAACTTGTACCTAACTAGTTATAACTAGTCATTTCTAGAATTCTCCACATTGTTTGAGATGGGACTTGAAGTCCGGTTTTTAGTGAGAGGAGAAAAAGGAGGGAACTAGCTAGGTGATGATCCATGAAGAAGATGATGAAGATTATGTGTCTATAGCCTTCCCTCATTAATAATCATCACAAGTAAGTAATCTATGTCTTGTTATAGATGAGAAAGAAAGTGGGGTTTCATCATATGATCAAGATATGATCATATGATGATATGGGTTAGAAAATGGTTATGTTTTGATGGGTTTGGTAACCCTTGTTTATGTAATTGAGTATTATGTGATTAGGTTTTGATTATGTGATGATGATGACCGATGATGATGATGATGATGGAAGCTTATGATGATGATGATGTTCTTGATGTTGTTTAGCTTGGACCAAGGTAAGTAAAATCATGATGGCATGTATTATATGGATGTCTAACATGTATGTGTTATGTATGTTTTGTGGTTAGTGATAAGAGATTGGATATGTGCTTATGTGCTAGGATGAATAAGATCTAAGTGGTGAATTTGGTTGTGATGGTAAGTTGATGTTAGGTGATTATGCAAGAATTAGAGAGTGGAGTAGCTAAGTAAGTGTTTGGAGATATGTGATGCTTATGTGTTTGATTTGAAGTATGATATTATGTGATTATCGTTTTACTTACTAAGCGTAAGCTTATTCCTTTAGTTGTCAACGTTTTGTAGGTTAATGGTGATGAGGATAACTTGGCTTGGATTATAGCATAGGGATTTGGAAGCGGATTCGGGAGATAATAAGCATAGGAGCTAGGTAGAATACCGAGCTTGAGTCAATGTTGTACCCCCGAGAGTCTCTTTTATGAGTCCTATAATGTGTGTCAAAGTCGTGTAATGGTTTGGTGGTCTAATGATGTGTCGAGTGTGTTTTAAGTGTTTTTGAGTAATGATAATGGAGTGTTTGGTTTAAGCGTGTTCATACCTATTTTGGATTGTAAACGGGTCAAGTGCCCTTGGAAAACATTGGGTATGTTAATGTAATGCTTTTGGTAAAGTTTGGGTGGTTAACGGTGTGTCCAAGTGCGTTAAGTGGTTTATAGTGAATGTTTAAGGGGGGTGTTTGGCAAAAGGGTAAATGTACCCATTTTGATGTGTAAACGGGTCAAGTGTATATTGGAACATATTATATGTATTAAAGTAATGATTTTGGTTGAGTTTGAAGTGTTGTGAAAGTCGTATGTGGCTTTTGTCATGAAATGGGTCAAAAAGGGGTTATGTGCATGACCCGTCTAATTTGTAAAGCACCATTCCGGGATGTCAAACGGTCAATGTTTTTGTATGAAAATGATGTTTATGATGTGTTAATGAAATCTGGAAAGTTTCATTTAATTGTTGGGTCATAGAAGTTGTCTTTCCGGAAAATGGGTCAAAAAGGATGTTAAAAGTGTTATGTAGTTAAAGGGGTGTTTGGGTTAAGAGTGTTTTTACCCATTGTGGGTAGTAAATCGGGTTGATTGAGTATATAAACGACTTGTATGTTATGTTAATGGCTTTGAGTGAGTTGGCGTGGATGTAAGTCGTCACGGGTCTCTTTTGGTCTTGTGTAGACTACTTTCAGTTTGTGTAGACTACTTTGGTCTGTGTAGACTACTTTGGTCTGTGTAGACTACTTTCAGTTTGTGTAGACTACTTTGGTCTGTGTAGACTACTTTGGTCTGTGTAGACTACTTTGGGTTTGTGTAGACTACTTTGGTCTGTGTAGACTACTTTTGGTCTGTGTAGACTACTTTGGTCTGTGTAGACTACTTTTGGTCGGTGTAGACTACTTTGGTCTGTGTAGACTACTTTTAGTCTGAGTAGACTACTTATAGTCTTATCGATATTTAAAGTCTTCTGTTCATGTATGGGTCATGGTTCAAGCGTTTCCGCGTATAAAGTCAAAAAGTTTTAAATTTTTGGTCTAATCGGGCACGGGGTGTACCAACTTGGTATCAAAGCTTCGGTTTAAGTGAATTAGGTTTCCTTTAGGTTGCCTAGTCTTAAACCACTCGTAGACGCGTTAAGTTAAGTTTGAGATAGGCGGGCTAATAGTTTGTGAGTTATAGGATGTGGATGTAGAGTTTGAAACGAATGATGTGATTGTTATATGGGTAGTATGATGGGGACTTAGGGATGTGTCTTGTGTGATATATGTTATGGGAGACTTGGTGTGTGAGTGATAGGATTACCGTGCATCTCGGGCTGTCTCGGTAATTATTATATGATTATGTGATTATGTGCTATGGTAGTTAGTGAGGGTGAATAGGTGTAATAAGATTGTGTAGTGGGTTATAAGAAATGTGACTAAAAATGAAAGTGCGTAACTTGTATAATAGGGATGATCAAGGCATGGCCTTGTGAGCATTTATATTTAGCATGGTGATCATTAAAGAGGTATTAGAGGCGGGTTAGTGGAGAGTTAAAGTATTAGGAGTATAAGTATGAACATGTGGTGACGTTGAATGTGTGTGGTGAAGAAATGAAATAAAAATATAGGCATAATAAGTTTGTGATGAACTTAGTTACAAATTGAGAAAAAGGCATAGGAGTTGAGTAAATAATGAAATAGAGCGAAATTTCTTAAGTGATAATAGCTAAAATGAGATGAATATGTGTGAAGCTAAGGTGTTGTTATGAAATAATTATATTACGGCTAAGGCGATTAGCTGTAATTATTAATAAATAATGAACGTGTTGTAGTTGACGATCTATGTAAGATCTATATGTAAAGGAAGCGAGTGAGACTAAAAGAAGAGAGATAAGATATGGAAATAAAAATGTGGTGGATTAAAAACGTAAGAAAGAATGAGAGGGGTATGTGTGAGATAAAGAAGTTGTCTTGAGATTATCATATTACGGCGCTGTAATCACTATAATGAATGCATGAGTTACAATTGGTAAAATGTGAGAAGTCTAGATGTAAATCAGTCGAGTGGACTAAAATGTGAAGTAAGAATGTGAAGATGATTAACGAAGGCTAAGAATGCAAGAGGTAAAGTAAAGATGTGAAAATAACTAAGGCGGATTAAAAATGTAAGGAGTGTGTATGAGATAAGGGCGTTGTTCTAAAATTATCATATTACTACTAAGGTGATTAGCGGTAATTACTATAATAAACGAATGTAATAATGTGTGTTTGTGGTGCTTATGGCTTGGATCCGATGTTAAAATGTGAAAGTGGTAAAGTGATGAATGTAATGATCCTTCGAGATGAATGTTAAATGTGGTATCCATCGGGATGCCCAAGTAAAGGAATGTTAAGGAATCCTTCGGGATGAATGTTAAAGATCCTTCGGGATAAAAATGCAATTGCCTTCACAGGCAAAGATTGCCTACATCCTTGGCATGTGTGAAAGTCCTTTCGGGAAAAAAAATGTTAAAGTAAAGCGGATCCAAGCTAGAAAATAGAAGAATTTAAATATCAAATGAAATATAAAATGAAAATGAAATAATAAAAGTTAGGTTGGGAATTAGGAGTAGTGGTGTTATGTCGGGAGTACATAACCACTAGTTTATATTTCTTGATTTACATCGATTGGGACGCCTCTCCATGTAAATGAGGAATTATAAACGAGTGGGCTATGTGTTGCCGACACGGCACGAGTAGGGTTAGAAAAGTAGAAAGCGAGAGTTTAGAATTCGTAGAAATTTTAAGGACTAAGATAGGAGGATTAGAGTTAGACCATGGCTTTAGTTGAGACTTAGAAGGACATTGATGGAGTGGAGAAATTGTAATGATGATAGGATGGGCCTTGCGGTGTGGTGCAAAAGATGATGAATGAAGATAAAAGAATGTGAACGTATTAGCCGGGTGTGATCATGTAAAGTCAACTAGTACGAGTTTCTTAAGTATCAAGTAGTATAAGAATGAGAGTAGGGGGTAAAGCAAGTGGGATTGTGAAGTGACGATAATAGAGTGGATTAGAATGATGGATAGTTGTAATAAGTATGTTTTGTATTATGTAAAATCTAAGCAGGAGTTGTGTGATATAGAAGTAAGCGGGAGTAAGGTGGATTAGGGCATGTGATGTGCTATAGTGTGCATAGAATTGCAAGATCACTTAGATCGTTGAACTAAGTAAACTAGGGGTTAAAGGTGTTAGGAATGAGAGGGGTTATGTGACTAGATGTTGGTTAGTAAAGAACGAAAGATTTCGGGGACGAAATCTAAATAAGGGGGGTAGAATTGTTAGACCCGTTTCCTAGGTGTTGGGACCCCACCCTAGAAGAAAATAGATAAGGGCCTTTCGTGATTGACTAGTCAACATATGTTGTGTTTTAGTCAAACCCGATAGTCAAAATATGACTAAAGCGGTTATGTAAAATATAATGTGCAACTAAAGGGGCTTAAGTTGCTAAGTGTTAAACATGTTATAAGTGTTATAAGTTAGTTGTGGCTAAAATGAAAGAAAGAGGACTAGAGGGGCCATTGTTGCCATCATCCTAAACTTGTACCTAACTAGTTATAACTAGTCATTTCTAGAATTCTCCACATTGTTTGAGATGGGACTTGAAGTCCGGTTTTTAGTGAGAGGAGAAAAAGGAGGGAACTAGCTAGGTGATGATCCATGAAGAAGATGATGAAGATTATGTGTCTATAGCCTTCCCTCATTAATAATCATCACAAGTAAGTAATCTATGTCTTGTTATAGATGAGAAAGAAAGTGGGGTTTCATCATATGATCAAGATATGATCATATGATGATATAGGTTAGAAAATGGTTATGTTTTGATGGGTTTGGTAACCCTTGTTTATGTAATTGAGTATTATGTGATTAGGTTTTGATTATGTGATGATGATGACCGATGATGATGATGATGATGGAAGCTTATGATGATGATGATGTTCTTGATGTTGTTTAGCTTGGACCAAGGTAAGTAAAATGATGATGGCATGTATTATATGGATGTCTAACATGTATGTGTTATGTATGTTTTGTGGTTAGTGATAAGAGATTGGATATGTGCTTATGTGCTAGGATGAATAAGATCTAAGTGGTGAATTTGGTTGTGATGGTAAGTTGATGTTAGGTGATTATGCAAGAATTAGAGAGTGGAGTAGCTAAGTAAGTGTTTGGAGATATGTGATGCTTATGTGTTTGATTTGAAGTATGATATTATGTGATTATCGTTTTACTTACTAAGCGTAAGCTTATTCCTTTAGTTGTCAACGTTTTGTAGGTTAATGGCGATGAGGATAACTTGGCTTGGATTATAGCATAGGGATTTGGAAGCGGATTCGGGAGATAATAAGCATAGGAGCTAGGTAGAATACCGAGCTTGAGTCAATGTTGTACCCCCGAGAGTCTCTTTTATGAGTCCTATAATGTGTGTCAAAGTCGTGTAATGGTTTGGTGGTCTAATGATGTGTCGAGTGTGTTTTAAGTGTTTTTGAGTAATGATAATGGAGTGTTTGGTTTAAGCGTGTTCATACCTATTTTGGATTGTAAACGGGTCAAGTGCCCTTGGAAAACATTGGGTATGTTAATGTAATGCTTTTGGTAAAGTTTGGGTGGTTAACGGTGTGTCCAAGTGCGTTAAGTGGTTTATAGTGAATGTTTAAGGGGGGTGTTTGGCAAAAGGGTAAATGTACCCATTTTGATGTGTAAACGGGTCAAGTGTATATTGGAACATATTATATGTATTAAAGTAATGATTTTGGTTGAGTTTGAAGTGTTGTGAAAGTCGTATGTGGCTTTTGTCATGAAATGGGTCAAAAAGGGGTTATGTGCATGACCCGTCTAATTTGTAAAGCACCATTCCGGGATGTCAAACGGTCAATGTTTTTGTATGAAAATGATGTTTATGATGTGTTAATGAAATCTGGAAAGTTTCATTTAATTGTTGGGTCATAGAAGTTGTCTTTCCGGAAAATGGGTCAAAAAGGATGTTAAAAGTGTTATGTAGTTAAAGGGGTGTTTGGGTTAAGAGTGTTTTTACCCATTGTGGGTAGTAAATCGGGTTGATTGAGTATATAAACGACTTGTATGTTATGTTAATGGCTTTGAGTGAGTTGGCGTGGATGTAAGTCGTCACGGGTCTCTTTTGGTCTTGTGTAGACTACTTTCAGTTTGTGTAGACTACTTTGGTCTGTGTAGACTACTTTGGTCTGTGTAGACTACTTTGGTCTGTGTAGACTACTTTGGGTTTGTGTAGACTACTTTGGTCTGTGTAGACTACTTTGGTCTGTGTAGACTACTTTGGGTTTGTGTAGACTACTTTGGTCTGTGTAGACTACTTTTGGTCTGTGTAGACTACTTTGGTCTGTGTAGACTACTTTTGGTCGGTGTAGACTACTTTGGTCTGTGTAGACTACTTTTAGTCTGAGTAGACTACTTATAGTCTTATCGATATTTAAAGTCTTCTGTTCATGTATGGGTCATGGTTCAAGCGTTTCCGCGTATAAAGTCAAAAAGTTTTAAATTTTTGGTCTAATCGGGCACGGGGTGTAACAATGAACATATACATCATCACAATCAAGAACCATAACAATCATAAATAACATCACGACATGTCTGAATACAATCACAACACACATGGAAACATAAATGATCAACTCGGCCCACAGAAACCGATGGAAATATATAACAGAATACAGCACATCATAGCCATAAATACTTGTTTGAATTGTTTACACCACAACAAAATACACAAGTGTCAATATTTATGTCATACATCTTGTGGCTCAAATCCAGAAACACAACCCAAAAGCTACAAATGATGGAAAATATGCCTAACTCCTAGATGCCTCGTCCATGCGTCCTCTAAGCTCAGCGATCTGGTCCAAGAGTCTCTGCATATCTGCCCGATGTCTGATCTGTATGTCCTCAATGAGGGTCTCTAGGGTAGAAATCCTGAGGCGAGCTAGCAGGACCTCGTCTATCTGTCCCTGCATTTCCTACTGAAAGGCTTCCATCTGGGTGCGTGTCTCGGCCATCTCAATCTGCATCCTGGTCAAACCCTCCTGTAAATCCATCCTCTCTGCCACAAGATCCTGGATAGGGTCCTTGACTGTCTCGATGCGGTCAAGAGACACCTCATCAGTAAAGCTCAGTAGGGTGTCTATCTGCTCCTCATGGCACTCCAATCGCGCCATGATAGTTGAGTAAGTGGGTGGACGAGCAGCTGCTACCCTAGAGGTCTCCCCAGTCTCGAAGACTCGAGCTGGAGGAGTGAAGCTCGGAGGAAACGGAAAGGATGAAGAAGTGTGAGAAGATGAATCATCAGAAGATAAGGCATGAAAAGGTGAATCACAAGGAGATGAAATGTGGGCCCGCTTTTGAGGGGGTAAGTCCTCCTCAGGAGTCGGCTCCCAATGATGGGGCGCAAATGGGTACGACTGAGTGGATAAATAAAAAAGATGGTCAGGCATGGCTGAAGGTGGAGGAGGTGGTGATAGTGGTGGTATGTATGATGGTAGCATATGGGGATGAGGCTGTGGTAGTGTCGCTGGTGATGGTGGCATGGGGTGCTCAGGAGATGAAGGTGGTGATGGCCATACTAAACATAAAGGTGATGTCGGGGATAGTGGCGATGATGGTAGTGCTGGTGGTGGCTGTATAGGAGTTGGTGGTGGTATCATAGGAACTGGGGGTATACGTACCCGTTTCTGGGCAGTGTGGATCATAGTGGGGCCATTAGGGTGGCGCTTAAATAGTCTCATGAATGGCTCTGGCTCATAGGGCTGAAGGAATCTGACTCGTCTACGCCGGCGAACCGGTGCAGGTGGAGGTGGTGGCGGTAATGGAAGAGAAGTATCAGACGACTTAGTGTCAGATGACTCGTCATCTGCCTGTGAATCAGGTGAAGGTAGCCACTGTTTGGTCTGCATGTACTGGTCATAAGATAGTGGGGTGTAAGTGGGAGAAGCTGGATGGTCCTCAGGGGACAGTGGTGATGAAGTGGGTAAAGTAGGCATAGTAGGTGCAACTGCTGGTGTGGAGGCAGCCTCACCCTCCTCAAAGGGCTCGGTCTCTCCGAAAGTGACCTCTGGCGATGCGGGAGTGGGGATGGCAAGTGATACCGGCACGGTGGTGGATGGTGAAACATCCTCGGTCTCAACATCAGAAAGAATGATGATGGGAAGTGGAGTCTCGACGTCAGAGAGAATGATAATGGGAAGTGGCATCTCGACGTCATAGAGAATGATAATGGGAAGTGGCGGGGAAGACATGACTCTATAATAACCCAGTAATAGAAAATGTAAGTCATTAATATGTGTTAAGTAATATCTACTAGTTATAATGTCAAATAGTTATGCATTATCTGCTAAGCAAATCTCAATGCATGATGTTGGTAAAGTGTAGGCACGGAGGGCGTAAAGTAGTAAGGTGTAAAATGGTCCGTTTTGAAAGCGTAGTTATAGTCCAGTGTTTTGAAAATCACTTGGTTCTCTATAACCATGGCTCTGATGCCAATCTATAACACCCTGTAAATTTCAATATAGCAGCGGAAGGCTAATTGGGGTATTACATCTTATATCACAGTCACAATCATAGAAAACGACTCAAAAGAGACATTTTATAAAGTTAATATCATTCAATGAAAACTCAATATTTGGGATTACAAAACAAGTTCCATAAGTGTTGATGTTTCACAAAATATATCGATAAGTTTGTAATGAATGATATTATTATTTGAAAGGTCATCCAAAGGGGTCCAGTGCCAACTCCGTGCCATATATGCTCTTTAGTTACCCGAGATAAACATGCTAAAAAGTCAACAAATTGTTGAGTGAAATTCATAGGTTTATAGTTAAGTAGTTGAACACCAGATATAGTTGATAATTGCATCGAATTACAAATATCATGGAAAAACAATGTTATTGCCCTAAGCTCATGACACTTAAACGTTAACTGCACATCATAAAAATGATATGAGCGACAATGCCCCCTCGTAGGTATTTGCCAGTTACCTATATGTATTCAAATATAGTGCGTCTGGTTACCATTCCGGCTAACACAAACGGGGTCGTGAACCCCAAATAGATCTATCCACAATATTCATGTTCACTCGCAAGTGATTAATGGTTCATGATAGTGAGGGACTTTTGGCAATAGTGGTACTTAGGCAATAACAAAATCAGGCATAGCATACATTCGTAAAATCACTTGTGTTCAGGTTTATAGCATGTATCTCCCCCACGGGAATTTATAAAGCGTGTAAAAGTGGGGCTGTGAACTTACCTCAGCGGTATGGTAGTCGAGATATAGTAGTATCAAATGTCGTAAGTAAACGGCTCCAACACGCAACCTAGATATATATAGCAAGTCTTAGGTTCATTGTTTTAGGACTCGATGTGAAACGATCAAATAAGTTTGAAAAATCTTTAAGGGTTGTATCATCGATGCTTGTGTGGCAAATGCTTAAAGTTCAAAAATAAAGTGTTCTAAACATTATTTGAGTTGCGTGTATTTTATTACTTATAGTGTATCTTTTCTTGATGTTACAAAGTTTATAAAGATATCGTCTAATATTTAACAAAAGTTAGTGGATGATAAGTTAAAATATTTATTTTAAATAGTTAGTGAATGGTAAGTTATTAAAATGTTTTTATTATTTGTTTTTAAGTGATTCGATTGTGAATTTTATACTATTCGTTTAAAAGTTTAACGTTGTTAATTATATTTTGATATCGTCGTATTTATATTTTATAGGTAAGTTTTTATAAAATTTTTGACGTAACTAGTTTGTAAATATAAGTTTTCAAAAATATTATAAAGTTACAAAATTTACCCTTGACTTATATAAAGGTTACATTTTTATCCAAAACTTATACCTTTTTCATTTCTAGTCCAAAACTATAAAATTAAACTTTTTACTCAAACTTTCTGAAAATGACAGTTTCTACCCTCAGTTTTTATACAAAAATCACAGTTGACAGTTTTTACCTTATACTTTACCAAAAATTACATTTTTCACCAAAGTTTCGTAAAATTTGCATTTTTAGTCCAAAAATCAATAAATTGTAAAATTTAGTTTTCTTTTAATGAGTTAAGTTTTATTTGTTTGTTTTGAGCTTATTGAAACTGCTTATTTCAAAATGGGTTATACGAATGGCTAATGGGCCTTAAGGCCCAATCGATTATATAAAAAAAATATCAACGAGAGCTTATGAGCTTAGGGGCTTATTTTGTGAGTTCAATAGTGTGTATTTTAGCTTATTAAATCAGCTTATGCGTATAGCTTATAGGGCTAGCTTATTTGAAAAACATGTTGGGCTTTTCAGCCCGTTTAGGGTGCGTTTGGTTTGAAAAGAACAAGCCAAGTGACTTGTGTCATTTAGGCTTAGCTTAGTGACTCAAAAGGGGTGTAGAATAGCTTATTTAGTTGGCTCGTTTTTACAGCTTATTTCCTTGGGTTATTAAGAAACGAGTTGGGCTCATATGCCCAACAATAGCATCGTTATTAGTGAAAACTAAGCCCGATCCATAATTGGTTTTAAGAGAGTGAGTTTAGTGCTTTTTCAAAAGTGTAGATTAGTTTATACCTAAGTGCTCATTAAGTGTTTCGACTGCTTATTACTCGTCAGCTTATAACGTAGTTTATTAGCTTATTATTTTATTTATTCAACCACACATGTTTCCACGATACATCAATTTTGTATATGTGTTACATTTGTATGTAACATATGTGAGACAAAATGAGTTTTGAGGGCTTAAAGTATTACGTACAAAGTGATGTTTTCAAAGAGGCTAGATAACGAAACTAGACTACACTACATATTGAAATAGGTTCGAGAGACTTACAACACCAAAAAGGTGGTGATGGGGTACGTAGGGAAAATGAACGAGAACAAAGAGAACCTTAGCTTCCAGATTTTAAACACGTAATGAACTTAACACGAAAGACTCTTAACTTGCAACAAGTCAAATACCTTAGCTTGTCTTCCTTCTTCTTTCACGGTAGTAACGAGAAGACCAAATAGAATGAGTTTGTGTTTTGTCTTTGTGGTGCAAATGAGTTAAGAGTTGAGACACTTAAGTAAAGGATTAATATTAGGGTTTGAAAAAAGAGTTTATGGTACCCTTGGTTTAGTCATTTGCATGGGGAAAGAGGGGGAAAAGGGTGAGCAAAAACATAATAGTTGACTATATGAAGGGCTTGAGCTTTATCCAAAGGTCCATAGTCATTATTGGGAGAAAATAAAATAGTCTATCTTACTCACTGATAAAGAAATTAGTGAGTATTGTATAAAGCTCTTTGTACTGAAGAAACACTTTACTTACTGATGCGGTGTCAGTGAGTAAAGTATATGAGCTACAAACAACTCCAGTGTCACTGAGATTTGACAAATGTCTCAGTGATACTTAAGACGCTATATCTACAAACAGACTAAAAAATATGGGCGGGAACTTCCAAAAGGGAAGTCAAACAAAGTACAAGGAAATTGCCATAGAAGTGGGAATATTTGTTATGACTGATCCAAAAGGATGGTTGGTGCTTTTCCAAAAGAGGAAGATAAAGAGGGACCACTTATAGTGGATGACAACTTACACCAAACCCCACATGTCTTTGTTTTATTTTTGCTATATAAATGTTTGTTGTAATAGAGATAGTATGCATTCTAAACAAACAAAACAATACAAAATGTATTAGTTGATAGGATGATCATCTCATTGAATCTCAAGCATAGCTTGGACCAATGAGAGTTTAATTTGTCATTCAATGGGGATAGTATTCCGCAACTATCCCCTTGAAGAAGCTGAAGATGTTATCATGTAGTCAAGTGGGTATTGAGTAATCTTGTATTTATTGTTCATCATTATTAATGAATTTGTTCTTCATTTTATAAAGATTTACTCAATTTACATGGACCAACAAGTGGTATCAGAGCGGGTGGATTATTCTCATGATCCAGATCCGTTCGAATGACTGCTAATAACATTCAGCTGTGTCAATATTAGTGTGAAATCTTCAAAAGTTGCTACTGATGTTGCAACTTTTGAAGGGGAGAAACACACTGATATTGACTAAAACCCACCCAAAAACCCCACTGATTGAAATAATCAATCAAAAAACACCCACAAATCTTCCACACAACACAAAACACCAAAGACCCACCACACTCTCTCCCTTACTGAAAAAAAAAAACACACACACACACACAGATCGATAATCATGGATCCAAATCTGGCGAAGAGAAGAAACCCAACATCTTCACACTATACCCATACCTCAAATCCAACACACGTCAAAAATTACAACAAAAAATCATCAAAACCCAGATCCGGTCAACAGAACATATCAAGAATAACCTGTAACCCCAAATCAACTCAAAGAGTTATTGAACTCTCGATCTACACCAAAAACTCCACACCTCAAATCCTTGAACCAGCAGATATGAAATCCAAACACACAAATCACCATCACTCCGGTGATAACTCCGAAAAACAAATCAGAAATCATGTACACAAACTATCGATCTAAACCCAGATCCTCAACCCGATGTTCCGATTAAAAATTGGGTTAAGCAATGTATGGGTCAAGTGATGATTTCATTAGGATTGGATATGGTGTGGGTTTGTATCGAATTTGTGATTTGTGAGTTAAAAAAAATCAGTTGGTGAATTTCAGGCTGTGCTTATGCATAAGTATGAAGGTTGAGTCGGGATTCGTTGATGATTGAGTCATCCTGACTTAGGAAGTGTTAAGGATAAGGATGAATTGAATGAAGGTTATGTCAGGGCGTGTTAAGAAGAGGTGTAATAATGATCAGAAGTTGGTTTAGGTAGCTGTTATCTAATGAATCAGGGCATGAAGATCGTAAATAAGTGAATGAGTCTGAATGATGTTTGCAACTCATGTTGTGACTCAGTGAGTAAAAGAATCATGTGTTATAGTTTTCAGGCTAAGCCTGATTAAGAGCCTGATACGTGAAAAATCATGGGGTGTAAAGATTTTTATGTTATTGAAAAACTGATGGGATAGCGGAAGAGTGGTGGGAGAATAGTTGTTTAACGGCTGATGGAGCATACCAGTGTTCAAAAGAAGAACATTGATATAGCGCACTCTGAAGGTGTATCGGTAAGCATTTAAGGGTATCGATTGTTTACTACATATGTGTGGTTCTAATATAATGAGGGTCTGAAAAATCAAAAGTGATTCTCTCACTCACTGAAACCAAGTACTTTATGAAAGAGTCTGAAAACAGTTTAGGTGGTTTAATGGTGTTAATGAACTCAAGCTGTGGGTATGAATCAGAAGGCTACATCAGCTAATAAGCATCAGGGAAGTGATGGAAAATAGGTTAGGCTATTTTTTAGAATCAGTGGGTTCTAAAAAGTTGAATCTAGACTCTGAAAAATAGGGGGAAAATCAGTTTAGGGGAAGTAGCCGAGTTAGAAAAATGGGTTATACATCAGGGAGTTGTTCAAATCAGGTAATAGAATTTGTATCAGGGAATGGTAAGATATCAGAGAGTTATAAGATGAGGAATTGATATTTGAATATCAGTGGTCAAACAAAACCACTTCCTGAACCTGAAAAACTCACGTCTAGGAACCTGAGCTATTAAACGTGACCCTGAACCCACTCTCTGAACCGTCACCTAAGGTCACTGAACCCCTATTCACTACACCCCTTGAACCCCGATCACTGAATACCTCTAAACCATACTCCCTGAACCTAAGGACTGAACCCCGATCACCAAACTCCATGAACCTAGCACGAACCCCTCTCTCACTGAAACCCAGACCTGAGCCCTCTCTCACTGAACCCGGTCAGTGAACCAGATCGCTAAAAAAGAACCACTACCCCAAGTCACTGAATCTACTCCTTGAACCTTACCTTTAAACCCAATCATTACCTACAACCTGACCCTACTCATAACAAGAACCTATCACTGAACCTCAGTCACTAAACCTTACTCACTGAAACTAGTCGGTGAACCTTTGTTCCTGAACCCATGAACAAGTATGAACCTGTATAACCAAAAACCATAACCAGATTCACCTAGGCTATTTGTATATTCAAATAGAGGGAGACTGTTGGGTCAAAAATTTACCCAATTGCCCTCAACAAGGATTTGAAAATAAAATAGCCTATCTTACTCACTGATAAAGAAATTAGTGAGTATTGTATAAAGCTCTTTGTACTGAAGAAACACTTTACTTACTGATGCGGTGTCAGTGAATAAAGTATATGAGCTACAAACAATTCCAGTGTCACTAAGATTTGACAAATGTCTTAGTGACACTGAAGACGCTATCTCTACAAACAGACTGAAAATTATGGGCGGGAACTTCCAAAAGGAAAGTCAAACAAAGTACAAGGAAATTGCCATAAAAGTGGGAATATTTGTTATGACTCATCCAAAAGGATGGTTGGTGCTTTTCCAAAAGAGGAAGATAAAGAGGGACTACTTATAGTGGACGACAACTCACACCAAACCCCGCATGTCTTTATTTTATTTTTGCTATATAAATATTTGTTGTAATAGAGATAGCATGCATTCTAAACAAACAAAATAATACAAATGTATTAGTTGATAGGATGATCCTCTCATTGAATCTCAGGCATAGCTTGGATCAATGAGAGTTTAGTTTGTCATTCAATGGGGATAGTATTCCGCAACTATCCCCTTGAAGAAGCTGAAGATGTTATCATGTAGTCAAGTGGGTATTGAGTAATCTTGTATTTATTGTTCATAATTATTAATGAATTTGTTCTTCATTTTAGAAAGATTTACTCAATTTACATGGACCAACGAAGGCATTCGAGTCAAAATCACTTGTTAGGTCACTATGAACCTTCACCATAGTTACGTAACAAAATAGTGTGTTGCTCGGATCATTGTATACACAGTTTCCTTGACAAGTTTCTTTTGTAGAATGAGATATATCACGCACAACCAATTAAGCCGTCAGAACATATTTTAATGGGATTGTATATCATGATGTTGATATAAAGATCTTTATTGCCTCATAAATATCGTTTGATATAGGGGCAAGCCAGTTGAGCATAGAGGACTACGAATTAGACAGCCATGTACAATAAAGGGGGAAAATAAATTTACGGATAAAATCAATCATTGGTTCTATATACATAGAAAAGATAACACATTTTAAATGATGTAATCTATGTAGTTCTAAGCTAGTCAGATAGATTGTAATTTACAATTTCTTAATTAGAATACCATAAGAAAAATGTGATGGTTCCTATTATGACGAATTGTATTTATCAGCAATCGTCGAATACCTTCTGTCAAACTTACTCAATCAAAAAAAAACAACAAAAAAAAAAAAAAAAAAAATCTTTATAACAAATAGTCATCAAAATATAGTTTATCTGCTTGAAGACAAAAAAATACACCATCAAATCAAATAACAATCATTGTTTAAATCAATAAGTAGATGTTCAAGTAAACATACCTTTGATTAAACAAATTACGGATGTTGTTGATTTAGGGTTTTTCTTTTCGCCAATTCTCTTTTTCTTTTTGCTATTTTTCTGTTTGATGTTGTGTTTTTTTAGAAGACGGAGATTAGGGTTCTTATGGTATCCATCTGAAAGAGATAAACCAACGAACATCAGTATCTATTTCCTTCTCAACTACAACATACGCGTTAGCATATGAATACCTCTTACTGAACCACATGCAATGTATCCATCAACAACATATTTAATATCACATTCTACAACTTTATCCTCTTAATTTAGGTTGAATAAAAAACCAAGTAATTCTTAATATAAATAAAAAAGGTTACAAAAAAAACCTTAATCAAAACTGATCATTAAACCAAGAGCCCCGTTCCATCAAAACAAAACGCATAATCATCATCTCTTCCTTCTGAAAATCACAAATAAAAAACAAATATAAACATCCTCAATCCAAAACAAAATAATATGATGATGTTGTTTTATTAGGTTCTCCTCAGGGGTATAGATAAATTAAACAAAACCATGCCTTACAACAAACTATTAAAGATTGGGCTATTCACAACACAAAACTAACACGAAAAACATACATACCTTAATCTAGTTATCGTCATATAAACCCTTAATTCATCTCGACTTTGAAATTTGGAGATATAAAACATCAGACTTGCAAAGTTCAAGAATTGTATTAAGATCACTTAGATTTGAGGATTGTACTATAAATATAAAATAATTGATCGTAGATAAATGAACGGAGAGGAAGCATATTATGGTTTTTTGAAAAGGCTGGGAAGAAGCAGGCTAGGGTTTTTTTAGAGGGTGAAAAGAACGAGAAGAAGGCGGGGTGTAGGTTGTTTATGTTATCAACGGACTTTATTTATGATCTTTGCTAAAAGGTCCTTCCGCCCTTTTTAAAGTTATTTTTTTCACACTTAACATATATGTTTTCTTTCACTATATTACATAAAACGAAAATTCACTCATTGTTGACCCTATTTTTTCTGGTTTGACTTTTCAATTGGCTAATGAGAAGACTCAATTGCAAAATCGAGCCCTCTCATTGTTTAATTGAATCCCTCGATTTGGCCTAAAATGAGTTTTCTTATTATATAAAAGATTTAGCTTAGCATCATTGATATTCTGTTTGTAAAAGTGACAATGATACTATGTTGTTATTTACTTTCCATAGTTTGACATCAATGTCACTTTACTTGTAATCTTCATTAGAATGGCAGTGCATTATGTCTTTCAATATATATCATTCATTATGTCTTTCAATGGCCCATCTTATCCTGACCCCCAGTAGGGGGGTGTTGACTTTTGCCTGCTGTCGGCGCCTGTACTGTCTGCTTTAAAACTTGTACATTTTGACCAAAATAGGCGGCCCCCACATGGTAGGGGGTTCCTATAATAGAGGCCCTTTCAGTATGTTACTGACTACCATATGCTTCGTAGTTATTTTTACTTATAAAAATCTACTTAGTAATTATTGAAGAAGTTGTTGGAATTTTAATAACATGACTACTTCATAAATTAAACACATAACATCAAAGAGAACATGCGGAAGCTAAGGATCAATAACACATAGTTAGTTAACCGAATAATAAAGTAAACGTATATTTGATTCTAGCTAAACAAGAATCAACTTCAAGTATTCTTCAATCAAGATCAAGAACCCTAATTAGGGTTTATAAGTGGATTAAAGAATTACCCCTTACCGTTTTGTAATTCAATCCAAGATATTAACTATAGTGAGTTAATACCACGTTCTTGTACACACATACTATAACGAATTAATGTTTTTGCTAGTAACAAAACCACAAACGATTTTTTGCTCAACAAATAAATCGATCAATCCCTTTAGAAGGGTTCGGTCGATCGGTTTTGATCAAGGAAAAGAGAAGAGAAAACAATTAGGGTTATTGTGTGTATAAGTGATACAAAACAATGACCATTGATTTTGTATTTATACTAATTGTATCTTGGAGGACAAGTTGGATAAGGATTCGGTTACCCCAACCCTAACCATGACCGGCCATAGTCCAAGGGGGGCTTCCGGATCCTTCTCAACTTCCCATTTACAATCTAGTCCTTCTCTTTAATATTTAACGGTCATTAGTCAATTGTCGTTAACTACTAACGTCCGTTAGTCGTTATTTGTGTTTTAATAATTAAATATATAACGTTATATATATATAATTATTCTCCATTAATTCTCATACGTAAAGTGTGCAATCCCATGATCTCGAGTTCAATTCTAGACATACACATATTAATATTTGTCCACACCACTAACAAAAGTTATTACACTAAGTTCAAGAAGTATGAGAGTCTGGCCAATTTATATTCTTGATTATCATGCCTATGAACGTGCATCCATAGTGCCTTAATATACCATTTGGGTGATGGTGTGTTAAATTATTGACAAAAAGACACTTGCCAGCAAAACGAAAATCCAACAAAGCGAAAATTCTACAAGGTAGTATTGTTATGAACATATGTGTCTTGATGCAACTATTGAGAGACCGTAACATGTTTCGGAAATATGGATGTTCATTGCTAAAATAGTGGGGTAGTCAGATTGGTGAAAGTTACTTAATATTTTGGTCTAACTCTTTCACGTGTAGACCATCACCATAGTCACAGCCACACAAACGTATCTAACTCAAGATGTTTAAGTGCTCAAAAGTTATTCAAGATAAATATCTTGAACTTAAATTTCGAGTTAATAAACTTGTATTAGAGGGTTGTAAATGAACCATTTTTAACGTGACATACTGGTATGGTGGCTCGAAGATCTCAAAAGAGACCCAAGTTCAACCCTTGTTAGCCAAGCATTTTGAGATTAAGAGTTCGGAAACAGTTACGAGAATACTAGTTAGACTACGTACATCTGAGCCAAATTTTTTGACTCTTATTAGCTTGACTCAACATAAATCCTTAGGAGTTAACCCCCCCTCCCCCTTTTTTTAAACAATATGAGTCACCCGTAACCAACTCAATTTATTCAACAAAGCTTGAAATAAGCCGAGTGTAAACAAACTCATGCTCAAGCTTTTTGAAGACTCGAGCTCAAGCTCAGCTTTTGAAAAACTTCACCAAATGATCTAGCGGTAAGACACACAACTTCCTCACAAGAGGTATCATGACCAAACTTTGCTAGATACTGTTGGAAAATATGAATCATAGCCATAAACATATTAACACATAACATCAAGTACGCAGCGGAAACACAATATCTACATACATGTAATTAATTAACTAAATATAAAAGTAATGCGTACCTTTTTTATTCCTAGCAAGAACAAGGAATTGTGCACTCCAAGAACAAGATAAACCCTAACTTAGGGTTTAATGAATCGACCACCTACAAATCGAATTGGGGAAAATAACTCAAGCTAAAGTAAGCTTGATCTCCGTTCTTGTACACACGTATTAGTAGCGTCTCAATGTGAAAAGCTAGGTTCATGTATCACAAATAAAACATCACAACAACTAGAGTTTGATGTTCTTGATAATACATGATCGAATCCCCTAGGGATAATACACACCACTATACGTCACAAGAAGATAAAGGAGTGAATTAAGTTACATGCATATACATATGCATACAAATACACGTTCCATAAAACCATGCACATGCATGGCATAAATATTAACTCATTTACTGTATTGCGTTTGAATGTCAGTGGGTAGGTAAAGAGAGAACCAATATATAAATCGGTTTTGGGATAACTATCGTACGATCATATGAAGCTTTAAGGTGTTTATATACACTTCAAACTTGCTCTCCAAGTTTGAGTCCAACACCTCCTTAAGTTCAAAAAATTGACACTCAACCCCCTCCACTTTCCTTGTTCGACCATATAAATATTTGTGATTTAATAATTAATCATAAATCATTATATTAATTATTAATACATTTAGACTCATACGTAATGTGTGCAATCCCGAAGTCTCGTGTTCGAAACTGGACATATGTATATTAATTATTATCCATAACTCTAACAGCTCCCACTTAGATATTCATTAATATAGTAATGACATGGGTTAGTCTAGCTTAACCTTCCCAATGCCCCCAGATTGAACCGAGTATGGTTTTCCTGGAAAAAACCACGTGATGATTATATCATCATACTTATCCTTTTGTTTCTAATACCGCGTTAATATGGATATAGATCTAGGTCATTCCATAATTAACTATTCTGTTTCTCGTTATTATTAATTGATCAAGATTACCAAATCATCTGAACGTCTTCCAGATAGACTTTGGGTGTGGCCACACAAACATCTTGTCAACCCTACGAGGGGCCCAGCAGTATTATACTTCAAAACAAATTTGAAGGAAAAATCCTTTCTTGACTACGAGCATAACCCTCGAACTTTGCATCACCTCTGAAAATAGCCCTTATAACTACCTTTTACAGATAGCGTTAAACTACCTTACAGAAAATGAGCTACATCCTTGGAATTATCTGGTATCTCAAGTCTGAGGATAAATATTCATGATTTACTTAATGACAAAGATCCATAAAGTACAATCATGTGGTTGGGATAAGTCCTATATTCAATTTATTCAATATTGAATATCATGTGATATTGGTATCTCAACCTTACAGTACATTCTACCAATCCTCATATTTGTCTTTATTTAATGATATTCCCATATCATTAATTGACAACGGACAATTTAGAATAAAATAAGTTATTCACGGATTTAAACATGCAAATATAGGATACAATATTAATAAATGATAATAAACGTTATCCGCACTTTATTTCATTAAAATAATATTGTTTACATATCCCTTATCCAAATACTAAATAGATCAATGCATGATAATTCTCATTAATGAATTATGCTACAAGTCATGTTCCACATACTTGTTGACAAGGCATAAATCAACTAATGTTGATCTATCGGAATTTTGAGAATACTTATTTCAATAATGAAATTCTTGTATGTGTGCATTCATCCATCATGATATTGCCACATAATATTTCATAAATTGCATGACATCCTCAATCGCAAATTTATGACAATTAAACTACCAAACCTTGTGGTTATAGTATTCTAATTCTTTATGTATAATGCAACTATGCTCATATTGAGCATAACTAGTACACATGGTCTCCTAATAAGGATGAGCTCCCACCATGACTAGTATTGAGTGTCATCTCAATCTTACTAGCATCATTGTATCCAAACAACAATATGCTCTTTCCAAGTTCTGTAAACTTTTAACATTCATCGTGTAATGTTTGATATCTTCAAATCTATCAAGATTTGTCAACTATATCAATCATGCAACAATATGCCATATGGTTCACATTTAGAATTTTGGAGCAAATCCAGGCTGAGGATGTAAATTCTAAACCATATCCATCACACTTAACTATCTAATAACTTACAATTAGATATTAATGTTGTCAATCATCTTTCATCCAAGCATGATATAACAAGCAACATGATGTACATGAAAAATTCTTGTGTCAACCTTAGATTTTTGTTCATGTCATATCTTTCCAAAGATATGTTACTATCACTTACTAATAGTATATCATGTTCTTTTAGAATTAATTATTTTACCGCTTATGTTTATAACAATAAACATATATTCCAAGGTTTTTATTTTCTAAATTTCCATGTGAAGTTGCATTCCAAACTAAAACTTAACATTTCAATGTTAATGGAATGTCACCTCCTATATGTTATACATCATATATGAAATAAGAAAATAAATATACCACTCCCACTAGCTTTCAGGAATATTAAGAAATATCTTATTTTAATTATAAATCAAAACTAGATTTAAGAACCAAAAATAAGTATATCTTCTAGATGAATGCATTAATCCATTTACAAATGATTTGTATTTTGTATACTGCTAAAGATTATTTGAATTCAAATACTCATTTCAATTACTTTTCGTCCCCGCACAAGTAATTAGCTAAGAAGGAGTTTTGATATTCTATTATTAATTTCATATATATGAAACTAATAATTACAATCATAATCTTTATATATTTAATGTGCTTAGAAAAAATTTCAATCACATTTAATTTCTTAAGTGTGATTGATAATCTTTTCACATATTAAATATGTATACAAATTTGTCCATTATGATTTCTACACATGAATTTAAATCTCTAGGATTTTCATTCCTTTGTAGAAGTTCATCTCCATTCTATAGTGTAACTATAGAGTTCAAGATTAACTACGTTACCAACTAGTTATCTTTTTTGACTGCATCTAATTATTATAGTATGAGTAATTTGCCAAATAAACATTTGCAATTTATTAACAGGCATACCACGATCCTGTAACTCATAACCCTCAACATATTCTACAAATATTTGAGATATCCTTGCGGATCTATGAATAAGAATTCCATCCTCTTGAGATTTAACATTAACATGTTTAATCCTCATTATGATTTGCTAGTGTATTTAGAAGATTATGTATCTTGTAATTTTATCTTATCAAGATAAAACTCCCACTTGCCTTTTGCAATTTATAGATTAACTACAAATACTTAGCAAACAGAGCAACACAAACTTGTTCTCTTTTGGGAATTTACAAATACATATTGACAGTTCCTAACATTAATTTGTTAATAATCTACTCACAAGTAGTTTAACAAATTCTGAACTTCAATTTTAAGACTTAATGTGATTTATCACATTCCATAATAAATGGTGTCTTATTAATCTTTTAGGTTGGAGTCAATTGAGTATTTTCAATCCATACTCAATTTTCTAACCTTGATATCTTTAGGAAGAATAGAAGATATAATTATCTTAAATCAAACAATATAACAAGAGTTTGATTCTCCTAACTGAACATACCATAAACACTATGTATTCCATTAGGATTAATATTGTAAGTTAATCTTACAATATGTGTGATAAATATATTTCGTTTTGGCTTACCTATTTACCAACTAAGTCAATTTAATGATACAATAGATTTCCAAGCCAATTGCATGCTTTATAACATAAGTAATTCTTATCAAATCACTTCATGTCTATGTCTTACCAAGAAGACATAACTGTTATAATCCCAATGTACGTTACAAATCATTGATCAACTCAATGACTTCTTGTATATGTCTTAATTAAAACATAACAAGTTAACGTCTTACTTTATTATAAGTCTTATAGCAATAAAAGACTTCATATTTATATCTTTATATAAAAGTATAAATATGCATAACTAAAGTAATTATGAACACCATCGTTGGTTTCAATCGTTATTTCAAGTTAATTTATTACTTCATATATTTATGTCATTTCAAGAATACATAAACATCTAAATATGAAGTAGTATAAGATTACTTCATTTATTTATGTCATTACAACAATACATAAATATTCACATTTGAAGTAGTCTTATTATCATATTGACACTTGTTCTAATAGTTATCTAATTTAGAAACATGCAAATTAACATAGTTTCATTGCATCAGCTGAGGCTGCTAGAAATGAAAGTATGTAATTTACCTTGTCATTAATATCTAGTAATGAAAGTAGATATTAACTCCAAGTGTTCTATTAATTAGAATGTGTATAAAACACATTAGAACATTAGTCTTTTACCTTACAGTCAAAAGAATCCTTCAAATCATATTCCTTTATGTTGTTGCTTGCACACAATAAAGATTTCTCCCACTTGTGCATGGAACAACATCACGTATCAGATAAACAACACGTCAATAGTTTGCTTATTTGATCAATATGATTGTGTCATAGATATAAGTAGATATAGAATCACCTTGTCTAGTAAGGAAACGTACACGACTATCCTTAATACCACAAGTGTCTATAATTGGAAAGTATTTATCTCAAGAGATTCTAGAGATAATCCGGGTTACTACCAAGATATCAAGACTTGTAGCTCCCACTGAATTAAAGATCACTACATGAACTCATTATTCAGTAATTGCAACGCAATGCTCCCATTGGATTTGACAACATTGTAAATGTTGCATAAGCAGCAAAAGCAAATAGCGTGCTGTTTACTTTCCTACACCTTTGAGGGATCCCTTTCGTAACACTACTAAGGTACTCAAAGAATGTATTCTACTTTGTCAATGATGGAATATCCATCAATGCAATTAACTTGAAAGAATTGGGTATGCAATTTCTTCCTTAATTAGGTCTACCATCCCCATCATGGTATGTAGCACCCTTAAATGGTTAAAGCACAACAACTAGATCAAACATTCTAGTTTGCCTTTTACCAATTGTGCGGTAATTAGTCTAGCTTCTAATTTCAATAACTCCTAACCATGCAATTTCTTAAGAAATTCGCCATGAGTTATTTCTTAGAATTTAGACAATTCTAATTTTCCTATTATACCTTTCTCACTCATGAAAAGGAATAGGATTAAGTCTTACTCTTCACACGGAAAGTAGACTCAGTTTATTCTTTTCAGTAAAAATTGACTCTATCCAAAAACCCCTACGGGTGCAGATCAATTTACTACTAAAAGAAAACCTCACGTTTACGGTTTTAACGTTGCATTAAATACATTTAAAGAATTTTCAAAATTCAATTTTAGTATTTTCGATAATAACTTTTCAAGAAAATTAAACACCCATGGTAAATAAAATTTAACCATTTAATTTTCATTGAAAAACTAGGATCCAAATTGACGTCGTTTCATCACATCAGTTTTGGCTGCTAGCAATGAAAGTACTCAATAAGGCACGGGTCGATCCCAATTGCCAATATCCAATTGCAATTCCTAGAATCATGGGACTTACATTATTTTGCCAACTTCAGTTGCAAATGTAAGCATGTTTCATCCCCAAATCTTTATGCCTTGACGCCGTTCCATTACATCAGCTTTGGCTGCTAGTAATGAAAGTGCTCAATTAAGTCAACCAACTTAAGAAAACTGTAAATTGACGTCGTTTCATCACATTCAGCTTTGGCTGCTAGCAATGAAAGTACTCAATTTACCCTTAGACAACCACCCTTTGAACATCACATTCAGCTTTGGCTGCTAGTGATGTAGGATGAAACCTTAGGTGTTTCCTTTTGCAGTTGGATGGCATATTACTTAAATTTTAAGGGTATAATTTTTGATGTGTGTAATCAAAATATGTACAAAGATGTCATGCATTCATCTTTGTATCATATGTTTTCTACAAAAATCATTTACCAATTCGCAGCTTAAAATCAACAAAATTTTAATTGATGGCGTTGAGAAACTTACAACATTGCCTTAAGATGCTTCGTACTTTATCATGGTGTACTTGGTAAGTCTAATATTGACGCACAAGCGAGCGGAGGGGCAAATGTCCGCCGAAGCTAATTAAAAACGCGCCCCTTTCGGATGACAATTTAATGTCAAGCCTCCTTATACCCACTTTATAGTTTGTCAATATTAGGTTCGCCGCTTCGACCACTTTTGTACAGTCGCATCAATCAATTAAAAACTTTAAGATTTAAAGCTTAAAACATTTATGTAGTAAATTATTAAATTGCTAGTCTCGTCTGGGAGCAAATTACCGTGCGAAGCGAACCACTATCGGCACATAAGACTTGGCAATAAATAATTTTTACCACAAATATTTCATAGTTATTAGGTTCATTTATTTTTATTAAAAAAATTACCCTCTTTGATGTTTACAATCCATCATAATTAAAACACAAAGATCAAGTAATTAAAAATAAACAAACACTTAATAACACATATATGATCATTAACAATATCATATAGCCACATGCAAACCTTTTGATAAATCCTATTAATAATTTCTATGTGAATTTTAATGTATGTAATTAATAAAACTCCCATTGGTTTTCGAGCTCATTGTGCCCAATGGACCACAGACGCCAAATAACTTGGCCGCGTAAGTTTTAATTAATTAGATACCACATTGCACATAACCAATTAATTAATATATTTAATTAGGGTCTTCCCTAATTTTAGATTTATCTTAAAAACATGTAGCAATTAAACATCAATTTTCATGACAAAACATGCATGTTTTTGTCATGAATCCCCATATTGCACTTATAATCATGTAGCACATATTAACAAGTCAATATTGTACGCATACTAATTAATGACATCTCAAGGTACTCATTAATTTTCACATAAAAGTTTTACATGCAATCTTAGGGTTTCTACAATTTTTATCAATACCAAAAACCCTAAAAAACCATTAATGGGTGTCGACCCATAATAGAAAAAATTAGGGTTTACATAAAAATTAAAACCCTAGTTTATCTAAAGCATGTAAAGTTCCAATTTTTATGTGTTTAGTAATTAATTATCATGTATAAACGGGCTCTTGATGCCACTGTTGGAAAATATGAATCATAGCCATAAACATATTAACACATAACATCAAGTACGCAGCGGAAACACAAGATCTACATACATGTAATTAATTAACTAAATATAAAAGTAATGCGTACCTTTTTGATTCCTAGCAAGAACAAGAAATCGTGCACTCCAAGAACAAGATAAACCCTAACTTAGGGTTTAATAAATCGACCACCTACAAATCGAATTGGGGAAAATAACTCAAGCTAAAGTAAGCTTGATCTCCGTTCTTGTACACACGTATTAGTAGCGTCTCAATGTGAAAAGCTAGGTTCATGTATCACAAATAAAACATCACAACAACTAGGGTTTGATGTTCTTGATAATACATGATCGAATCCCTTAGGGATAATACACACCACTGTACATCACAAGAAGATAAAGGAGTGAATTAAGTTACATGCATATAGATACGCATACAAATACACGTTCCATAAAACCATGCACATGCATGGCATAAATATTAACTGCTTTACTGTATTGTGTTTGAATGCCAGTGGCTAGGTAAAGAGAGAACCAATATATAAATCGGTTTTGGGATAACTATCGTACGATCATATGAAGCTTTAAGGTGTTTATATACACTTCAAACTTGCTCTTCAAGTTTGAGTCCAACACCTCCTTAAGTTCTAAAAATCGACACTCAACCCCCTCCACTTTCCTTGTTCGACCATATAAATATTTGTGATTTAATAGTTAATCATAAATCATTATATTAATTATTAATACATTTAGACTCATACATAATATGTGCAATTCGGAAGTCTCATGTTCAAAACTAGACGTACGTATATTAATTATTATCCATAACTCTATCAGATACACATTTGAGGTGGTCAGAGAAATAGTAAAAAAAAAAAAACCAGATACGAGTTAAAACATGAATAAAACACCCAACATTTCCACAAAACTCAAGCCCCAAATTGCAAATATCTCATAAACAAAAATGACATAAAGACAATCGAACCCTTTGAACCTTTACCTCACGAAATTAAGCTAGAGGAAGAAAGTCTCTCTCCTTTCACTTTCTCTCTCTAAAAAAAACCCCTTTTCACTTTCTCTCTCTAAAAAAGTAGCGTAAATCTTCATCTTCTTCAATGGCGAACAGTAATCTACCTCGAAGAATCATCAAGGTAATCATTTATTATTGATCTGATTTAATCATTTTGTTATATATGTAGCTGTTTTAGATGATTTAATTGATCACTGTACTGTTTGACTATTTCCATTTCTAGAAACCCTAATTTTGACTTTATTTTTTCAGGAGACTCAGCGTTTACTCAGCGAGCCAGGTGAATTTTCAACTTATTTTATTATTATATGTCATTTTTGATCTTAATTTATGAATTACTGGGATTTTGGATTAGGTTAGATTTGTGATGTGTGATTTGTTGTTGTAGCGCCGGGGATAAGCGCGTCGCCATCGGAAGATAACATGCGGTATTTTAATGTCATGATCCTTGGTCCAACACAGTCTCCTTATGAAGGTATAATGTTTGTGTACTAGTAGTTTTTAGTTTGTTAGCTTTTTAGCTTGAAAATGGATTAGGAAATGATTGATTAGGAAGGGAATTGCGGCTCGTGAACTTAGATTATGAAGGAGCTACATTAGGACTTTTTTGACGTCTGTCCAAGTATACAAGGAATATAAATTGATGTTGATTTTTTTTCTTTAAGAAGGTTAAGGAAGTATAAAATTATTTACCTTATGAAGAGACAATCTATTCTTATCCGAGGCAAACGGTAGCATTTATTTTTCATGGTGCAAACGTTTTTGCTCATTTCCTTAAGATGGGCATACCGTAAACTGCAATGACATAAAATTTCAATGAACATAAATTAATCTTTAAAATTACCTTGATTAAATAGAAATACGATAGTACGGACTACGGAGTATTAATTAACTTAAACCTTTGATATATAAAGAGCTAAACATGTACGGCACATATTAGCAAAACCCTAAGTGTACTGCCTCTACAATGGCAATAATAGTTGTCTTGTGTATCTTGGATTTCTTAATCTTGTTATTTCACGTATTAAATTCTTTAATTACTCGCTTATTTATCGTCATTCGTAAATCAGTGAAATAATGAGATTAAGAAATCTAATAACGTACTAATGGATGAGCATAAGTGTTCATCCATAAAGAAAAGGAAAAATAAAAGCTATGGTTTAACTTAATAAACTTAAATGTTTCTTTTTAAGGTTAATTGGTTTTGTACTTCCACGACTTAAACTTTCTGAAAGGAACTTTTTACAAGTATTTACAAAATAGTATATATCAAGGTTAAGTTACTAGCGAAATCAATATCAATTATGTATCCCTTATATCTAGGAATGATATCACAAAGTCATAATGTAGCCCCTCTCTAACATAACAAATAACAACTAAAAGTTAGTAAAACCTTTATACATGTGTATCATTTATGTTCACGATACACACAATGTCTTCATATTTAATCATTTCTTAATCTGTTTTCTAATCAATAAGTGTGTAATTGAGAGTAAAGTTATGTTATATGCACTCCTCTTACTCTCGTTTCCTGTAGGAGGAGTTTTCAAGCTGGAGTTATTTTTGCCGGAAGAATATCCAATGGCTGCTCCCAAGGTATTATACTGGTGCATCTTAATTAGGATATCTATCAGCTCCTTTGCATAGTAATTTATGTTATTTTATTGCTCTATATGGGGTTTAGTGATAACATTGTCGTTATTTCATTTATTGACCATCATTGTGGGATCCTCTATCATGAATACTGCTGAATTTGTGTATAATTACATTAATGGTATTGTATAATGAGTGAGTTATCACATTTTTACCACCAGAAATCTAGTGTATCGTATGCTCTTAATTATGAGTGTTTTCGATTGGTCTCATTATTCAGGATGTATTATGAGACGATGTATGTTTGCTTGTAAACTGTTGATTTATAGAAACCTTATTACTGCTTTTCTACCTATGCTCGTTTCTTGAGCTTTAATGAAATAATTATGGTGTCATGTCTCTTTACTTTATTTAGTTAGGAGGGATATTTTGAAGGGCATGGTCAGGTATAAGACTTGATTTATCGGTTTTGTGGCGTACTGGACTTGCATATACAATACCCTTATGCAAGGCTAGCATTATAAAGCTTTCACCACTTAACTATGTTGGTCATATGACTTATATATGGGTTAGTTAAATTCCGGGGAATCATTGGTGTCTATCTTAGAGCAAGTGGATTAAATAGCTTGAGTGTTTCTTGTAAAGGAACTGAATTGAAGAGCTGGTTAAGTAAAGCAATCTGATAGTAAGGTTGGTGAATGTATGCTAAGTTAGATATAATGTGCGTTGACGGAGAGTTGATGTACGACATCTGGAATTCTTCTAGCTTGTGTCCCCACTGCCCGATCAATAAAGAATCAGTTCCGTTCTTTCTTAGTGAAACTGAGTTGAAGTTCCTGCAGCGGCTTGTTATTGTCTGTGCTTAAGAGTTATTATCTCATCTTGGTGGCTGTCCATTCGTGTTCTAGGATAGGTGATAGTCTTGTCTCTACAGATAACAAATATTCTCTATAGGATTGAACTTTACAGTATTCTTATTTGCTAGGATATGCAGCGACTAAAATTTTTCATATAGATGGAAAAGATTGATAGCATTCTTGTGAGCTTTAATGTAAAAATGCAACCTGGATGTGTTTTTTCAGTTTCCGTTTGTCTAGGATATAGAATTTAGTATTCTTTCTCAGATTGTGGATACCAATATATTTGCAGTCCACATCTGTGCTGTTTATTGATGTATTTTCGACAACTTCAGAATGTCGACGTCGGCAAAGGCTGTAGTAGCATTCGTCTGTTGAACTCACCAATATTGTCATCAAAGTTAACTACTGGGGATGCATGGTTTAGCAAACTAATGTGATATGCTCTTGTGTGCGAAATACAGAGAAATAGTGTATAATATGATGTTGTAAAATGATTAAATACTATTTTTAAAATGATCGCAAGGCGTGTGATATACACAAGATTTATCTTCTTATACTGTCAGTTAGACAACAATTATAATGTTATAAGTTTTTTGTCTAGCCAAACAATCCTATTGGACAGGCAATCAATGAATGCCATAATCTTCTCTTATGAAGGTGGTTTTTCACTCCTTTGACTCCCTTTTTTACGATTTAGGGAGGATACTGATGAATACTTCAGCTGAGTTGGTGCCCTGACCTACCAAAATATTTCTCAGGCAGCTATATGAACAGCCTTAGATGAACACATAGACTCTTAGATGTGGCCTCATACAAGTTCTTAAACGAGAATCTGCTGCATAAAATTAAATAAGCACCACCAAGCCCTTCATCATGAAGGATTTATATCTGGTTTACAGGATACCTTTCCTACTACACTTTTTAAGCACACCTATTAATGTTTCAAACATTCAACTCGACTATTCAAGGAACTATTTTGCTATCTGTACTTAGTGTTGTTGAGAGAATCTAATGATATCAGAAATCATTCTCAACCCTTGTCTTTTTGTTCTATGTTGGAAAGTTCTTTGTGCTAGTCTTCTTAGCCTGGTGTTTTAGCTTTTACATTGCATGCCTGGGCTGACTAAGATGTTATAAGATCCATATATGTTTGGCTTTGTGCAACTTAATGTTTGCATATATGCTTTGAGCTATTCTGATAGTAATGTTTGCCATACTGTAACAGGTTCGTTTTCTTACAAAAATTTACCATCCGAACATTGACAAGGTGTGTTCTGCTTTTGCCTCTTTTTAGTTTGTGATTATACGAAGTTTGTGTTCTTTTTTCTTAGTGCAAGTTTTTTTATGCAGCTTGGTAGGATTTGTCTAGATATCCTCAAAGACAAATGGAGCCCTGCTCTTCAGATCCGCACTGTACTTCTGAGGTATTGTTGTCCATGATTTCATTAATGAGCTTATATCAACAGATCTTGCTTTACTAGAGGTGACAATTAGGGTGGGTTAGGTAACTTGTCAAAGATGGGCCAGGCCTACCACAAACACTTTTTTAATACATTTAACTCAAGACAATTAGGGTGGGTTAGGTAACTTGTCAAAGATGGGCCAGGCCTACCACAAACACTTTTTTAATACATTTAACTCGATGTGGAGAATGTGATCACAACGAGAGTATATTGGCACAGTATGATCCAACTTTCTTTAATCAATGATTTTGCATTTTTTAGGCATAAGTATTAAGTATGCTTCAGCTGATTTCTGATATTTGTCCCACTGAACCTGTTCGACCCAATTAACTCGTTTTCTTTTTTAGTTGATTATTTTGCTTGATCCATTTGACCCGTTAGAGATAATCATAATCCAAATAGACACTTTCGTAGGTAATGGATCAAAATGCTCACGTCCAGATTTTATGGAACTTTGCTTGGTATACCGACATACCAACAAATTGAGGAAAGGCCCTCGCTTAGTAACTGTACATAGATTAGGAATTTGATCCAAGTTCTTCTGACTTATCACCCATTGTTACTCTGATCTGCTAACATAACTTCAAACCTTGACATTTGCATTGTTCCAATTGTATTCGCTAGCATTCAAGCTCTTCTAAGTGCTCCAAATCCAGATGACCCACTATCTGAGAACATAGCAAAGCACTGGAAATCTAATGAAGCAGAAGCTGTGGAAACAGGTATACTAGAATAACAAATAGCTTTGTTATATCGTTATTTGATGCATAATATATTGTAAAGGTGGTGTTGTTTCATACTTATTATTGCTTTTTTGTTGAAATTGCAGCAAAGGAATGGACCCGTTTGTACGCAAGTGGTGCCTAGCTGGAATGTCGGTCAACAACATGTTACTCCTGAAAAATAACAATGTACTTGTTTAGGTCTTGAAATTTGGAAATTAAAACTTAAAATGATTCTGCTGGCTAGTTCCGAACACCAATGTTGTTAACTTCCTTCTATACCTTTAAGTTTTCCAGTATATGAGATATGTAACTCTTTTTCCTAATCTTTTTTTTTTTTTTTTTTTTTTTTTTGAAACATTTATTTGGTTAACCACATGAAATAGTGTACTGTGGGTATAAGTTGTATCTTCTAACAGGGGTTGCGTTTTTCTTTTGTTTTTTTACTTTTAAGTACTTGACCAGTCTGTTGAGTTACACCGAAGTGTGATGAGTAGGTTGCCTTGCTATGACCCAAGTTTAATTGGGATTAGGTTGAATACTATGTTAACGGGTTGGGCGACTCTCATTTGAAGTTGCCTAACTGCTGCTTTTATTATCTTGTATGGAGTATTTATTTGAAAGCATTTGGGGTCTTTTCCTAACTGCGAATGAGCAAATGTACCAGATAAACCTGGCAAGTTATTAAATTATAAAACGAACACCACCTGCTAAATGACAAATTTACACCTGAAATCATACCCCTTGACTTTCAAAAGAAAAGGTGCCGCCACATAAACTTTATGGGTGCATTTAGTTGGAGAAAAAAGCATATCAAATTTGTATTTTTAGTTTCTTAAAAAAAAGGAGGGGATAGAAAATGCATTCGGTTGATATTGTTTTCTATTTTGTAGAGTTACAAGGAAAACATAAAAAACATAAAAAAAATTTGTTTTGTAGTTTCTCTTGTTAAGTTAGGAAATGCAAATTTTCTATTTTGTTGAAAAATTTGATGGAAAACAATTACTAATTTGAACGATATTTTTCTTGTTTTGTACAAAATATTTTACGGAAAATAAGGATGTTTTCTTTCAACTAAACACATCCTACGCATCTAGTTTCCTATAATGCCGAAAGTTACAGATTGCGCACTGCAATTTGAATGGAAAAGAGCACATATAAAAGGTAAGTAGCACCAAGTTATTAAGAAGAAAAGGTCGAGTTTCCTATAATGCCGAAAGTTACAGATTGCGCACTGCAATTTGAATGGAAAAGAGCACATATAAAAGGTAAGTAGCACCAAGTTATTAAGAAGAAAAGATCGAGTAACCACGATAAGGGCTTAGCCTCTTAAGACGAAAGTGCCAAGAGGTATTGGGTTCGAACCCTGGAGAGAAAATTAATCCCCCATTCGCTACGGAGGTTCACCTGCGATGACTCCGGGCTATCCAAAAATAGTAGTCGCCCTGGGATTAGTCGGCTCGCAATGTCGAATCGAAAAGCCATGTGTACAAAAAAAAAATAAAAAAAAATGTTGTCAACTCAAGACATTTGGACTTGATCTACCCATCTTAATATTCTTAATTTTATATGTTTGACTGAAATTTTATCATTTGTTAACGGTTTGAGATTTCTACATGTGGCTTTTGTTTTGCAACATAACATGCCTCATTTCCCAATGGTGGGAAGTGGGAACGAGGCGAAATATTTTGACCATTCTACTCAAAGAAGTTTGTGTTGGGTCAATGTTTTTCTGGATTGAAACGTGAACAAAATACTGAAGTCTATCAAAGTGTTTGAAATTACATAAATTTTATGGTTGTTTTAATGGAAATATAAGACGGTCACTAACATTTCACTTCCCCGTTAAATAGGTGTAGTAACGACCATAATCAAATAATCCTATTTTTAATATTTAGGTTTGTTTTGTGTCTCTCACAGCTCGGTGTTCTACACCACCAATTTAACCTCAAAAACACACCACCACGTGTGATGGTGGTGGTGGTGGTGTTATAACTGAAGACACATTGTGGTGGGGGGAGGAAGACGCCAACCACCCCACCTTCTATTACACCGATTTTACGTATCATGGTTGCAAGGATTTGATATGGTCTGATAAATCTTGCATTTCTAGAATTGTATTTGATACTACTTTGTAACAAAGTATTAGTCCTTTCACCCGTCCAATTTTTTTCCTGAGTTGTCTCAATATAACTTTCAATTACAACCAATTATATTGTTTTTAAGTGGGTAGATATTAAATTTTATTGGTGCAAAATGTAATAGACTCACTTTTCCTAAACTATATGCAAATTAAAAGTGGACATTTAATTTGAAATGAGGATGAATACCCGCGCTTCATTGCGAGCGTTTTGCCTTAAGCATTTTTAATTCGAGATGGAAATCGACGAATTTATTTGGTGCTGTATTGAAAGTATGAATTCATAAAAGAATATATAAACACATGAACAAATAACGAAAAATGATACATTAAACAAACTTTAAACATCCATATCTGTACTACATGATATGAAAAACACACAGAGCCGGAACCATACATGACCCAATTTCACAACCACCTTGAACCATACATGATCACATTTGATTCTCACCTTCTTTTACCATAATGGATATGCACATGTGACTTAATACTTCGCACATATGTCGTCAAGTTTGCTGGACCGTTGAATTGCCAAGATCACCAAGTTTGCAGCCAATAAGCTGTGTTATAATGATTAAGCAAACATAAAAATTTAAGACAAAAGTCAACTGTATTAGGAAGCTTATCAATTGTACCATGTATAATTGCATTTTAAGCTGTCGTAAATCACAACTTCTTTTGCCGCTCCTCAAACCATGAACCACATGCTCCATGATTGCCTGATCAGTTGATCGGTTCGCAAACCCGCTGCTTATGAGAACAACAAAAACATCATCAAACAATTACCATTACAATGAACAAATATGCATACTAAAAAATGCTTTTCTGATTCAAAATACGGAGAAATTATTGCACATATTTTCCTACGTACGTTTTATTCTACATATATTGGGAAAGGCCAATATTATGTTCATGTCCTAATCGAAAAATTGATAAAGTTCATATTAACATCGTCACATGAGCATTATACTAAGAGGCTGTTTGGGATCGCCTGTAACACCCCCAAAATATCGCAGCGGAACGATAGGGTCAATGGGGTGTTACTTCTTAATATAGATCACAAGGTATAGAAAACGACCTCTAAATGAGACGTTTTGAAAAGTTACCATTCGAATTATTTAAATCAGAGTTATTACAAGAAATCCCAAAGTATAAGGTTAAATAAACGTTTTCAAGATATATCGAATGGTAAAGGATAAAAGCATAAGTCTCCAAAGTATTCAAATGACTCTAAGATCCATGCATCCACTATCGCCTTATAAACCTAAGATAAACATGCTAAAAAGTGTCAACCAAAGGTTGGTGAGTTCATAGAGTTTAGTTTAATTGTGAAGTCCTTGAATAAAGTTTCCACAGCAAAGGCATTGTAAATCCACTCAGTCCCAAGTCCCGCCCATACAAGACTTGCAACCTGTGTGTTTACAAGGTATCGAGGCCAAGTGATTGAGGTTGATTCGAATGAAATAAAAGAAATAATGAAATTGGACTTGAATAGTTATGGGCTTAGAATAGCCTGTTGGGCCAAGAAATAAGTATTAAGGATCCGTTGGGTGTTTATTCGTAATTTGAATTGTCGTGGTCTGTGTGTGAGCTCGTTCCAAAGTATTTGTGAATCACGTATCAACGTGTTTGAATCGTTGTAATGTAATAAACAAAAATTTTAAATTTTACTCGTAAAAATGGTTAAGTAAACTGTAATGATGGATTAATACTTGATTAATGTTTACTAATTACTGGGGAAAACTACAGGTTGCTACAGTACCTACCCCTTAACTTGAATCTTGTCCCGAGATTCAGTCTGTGTTAGCTGTTGAAATGATGCAGACGAATAGTCGATGTGTATAGTTAAAGTAATTATGCCAAAACTTATGTATCTAGGTTGCTTATCTAATAGAGGCATGAATCCTGTAGGGCAAGCTAAGTTTTACCGAAATTGAATAATATGGTAGAATACTAATTGTCTAGGGAAAACGTACCCATTATTTGTTAGCTGCATCCAAATGACCCAAATGGAATGCTCGACAAAGAGGCGGACTGATATGGACTCCAGGTTTTGGGTTATTTCCTTCAATTGCTAAGGCTAGGTTACCCTGTCTTTGTCTAGGTGCTCTATTCAACCTAGGACACGCATTCTTGAGGTGATCCGGGCTGTTACACTCATAGCATGCCATTTGATTATTCTTCATGTTGCCTGTATTCAATGGTGCTTTACACTGACTTGCAAAATGACCCATCTGATTGCAGTTTGTACACACACGGCAGGGCACAGACCTTTGATGATGATAGGCACATTTAGCACACTTAGGATGTAGACCCACATATCTTCTCTGACCAGAACCAGTGGCCATAAAGGTTATTTTCTTCTTGTTGTCAATCATGGGGACCGTTTGCTTGTCTGACTTATTCGCCCCCTTCCTTTTATCACCGTTCCTCAAAATTCCATTCCTAATCGTCTCATCTGTTAGAGTCCCTACTCTTAATATTGCACTCTAAATTGTAGAAGACTCAGTTGCTTTCACAGTTCCACGAATCTCGGGGACAAGACCATAGATGTACCTCTCGATTCTCTTTGATTCAGGGGTAACCAGATGAGGAACTAGTTTTGCTAACTCATGAAATCGATCTGTGTAGGATGCATGACCAACCCCTATCATAGTGTGATGCCAGAGTTCACCTTCCAGCTTTTGCATTTCATTGTCCGGACAGTATTCTTCTTTTAGTAGTGCCTTAAAGTCGTCTCATGTCATACCTACAGCTGCTTCTCTACCTCTAGCTTGAATTTGCGTGTTCCACCATGTTAATGCCTTTCCTGACAGCGAGCATGCAGCATATTTCACCTTCTGATGTGTTGCACAGCTACTAATGTCGATCACTGACTCCATCTTTTCAATCCATCGAGTATACTCCAATGCCCCTCCTTTACCATCAAACTCTATTGTTTTGCATACCGTAAATTCCTTATACGTGCATCCAGTTGTGTTGTTGTTATTACCATTCCCACCTACATCATTGGTGTCATCGTTTCTGCTTCCCTGGTTTCCCGAGTTATTGATATGATTGCCAACCTGGGTGATAATAGTAGGAAGCAAGTTTTGAAGTTGTTGAGCGATGATGGCGGAAAAATCAGGGTTTCCACCATCGTTGTTATCATTGTTACTAATGCCGCGACCACCTCCTCTACCTCCACGTTCACTAGTCCTTCCACCCCTTAGTGTCGCACCTCCTCGGTTAGTGTTGCGGGTTGTCCTCCTTGATGCCATTGTCTCTACATGGAAGGACATTTAGCGAACGTCAGAGATGAGGAAAACCGTTGACTATCCAATTTATACTTAACGTTCTCACAAAACTACGTCACAAGCTATTTCCTAAAGGGTGCCAATGCCGATCAACGTAAGCATGGTTACATATGTCCACGCGAGTTGTGATGCATTTATAATTATGTTGGCCACCATAATTATAATTGCCTCCTTTCACACGTGTACATATCACCAAACACACATATCTCGGCGATCGACGTTACTTAATAGATAGACATTCCATCATCCGGTCCTAAACGGTGGAGGAGTAGTGCGGTTATCTGGGGAGTGTCTCACTTGGTACATAGGGATCTTTCCTAGGTGTTTGAGTCACAGAGAGTTTAGTTTCTAATGATTCCTCAAAAGTATCCTCAAGAGAAATCCCATCCTCGAGCAAAATCATCAAGTTTCTACAGCTAAGTAATAACCTTTATTTAACTTAATCTCATGTCTCATCACTAAATTCCGAGATTTCTCTATCAGTACAAATACTATAACATCCAACAGTGTGGATATAAACGGAAAATTTCTAAGTATGCAAGGCGATAGGGAGGAGAGTCTCAACGTATATAGTAGTTATAGTCTAGGCACTAAATGCAACCTAGTTCTCTATAACCAAGTCTCTGATACCAATCTGTAACACCCCCAAAATATCGCAGCGGAACGATAGGGTCAATGGGGTGTTACTTCTTAATATAGATCACAAGGTATAGAAAACAACCTCTAAATGAGACGTTTTGAAAAGTTACCATTCGAATTATTTAAATCAGAGTTATTACAAGAAATCCTAAAGTATAAGGTTACATAAACATTTTCAAGATGTATCAAATGGTAAAGGATAAAAGCATAAGTCTCCAAAATATGCAAATGACTCTAAGATCCATGCATCCACTATCGCCTTATAAATCTGAGATAAACATGCTAAAAAGTGTCAACCAAAGGTTGGTGAGTTCATAGAGTTTAGTTTAATTGTAAAGTCCTTGAATAAAGTTTCCACAGCAAATGCATTGTAAATCCAGTCAGTCCCAAGTCCCGCCCATACAAGACTTGCAACATGTGTTTTTACAACCCACTGCTAAAGTATCAGTAGTACGTATGTGTATAGTTAAATTGTAAAGCCTTTTAATAAAGTTTCCACAGCAAAGGCATTGTAAATCCACTCAGTCCCAAGTCCCGCCCATACAAGACTTGCAACCTGTGTGTCTACAACCCACTGCTAAAGTATGAGTAGGACATATGTGTATACGATATGTATGAGCACTTAATGTAATAAATAGCAGCCAACTGAACCTCCCAACGGTTTATGTATGTATCATGAGAATACCGGATTATATTCACCCAAGAACAAGAATTGAGGGACACAAGGGTGGGGGCGTCAGCCCGATAGTTACTATCAATACCTCTCCAACGGCTCCAATCCAGGAGTTAAACAGTTGCTAAGAATAATGTGTATAAGAATAAGTTTAACCCATTAAGGCACATATCGTAATAAAACTACACATCATGTCCAAAAAGTATAAAAGCGTAGCGTAGCGTAAAGTATAAATGTTTTGAGTACTTGCATCTGTATGCAAATCATGTATTTTGATAAACGAGTAAAATATTTCTAATCATGTATCTCCCCCAAGTAGTTTAAAATGAGTATTAAAAGAGTAAGAGTGGGGCTATGACTCACCTCAGCAGTAGCAGTCAAAGAAATGTGATGTCAAATGTAATACGGGAACGGCTCCAACACACGACCTGAATAATAGGGAAGTTTGAGATTTCGATGGTTTAAGATTGGCTTAATGTGAATAATGATTTGTGGAAAAGTATCGGATAACGAATTGGTTGGTGATGTGGATGGATGATATGCTTAGAGTACTCGGTACCCATGGCTGATGGCTCAAGCCATGGCCACCAGCCAACCATGGCCGACGGCGCACGGTAACACCGGTCGCGCCATGGTGGCTGGCGCCGTAGCCACCAGCCCACGCCATAGCTATTTTCCTTTTTTTTTTTTTTTTTTTTTTTTTTTTTTTTTTTTTGGCTGCAATTTTGAACGTTGGAGGCATAGAGATTGGACATTTGAAGAAGCTTGGGACTGTTAAATATAATCCTGAACTTTTTGTTTTCTGCTGCAATAAGTGTGTATGTTTTTTGAAGGTGAAAATAGTGTGTGTTTTTTTATAAAGAGAGAGAAGGAAGAAGACGTGAAAAGAAAAGTGAAGATGGAATAGTTGTATGTAGCATTGGGAATGAGTAAAAAAAGTCAAAAGTTTCATTTGAATAATAGTTGTATGTAGCATTGGGAATGAGTAAAAAAAATTTAAAAGTTTCATTTGATTAATAGTTGTATGTACTGTATATACTTTAGCTTTCTTTTTATATATTTCTTCATTGCATTGTATTTTTATTAAAATTTACGATGTGTAAGTTTTATACTCCGTATAACTATTGAAATCAAGTTAATAAACATTGAAATGGGCTAGAATTTAATTTGTGATTATGTTTAGGGACGAATTTTGCCATACTAATCAAGTTAATTATTATTTTTTTTAAATTAATGAAGTTTATTTCAGTTAATAGTGTGTAAGTTTTATTTTATGTAAAAAAAAAAAAAAAAAAAAAAAAAAAAAAAAAAAAAAAAAAAATTGGACGACGGCACTACATTTTTTGGTGCCGTGGGTACCGCCCAGAATGTGGTGTCGTGGATTTCTGGTGCCATAGAGATTTTTGCTGACGTGACTGGTAATTTTGAGCTATGGCACGAAGCCATGGCTCCAGGGTACCCATTGCTCTTAAAATTCTTAAAGTTCAAAAATAATATTATATATAATATTATCTTGTTTTTATGTTTATTGAATCCGTAAATATCATCTCTTCGAAAGTTGGTGGATGATAAGTTATATTATTCATTAAAACTTCGTTATATATTAAATATATATATACGTATCGTTTGTTAAATAAATCGTACGAATTGTAAAAATGCTCTTTTTGAATGAAAAGGTATAAAACATTAGTGGAACTGGAATTATATATAATATAAATTTTATGAATGGTCCTTAAAGTTATATGAAATTTTACACTTTTAACCCTAATGGTGAAACTTTTACACCGTTAGTCCCTGGTTAGATAATATTTACATTTTTAGTCCAAAATGTTCCAATATGACATTTATGGCTTCTGGTTACTGTATAATCAATTTCTACCCATAAGTTATTAAAATGGCAGTTTAGTACACATTTATGTAAAAGTTACAATTTAAACCCGATTAGTAACATAATTTGCATTTAAAGTCAAAAAGTCACAAAACTTATAGATTAAATTTTCCGAGAGTTCCTTAAGTCTCAAACAGCTTATTTAAGTTTAGAAAACTGCTTATTACATAATAAGTGCTTATTTAGAGCTTATTGGGCCTTAACGAGTTTAAAACAGGCCTCATAACATACAACGATACAATGGGTTTCAAAAGATTTTGGGCTTATTTTATAGTCTCATTAACATAACCAAACTGCTTATAGGACTGCTTATTCGGTATAGCTTATTTTGAGCTTAAAGGGCTTTAAAGCCCAATCGTATATATATATTTAGTTTTGAAAACTGGTTCGAGCGCCATTAATTTGTACGTTTAAAAAGGTATTATTAGAGCTTATCATAGGAGCTTATTTGAACTGCTTATTTGTTGAGGCTATGGAGAAACAAGTCGAGCATTTTATTAGATACGTTATACGACTAGAATTGATTTTATGGAGGGTTTTCTAGTCGATAAAACAAGTGGTCCAAAAGATTAAAAGTCATATATACGTTCGATAATCAATTTAGGTTCAAAATGGGTCTCGTTAAGCATATATATGATGAAATAAGATACGAATGAATAAAGAACTTAATTTCTAGCCATCCATTGAGATAGGAGGTCATATGCATACAAAAAGAAAATAACGAGAACTCAAAATAAATAATGGAAAGCTTGAATGTGAACTCGAATGAAAATAAATCGTGCATGAACAAATGAAAACATAAGAATGTATAGGAAACGAGTTCGAAGGCTTACTACACCAAATATGGTGGTGAGAAACACGTTAAAAGGAACTAGAATCGAATGGGTTGCACGTTACTTGCTAGATAGAACACAAAAGAGTCGAGATCAACCGTGAATGTTTGGAAAATGGTTTGAACGCCTATGAAATGGTCCTTGCTTCTTGAAGGCTCGGCTTAGATAGAAAAGGGACTTAGAAAATATTGTGAAGTGAGTTTATGAGTGAATGAATGTGTGTGTGAGAGTAATACGTATAAGTATGCATGTATATGTCGAGTATATAGTATTTTATGGACCAAGTTGGCGAGATGTAATTTGTAGCAGGGATTAGATAGGATTTGAGAGATAAGCCTAGGCTAGCATTCGAGTTTTAGGATATTTAGAAGAGTGGTGCTTGTGTGCTCGGTTATGGATCAAGTGGCATGTTTATCTATTTCATTCGATACACATTAGGTCCAAACAACCTTTAGACGTGGCCAAATGGTCTAAGAAAGATGTAAAAGAGCTTGTGGACTCATTCTCGACTAGGAATAACAATGACTTAGGAAAGAAAATAAGTTTTGTTGAATTTGGTTGTCACTTGATTGAGTTTGTATTTGTGTCGACTTGGACTAGCTTTAAGCCTCGTTTGATGATCAAACATTCGAACTAGATAAAAAGGTTTGTCATTCTCGAATCCTTGGAATGTGAAGAATCAAATCATGTAAAATGTGGTATAGTTTGTTTGTTGAATTAACAAGATATCGAGGCCAAGTGATTGAGGTTGATTCGAATGAAATAAAAGAAATAATGAAATTGGACTTGAATAGTTATGGGCTTAGATTAGCCTGTTGGGCCGAGAAATAAGTATTAAGGATCCGTTTGGTGTTTATTCGTAATTTGAATTGTCGTGGTCCGTGTGTGAGCTCGTTCCAAAGTATTTGTGAATCACGTATCAACGTGTTTGAATCATTGTAATGTAATAAACAAAATTTTTAAATTTTGCTCATAAAAATGGTTAAGTAAACTGTAATGATGGATTAATACTTGATTAACGTTTACTAATTACTGGGGAAAACTACAGGTTTCTACATCGCCTATTTCTTTGTTTATGCTCTTGGTTATAAATACACACGTAACGTAATTTAAAATAAGCACTCCAGAATCAGTTAGCCCCTAGCAGCTGATATTTACAGGCTTATTTACAGCTTCTATTAAAACTTAAAACCAGCATACGCAACAACAATTATTCTTCAAGTTATAAACTTTTTCCTAACAAAGATCAGATAACCAAAGCACCATAAACATGTATAAGTCAAATGTGCAACACAATTCACGTACAAATTGAGCAATCATCACTACATTCTAATCAAGTTACAATGTGAGTATACCAATGTCTTCCTTATCAATCACAATTAAAACGTAAGCGTCTGTCCATTCATCCTAAGGCACCCTCTGTAGACTTCATAGGGTAATATATTTCCATTCAGTAATGCATCACGTAACTGCTTAATGTTGAATTTACCAATCACTGTGTCAATATAGTGTCTAGTACAGCTTACATAAAGACACATGTTTTAGCAAAGATCTTAACACTTGATAGTGGGTCAAAATAGACATTTTTTTGTAATAAAAATTACTACTTTAATGGTGAATGGTTTATCTATAATCCTACCCTTTTTTTCGAGTGTTTGGGTCTTTAGGATCACTTATTAAAACTGCTTATGCCTTTTCAAATATGTTGTTAAGAAAGTAACTTTGAACCTTATTAATAGAACCTATTAAATGTAGACTTAATGATCACATATGCATTTTAGATAAGCAATCCACACATCCACAAACAATTTATTTGTTGTATCAAAAGGAAATAAGCATCTATGCAGTTTGAGAGGATGCTTAGAATGCTTATCTGCTTTAAAAACAATTTCATACCAAGTACTAACATGTTTCTCTTTCAATTATTATCGGCATATTCTTTTAGAATAAGCAGATAAGCAATTAAGATAACCCAAACACCCCCTTTTATGTTTAAGGTTATAGTTGAACCGGTTCGACAAACAACCCAATCTGCATTTTGGTTAAACAAAGCTAACAATAAGCTATTAAGCATTTCATATAAGTACCCAAAAACCCCCTAATTATTATAGTTACTGTGACAATGCAGGTTTTATCAGCTTTTTAGCTAATAAAAAATTCCAACCCCCTGATCTAATAGTCCACTTAAGTATGACATTTTCAAATTATTTCAATTTTAAACCATAAAAAGGGGGTGTTTGGGTTATCTTAATTAGCCGGGTTATAGGCCTATTTGATATTGAAAAAGAGCCAAGAAGCTCATACACAACCATAAAAATCTCAATTAATAGCTTATACACTTCTCATTTCAGCCTTAGATAGAATTAAACATTAAGAATCTCAATAGTTGACTTAAGATTAAACGTTAGAAATATCGGCTTCACTCTGCTGTGTGCTGCTCCACCCCAGTAACTGTAAGGATCTCACCCATCTCAAACACATACCGGGTGTCACCCATTCCTCCTTGTCAAAATGTCTATGCAAACTGGCCGGCCCTCGTTGTCAATACCATGATAACCCTGAGAAAAGTATTTCATAACTTCATCAAATTTACTCAACCTGAAATCCTGAAAAAAAAAGAAAAGAAAAGAAAAGTGAAACAAAATCCTAATAGCATAGTTAGTATAGGTATTACCCAATCTACGTGTGACTACTTAGTAGATTGGGTGGTATAGGTATTGACTTCGAAGTAAATGATTATAGTTCTGGAAAACAGTATTAGTGAAAAAGTGATTACTTAATATAGGTATTACCCAATCTACCTGTGTGGTATCATAAAATACACTACTTGTTATTTCAAAGTCATACTTTTTAGATTTGGTAATACTTCAGAACAATATTAGTAAAATGATTATAGTTCTGAAGTGAAAACGCACCTATAAAAAGGATTGGATAATTTCTAAGACAGATAAGCTACACATCATATTATTTATATACAGATAAGTTACTTTTATCCGCTTATTGCAACAGATAAGCTACTTTTATAAGCAATTTCCAAGACCCCCTTAGTAAAACAAACATGCCCACCCTCTATGTCACAAACAAAAAAAAAATGATGGTACCTCAATAACCACATCCGTCAACAAAATAAAACAACTAATTTACAAACAAAAAATATATTATATACAGATAATTAAGTAAACTATACCTTCAACAATCGCTTTTGGAGTCTTGAAGGCCAAAACAATACTTTTCTAAACTTGCTCCCACCTGCCGCTGACCTCTTTCCCTTTACATTTCCTGAAACAAAAGACCAAAGCATTCTGAATAAGAAATCTAAAATAGCCCCAAAAAGAAGTTATGCTAATACGTAATCCCAAACACCGTAAATAAGCAGTCTCAATAAGCAATAACAAACAACCCCTAAAAGAATTAATGCTAATACGTAATTCCAAACACCGGAAATAAAGAAATAGTGCCTACTGCTGTCTCCGACAACTTAATACAGGTGTTTCACACTGTCTTTTGAGAGTAGTTTACATAATTACAGAACTCGTGACTTGAAACACCTTATTTTAGAAGACGATGATCAATTTTAATAAGCAACAATTTTACCTGGTTATCGATTCTTCGGGACTCATGCAAAGATGTACCAATCACGTGCAGGTCACCAAGACATTAAAAATATAATAAGCAATCCAACACCCTATGTGAATACATTTTACAAATTCCATTGTTTATTCCCCTGAACCAAAGCCCTTCTTTCAAGATTGTTTATTGTAACAACCGACAATTTTCCAAAACTTATTTTACGAGCCAAAATAATTATTTTTGATTTCCCTTAGCTTTTAAATTTCCTTAAATTTGTTTGGGCTTGAAAAACAGTGGATATCTTGTTAAAACATGAGTGTTATTCATTTATCAAGCTGGCACAACCTAAAACACACGAAACAAATCAATTTATTAAATAAATTACCTCCGAGAAAGTTATACGTATTTATACTCATTTTCATTAGAAAAATTATTTCGGGAACAATGGCGCAAGTTTCATAATTTTTCGAGTCCGTTTGGTACGTCGAATGAGTCCCACAGTGTTTATGGCAAAAGTTTTACCGAGTTGGCAATTTCTACCCCCGCGCCCAAGTTACACCGCGCCCCCCCTGTTTCCTTTGTCCAGGTTTAGCCCCTCATGGGGTATAAATAGGGCACTTTTAGGGTTTTCTTACTATTATAGCCACCCTCACCGGAGTTACTGTTCTGGCGCCGTCACCGGAATCCGGCCAATTTTCTGCCACCCCAAAAATTACCACCGCCGCATAAATCTTTCTCCCCATTCCATTTCTGGAGCTTATGAAGGCCATAAGAGATCGTTTGGGTTGTTTTGGAGCTCCACCGTCGAACACCACCACACGCCGCCGCTCACCACCACCTCCTTTTCTCCTCTCTCTCTTGGTAAGACACAGCGCGCCTCATTTCTTTATCTCTTTCATTTTTATTCAAACCCTAATCGGTTTAATATAAACCTTAAACGATTTCTAATTAAAAATAAACGAAACAAAGGTTTTCTACATAAGCTCGTGTAGATCTAATGATTTAATGCGTGACTCAGTTGACTCGTCACTGAGTCACTTGACTCGCCCGAGTCAACTCACGAGTTGAGTTGACTCGTGGCCATATATGTTTATTTTGCGTTTATTTCATTATTTGCGAGATTATAATCGTCCTGGATTATTTCGTGTTGAATTTAAGTGGTGTGTTACCGATGTATTGGTGTCGAATAGTGGTGAGTCGTGACTTATGGGAGTCACGGCTTGATGTTCTTGTGTTACCCGAGGCATGTTACTTATTATTAATTTGATTATTTCGACATATATTTGCTGGGATGATTGTTATATTCTGGTGTTTGGCATGCTGTTATTGGTGATTTGTGTTAGCCGAGAGTGGTTAGGCTCGGATAGGGTGAGCCGTGACTCAAGGGAGTCACGACCTAGTGATGGTTTGATTTAAATGGTTTTGTGATCGAGTCACGACATAGATTCGTTATGAGTCATATTTGATTTTCTTTGTGTACGTGGTTATTGAATCCGTGAGTTAAGGATATCGTTATTGTTGTTGTAGTCGTATTGCTAAAATTTCAGTTTGGAGTTATGCGTTGGTTTGGGATACACCCTCGTAAGGGTTGTTTTGCTGGTGTGATTGGTGTGGAACGACCACTAGGGTCGTCTTGGTTTATTTGTGGATTAACGACGCACCAAAGGGTGTGCTCGTAATGTGTACCCACGATACCACTCGTATCGTGGGGGACTTGGCTGTTTTGTTACTTATTTGGTCTTGGCTCAACATACCCACATAGGGTGTCGAATGTGTTCGTTTGTTTCTGTCTCGGTCTAACGTCAAGACACCAAAGAGGTGTGGTATTCGTGTTACATTCTCGCGACTGCGTTTGTGTGTTTGCTTGGTTGGTTTGGTGTCCAAAGTGTTTGTTTGAAAATTTGCTTAACGACAATGGTATGCGTCTATTGCTAAATGGACTCACAAACCCAACAATTAAAAGATGTAATTTTTGTTTTGTGTTAACGGGCTAGCAAGCCCATGAGTTAAAGAGTGTGTTGGCTTGTTTGTCTAATGGGCTCAACAGCCCATAAGTTTAATTAGGGTGCGTTTGGTTGTTCTTTGGGCCGGAGCCCATCACCATAATATGAGTGTGTTTGGTTTGATAAATAAGAGTAATTGATTTATTTTGGGTTGTGTATGAATTTATTTCATTTGCATTATTCATTTAACCTCATACTAACTTAATCTTTATTTTTTTATTTTTTGTGATCGATGATGACGTTGGATGCTATTGGAGTACACGGGGATTTTTGACACCGATTCACTATATTGTAAAATGTTGTAATAGTTTAGTCATTTAAATATTGTTTGTAACCATTATTGGATTTTCGGTATTAGTATAGGATTTATTGTATGATTTGAGACAAGGGACGGAAGAATATATTAGACTCGTTGAGCTTAATATATTTGGACCCGAACGGACACAAATTATCCGATAAGCCGAAAACTAATATATACACGAATTATAACGGTATAAGAACTTGATTAAAACTTATAAAAACTTAATAATAAAACCTGATTACAATTAATCACGATAATTCGGGAACGTAATATAAACGGAAAGTGTTATGTCAAGATTTATAAAACCTTTCAACCTTATAAACATACAAACTTTTCAAACAATTCTTATAAAGATTATATAAATCGGTTTTAGTCAAACTTATATAAAGTTACATTTTAGGATAGGGGGTAAACATCCAACTTATTCATCGACTTATCTTTAGTCTCATATTCATTCGATATTATTTATTCGTTCCTTTTTACACCGAGAACGTTTTACTACTTTTTCATTCATTTCTTTTGAATTGTTTGATTGTATTTCGTCGAATTTTACCATTTTAACGCAATTTAATCTTGAAACGTTATTTTCCCAAAAACCACACGAGATACAATTGATTACTTCTTTTATCGCCATTGAAAACTAAACCCTTTTTATATTAACACAAGTATTCAACGAAACCTACTTCATAATTATTTGAGGAAATACTTTCTCAAATATGTTACTTACTAGGTTGTGCCGATCCAGCACCATTGTGCTCTATTTTTGATATCGTTGTGCCTTTACTACTTGATGCCAGTTGTGATATTCGTGATATCTTGAATTGCTGTATACTGAGGTGAGTTCATAGCCCCACTCTTATTTATCTTAACTGTTTTGCAACTACTTGGGGTGAGATACATGCTACTGTTTTGACTATGATCACAATTGTTTGAAAACTGTACTTTGAACTAAAAGCTATGCTTTCTGCTTTCTGAAACTTTATTTGTGCTGGAACAATACTTATACTTTCCTGGTACTGTGAGTGAAGCAGTAGCCATTTCTACTTTCTGGTACTGTGAGTGAAGCAGTAGCCACTTTGCGAAACATCTGATAAGCACTAAGTACCGCCCTTGCCAAAAGAAAGTCCCTCGATTATGAACCATTAATCAATTGCGAGTGAGCGCGAATATTGTTTATAAGGCCTATAGGATTTGACCATCCCATCCTTGTTACTGGGTAGGCAACGCGGGTGTGCTATATTTGAGTTACCTAGGTATTTGGCAAGATACCTAGCTTTGGGGGCAACTATTATATTATGAAATCCGCGGTTACTGTCGACTTACGCCAGGGTTACTGGTGCCGGTTAACGCTTTGTGTGTCATGAGCTTAGTGCAGTGGTAATATCTGGATTTATGGGTGCTAACAACTGGCCCACTGTTTCTGTTATGGGTGCATCAACGTGGCCCAATCTTGAGAATTGTGTTCAATTGATTTTATGCAAACGAACTTTCGGGCGTATAACAACGTAGCCCACTTTCTCTTGAACTTGAAATATTGTGATCAACTACTTTTCTTAAACCTATGAATTCACTCAACATTTGTGTTGACTTTTAGCATGTTTTATCTCAGGTCTTTTCTGCTGCATATCTTACTTTTGGAGGAGCTTGGCGAAGGGCATGGCATGGTCATAGAAGACTCTTAAAACTATTTGGGACCTTTTAAATCCTTTTATGGACCTATATTTTCCGCACTATGTTTTTATAATGTAAATTGAATGTTTTCAATTATGAAATTTCTTCTAAAATGGTTTAAGTAAAACCATTCTTTGTACCTTGTGTTGTGATAACTATTCAATAACACCCCACGACCCGTATGCTTCCGCTGATCTGATTTCGGGGTGTTACAGATGGTATCAGAGCCACAGGTTATAGAGAACTGGGTATTTTCGGGAACTGGGATTTTCGAAAACCTCGACTATAACTAATTTTACGAAAACTTAAATCCTATGACCGTCACGTGCCTGCCTGCCAAGCCGATGCCTCGCTTGTAATTTTGTTTGAATAACATATCTATGGAGATGTTAAATGTTACATTCGCTGGGATGTATGCCTTGCTATTTGATGGTTTGTATTTTACCTTATTTTCACTATTCACTATAAGTATTTTCATATACTTACGTTGATGCACCGAACCTGTCACGGAGTTACGCTATTTCCATGCGTAACCACATTATTTGATTCCGAGTTTGGACACCTGTTGTGGTTTTTAAAACGATTCTAAAGTAAGGAACATAGTACTAGTGTAACTAAACTGAGTATCCTGAAATTCATTGATCCTCGGTTGAGGGTAGACTGATCACCTATAATCAACCAAGGATAGTGGGGACATGGCCTGATCACCTATGTCTCAGAAATGAATTTTGCGATACTGGGAGTAGTTATAACAGGATTATGTTTCGGGTTGAATTTCTATTTTAATTTTGGGAATGGTAAAGTTTTGCATATGTGCACGAGCACCGAATATCACGAAGGTTTACCCACACACACGATACACTGGCATCACAACACCTCATGAACTGTAATACTTCTGGCACCGCTATACTTCTCCGTTTATGTGAAATTCCTGTTTGTCGCCGTCTGATCATGTTTTACATCAGGACGGGCTAGACCCGATTGGTCGCTGTTTTGAATTCGAACTGTTTATTTTTACTCGTCCGATATTATAATAAGCACATTTTGAGTTTATTGGAGTATTTGATTTTGGCTTTATTTGAAATTAGATTGCTTGATTTCTTAATTTTTGGGTCTCGTTGTGGATTTGATTTTGCTTCTTTAGCCTCGCTTTGTTTCTGGTTATGTTACAGTCATCGCTACCCCAAACCTTACACTCAATGGATGAACCGGGTTAGATCACTAGTCGTCTGAGAATGACCATTCCATAGCACTTGTAGGATGAATCTCTTGATGGAGGTAAACAATGATATAACCAATGAACCCTTGGTAAAACTTAGAAAACCTACAATAGGTTGATGTCACACCCCCAGAATCGGGTCCAGTGGAAGTATACATGTCGTTGGGGTGCAACTCAATTGGTATCACAACACAAGTACAAAGAACGGTTTTCACCTCAAACATTTAGAATAAAATTGTTTAACAAAAGTGCTGAATTTTTATTGTTAAAAGTAGTGCGGAAATAGGCCCTTTAAACAGTTAAAATGGTCCCCAAATGTTTATCAGAGTCTTCTATGACCATGCCATGCCCTGCCAAAAGCCTCCAGTAGCGTGCTATTGCTTATACCTGAAAATACATGCTAAAGTGTCAACACGAGGTTGGTGAGTTCATAGAGTTTAGTGAAAAATGTAAGCATTTGGATAATGATTTCCCAGCAAAGGCATTGTAAATCCACTCAGTCCCAAGTCCCGCCCATACAAGACTTGCAACCTGTGTGTTTACAACCCACTGCCAAATAAGTTTTGGTTTATGTGAACGTAAGTAATATATGGAAAACAAAATTTAATGTTAAATATGACAATATCGTCATGACAATGATGTCATATGATTAATTCTGACAATGTCGCCATATAAACAATTCTGACAATGACGCCATATAAACAATTATGACAATGACGCCATATAAACAATTAATGACAATGACGCCATATAATTAAAATAATACATAATTAACAGTCCATGATAACTAAAAAGGGGACTCTAATGTGGCAATGAAATAACTTAAGCAATGTAAATGGATTTAATGAAATTGAAATTGTAACAAAATGATGTTCAATGTATTCTCCCCCGTGAATTTAGAAATTAAATAATCAATGTAAAACAGGGCTATGAAAACTCACGGTAATCCTTAAAAGATTAAAGTGCTTGTGAAGGTAAATGAAAATAATTGAGCATGTATTCTCCCCCAAAACGTAATCCAAAACGTATAAAGGTAGGGGCTATGGAACTCACCTGGTGCGATAGCAACAATGATAATAATGAATAATGCTGAAATGAGGCTCGGTCTCTAACCGCGACCTAATATGAGGATATGATCTAATGTAAGAAAATGAAATGATGCTACACATGCAAATACGTATGTTATCGATACCACTCGTTAATTTTGAAAGTAACGTTTATCGTCGAAAAATACATTGTTGACGTCTCGTTAAGTTAATAAACACTTCCCGTGTAATTATGTTGAAACAATACTCCGTGATCCTCTTTTGGTGTTTTATCGGCAAACATAATGTTTTCGTCGCAAAATAACACTTTTCATTACTTGTGAAAATATGCCCAAATGGCCTTGTAAAACTAGTCGTGAAATATTGTACGTTAAGTGTTAGTGATCAAACTTGACGTTTTTGAAAACCTTGCAACATAATCTTAATGTTGTGTCATTTGACTTTTGATCAAACGCGCCTTGATCATATAGAAAATCGGCTATCAACTTAGTGACTTGTAAAAATACTAGTTTCTATACTAGACTTTATTTTCTATATAATGCTGTCAAAAATGTTTTATGTTTCGACGGGTTTCAAACGTGTGTATCTCGGTCGTTATAAGCTCGTTTTCTACGTTCTTTATATCCACGGACTCGTATTAACATGTACTAACATGATCTCAGTAGGTCGGGTCGTCTAGATCATGTCTAACACCTCGTTTTGTCCTTTGAATCTCGGCGATCAGCAACTAAATTTTCAGATTTTTGTTTTTCGTCGTCAAACTTTGAAAAATCATAACTTTCTCGTCGTAAGTCGGTTTTTAGTGATTCAAGCGGCCACGGTTTCGTTTTTGAAAGAACTTTCTGAATATGAAGGCCAAAATATCCCCTGAGTTACTGAGTTTTCCAGATTACACGTTTTTGGACAGTAGCTATTTCTATTGTTGAAAAATCAATGTTTAAGGTTCAAGACTAGTTCAAAACTTAATCAAACCACTTCAAATCAACACCACAACCTATCTAATCTTACCATACACCTTCTTAGGGTGTCATGGGGTCCTAAACATCACTAACAATGGTGGATCTCATGATGATCATACTAAAATCCATAGATCTATGTTTATAAAGAAAATGTGTAACAAGTGGTATGTTTAACATAAATATTTGCATAGCTAGCTACTAATATAACTTGAAAATAAATCAAATGAAAGTATGAAAAGATTAGAAAGATGTTCTTGAAGCTCACTTGATGATTTGATGAGATTTGGATGGAAATGTATAAGAAACCTTGAGTTTTTATCACAAAATCCTAACAAGGAATGTAAATGGAGCTTGATTATGACTTGTTCTTCAAAAATTGATGGATGATTGTTGGTGTTCTTATGTTGGCTGATCAAGATGAAGAGGAAAAGAGAGGATATTTTGAGTTTTAGCTAGTTAGATTTGTGTTGTATGTGTTAGTTTAATTAATTAGGAAACATATAAGACCTTTGCATTAAATGAAATGGTACTAGTAAATCAAGTGCCATGGAGAATTAGGGGTGTTTTAGGGGGGCGGCACATGGAGCAAAAGAGAAGGGATTTGATGGACAATTAAAGCTCATGTCTCCATTTAATTAGAATTAGTTTAGTTTAGTGCATACATTAGGTGTTATCAGGTACCGAGTTAACTAGAAATAATTAATGACGAGGTAAAATAAAATACGACGAAGTTGTAAAAATTGTAAAATCATATTCTTTGCAAGAATCGGGTGTTAGAATAATTATCGGATTGAAATATCGCAAACCGACGGAGTTATAAGCTCCTAACGGAAAATGTAGCTATTGCTTTAAAAACACCGGGTAAAGTAATAATATAATCTTTATATCATTATAATTAGTATGAAAATACATTAGGATCGTAGTCGGGAGTGTCGGGTATAATGTTAGTAGAAATAACGGAGGGGTAATGTTTAATAAATAAACGAACATACGTTAATGAAAATCACACAAACCCGTGCATGACTTAATATGATATTGATGTTACTGATGATATGTAGACTACTCTAGTCTATATGATGTGTCCTTACTGATAATGCATGAATACGTAGCTAAACCTTATTGGTTACGCGAATTTGAATACCCGTAAACCTAGTTTACGAGATGATGAATGATGACAATGAATAGTGATTTTTCTTCGGGGATGAATAGTGTTTCATGAATAGTGAAATTTTTAAAAACTTCTCAAAGTCTCAAACTGACTTAAAAAATGATGAATAGTAACCCATGAATAGTAATTTCCCGAGATGAATAGTGAAATTTTGAAGCTTGAAATAGACTTGAAATTACGAGTTGTGACAGTTGATTTGTAACCCAACAGAAGCTTTAGGAACTTATGTAGCAACCCGAGCCCCTATTTTTGGAAAATATACCTAACCTTTCACTTATCCCTCGGGAATATCAGTAGCCTACCTTAATACCCCTTTATAAAACAATGAACTGCGATTCGTTATTTTACGGTATATATATATATATATATATATATATATATATATATATATATATATATATATATATATATATATATATATATATATATATATATATATATATATATTGATACGATATTTTGAAAAATAATATTTCCGGAGAACTATTTTTGGATGCCTTATTTTAGGTACGCTATTTCAACATACTGTTTTGAATACTATCTGGTACGGTCAACATTGGTTTTCGCTATTTTAAAATACGTATTATATTGATGTACTATTTTGGGAACTGTTTTGGACACACCGTTTCAAGATACGCTATTTATTTACGAACGTATGAATATGCTGATACGTTATTTTGAAAACGTTATTTCGGGAAAGACTATTTTGGGTACGTTATTCTGGGAACACTGTTTTGACAACACTACTCTGACATACCATTTCGAATACTATTTTGGACGGTCAATATTAGTTATACTATTTTGAAGACGTGTCATATTGGTATATTATTTTGAAAACTGTTTTGGATACACTATTTCGAACACACCATTTTAAGACACGCTATTTTAGAAGGGTTATTTTGGAAATACTATTCGAAAGCCATTTTTGAATACATTACTACTCTAGTATTACCTTAGGCCATTAGGTCACATATCACGTTTTCCCCTGCCCCTCAACTTGTGAGAAAGCTCGAGTACACCGCATTATAAGCCGATGAGTCGGGCGACATCATTAGTTGCCTTAGAAAGTAACCCGTCAATTGAAATGGACACCTTAATGGTTTAGTTGTACGAATTGGACTTTGAAGACTGTAAAGGGATAATAGTACTCATGAGAAAGCATTAACCCTAGGTGGTAAGTAGAGTTACCTGTATTAACCATGATAACGAGGTTCGCCCCAGTATTTGTGTTTCGAAGATGATACGGGTTTAGATAATTCAAATTCTGTTGGTTAACGCACCATGGATCATAAACCATTTACCTCGAAAGATCATTAACCATTTCACACCTTTACACTTTGATCATGGGCCCATAACCCACAGTTCGTCAACTATAGCACACTCAATAGCATTCGTTACCCTTTTTAAACATTCAAAACATGTTTTATTTTTCAACACATTTTGTTTTTATAATCACCACTAATGGGGCACATTAACCACAATATAAATAATTTATAATCATTACATTAACTTCGTATATACTTATCTCATTCTCACTTACATTCGTAACTTACTGCATTTTAATCTCATATTTTGGCTCATCACATTGGTTATTTACGCACTTAAGCAATACACTTTTATTTCAACTTCTGCAAACTTGTGGAAAACTAGAAGGGGAGGGGGTTGAATAGTTTTACCGGTTTTTAATTTGTTTCAAAACTTTACTTTTGAAAAACTTTGATTCGAATCTTATGTGTAATCAATCAACACCAATATGAACACTAAACTGTACTATCTAATGTAAAAAAAAGAGATGGAAAGATCAAACCGGGACAAAGAGATTTATAGTGGTTTGGTCACGAAGCTCTTCTTCACCCTACTCCACTCTCCGAGTGCCACACTCGAAAGTTTCAAGCACTATGTCAACAAACCTCCCTTCAGGCGGAGAAAACCGTACAACATCACTTATCCTAATTTCCGAAACTAAGCTAGATGTCGAGTACTAATCTTAGCTTGTACCAATCTACCACGATTCACACGATCCTTTCTACTTCACACAATCAACACACTTGACTCGATCTACCCGATCTACCCTTGATCCACTTGATCAACACACAAGCCCACAAGCTACAAGAGATCTCCAAGATCTCGACAAGATCACATTGATCAACTCTCACTTGACTCAATCTACCCTATCTACCCTTGATCAACTTGATCAACTCACTAGCTCACAAGCTACAAGAGATCTTCAAGATCTCAACAAGATCACAATGATCTACTCTCACAAACTCTCAAAAGAAAAATGAACTTGATGTATGCAAGGATACAACAAGTATGTAACAAGTGTTACAAGTGCACTAACTATTACTACAACACTTTGTATCTTCTTTGATACCTTGTGTTCTTCTCTTGCACTAGTAGAGGAATGAAGGTGATCACTTGGTTGGATGATTGGATCACTCTTTAAACAAAAGAAAACTAAACTAAATGATCAAGAAGAAAAGATGTGGTGAGAGTATTGAACTCAGAAAGATATGTGTGAAAAAGGATGCCCAAAAACTGTGAAGAGGGCTGGTATTTATAGGCAGAAAAAATCTAGCCGTTATGGGGACACGGTACTAATTAATGTCACACGGTACCACTAAAATTAGTGGTACCGTACCAGGAAAAAATGCTTCTCTTTTTGTCTTTAGTGGTGAAAGTTTATTTGAGAAAGTTTGGAGCTGATTTTGGGGGGAAAAATAGCTATCATGATATTTAAACTTATTTTTCCAATAAAACATTTCTTAATAATTCAAAAATAACTTGTAAAGTGTATTTTTGAAAAAATATTTTGTCACGTTAAAAATGTAAAGTTTTAAACATAAATTCACTTCTTTGATCATTTGTCAAGTTGTAAATTTGTTTGTTCATACCTACAGTGATTTGCGTAGAAATGGGATCTTTCGACTAAAAACTTGCTTACGTTAATTTTAACGTAAAGTGTTTTCACACGTTGTCATCATCAAAACGTGAAGTTGTCAAAAGATATAAATAACGTTTTTAGAACATTATTTGCATCAACAATCTCCCCCTTTTTTATGTTGACAAAACCTAAACTCATTTTAAGTTGAAATTAATTTTGACAAGTTTTTAATGAGTCTATATCACATTTCTCCCTCTTTTTGTCGAAGCAAAAAGGTTGCTAAAGCTCCCCCTTGATGTATACTCCCGCTCGTTTGGAGAACACCAAGGAATCGAGCAATGATTCTTGCAACAAAACAAAGTTAGATGACAAAGATACAATATCTAACATGTAGCAATCAAGACAAATATCCAACCACAAGCAAAAGACTAGCTAAGTAGCCAAACACAAAAAAAAAAAAAAAAAAAAAAAAAAAAAAAAAACATCAAAAAAAACAACCATATAACATGCCTATCAATTCATTAAAAGAAATGTCATACATAAGTATGACTACATCACAAACATATAGACAAACAACAAGAAGCATAAATAAATCCTTAGTGACAAGAGGCCCTAAGACAAGCTTCATTTCCAAAAGGGTCCTAAAGGTTTATTGTTGGAAACTAAACATGAACATGTTTAGTTAAGTGGGCTAGTAGGAGGTGGAGATGGTGACATGATTGGAGGTGGTGATGGTGTCAAGAGATGGGGTTGGCATGGCATAATCCAATGGAGTGATGGATGAGAGAGTGTAGTCCATGTATGATGGAATGGTGTCGAGAGAGGGAGATGATGAAGATGTGGTTCTAGTGGAAGATGTTTTGGAAGGAGCATTAGGTGGAGATGGTGAGTGAGGAGTGGCTTGGGAAGGTGGTGTTGTGACTTCATCATCTTTTGTGAGATCAACAAAGAGAGGTTTGGATGGTGGTCTTACGGTTATCCTAGGTTTCTTGGAGATGTGGGTTGTTGATCCTTGTGTGGAAGACATGGTGATTGAGTGGTGTGAGGCTGAAGATGAGATGCAAGATAAGCTTGCAATGGGGAGGCCTTATATAGGCAAGAGTTGTGGGATTTGAATTAAAGGTAATGGTAGTGTCCTATGGTGTAGTGAGGGAATCTTGGGGTGTATGTGAGTTTGCAAAATTTTGCAGGTTTGAGGTTAAGGATGCAGGGATCTAGGGAAAACAGTGAAAATTCGTCAAACAAGGGCACGGTACCACTAAATACCACACGGTACCGTTAAATTTAATGGTACCGTGGCCTATTTAACGGTATCGTGACCTGAAAGTCACGAATTTTCCTGTGCAGCCTAGTTCTGGGCAGCTAAAGGGAAGTTTTCTAGGGGAACTATTTGCAGGAAATGTTAGTGCCTCAAACCACTAAAGATTTATTTGCCTAATATGTCCCATATTAAGCTACTCCTAGCAATTAAAGATTATCATGCAACTTTCTAAGATAATCTATAAGCATGCAAACAAAAAAGACAAAATAAGCTATCATCCAAGAATCATATAAAAATTCATGCAAGGTGATAGATTAAATGTCAAGCATGCAAGAATACTAATCCCTAATATAATTATCATAGATAAATCCTAATAAGAAGTATAAATCCTTCCTTAACTACTTATGACTTGAGCATTCTCCCGTTTTTATCACACTCTCGTCTTGAGCATGCATCTCTTCTTCATGCTTTGGATCATCAAAGGGTGCATAGTGGGTGGAATATTGGGAAATGCGAATGGATGAAATATATGACACATTAAGGGGTTTCATGACCGGATCAAAAAGCGAGTATTGAGAACCACGAAGGTATGGATGAGAATTCATGAAGTGGTGATAAAGACGAGTTAGAAACATCCCATAGGGTATCAATTGATTTTTGTTACCCTTGAGATGTACGATTCACTTAGCAAAGAAGTAGGCAAGATTGTACGGTTGTTGAGTAAGAAGACGGTAAATCATATGATCAGAAAACGCCGGAAGTTGTTCATGATTTCCATTTAGACTGAGAACATTTTCTCGCAGGATGACTACCCAAGAAAGCAGTTCATAACGAACCTCTTCCAATTGAATTTTCATTGGATTTGGTTAAGAAGAGTACTTATTAGTACGAACGAGTTTGGAAAGTTCGGTTGGAGAGGGTATGTAGGAACAATACGGACTATCCTCTTCTTGATAGTTGAAGAGGGACTCAAGACACCAATCCTCAATATAGGCACATTGCCCATGATTGGGGATTCAAAGAATTTGAGCAAATTGCTCAAGAGTTAAGACGAATTTGAAGTTTCGGATCCAAAACCAAAGTGACAAAGATTGATCCTCGTTACGTACGAGTTCAACTTGTCGAAAGAATTCCAACACAAAACGAGGACAAATGTGCTCGTTGATGTGTAGTAAGCAATCGAATCCTATAGCTCTAAATGAGGTGTTGATATCCCTATGATAAACTAAGGATGGATCAACGACTCGACCTTCATGAAACCGACGGGTTTCAAGATTAACATAGGCACGAATGTGACTACCGGGTGTTGTATAGGTGTTGGTTAGAAGATGATCAAAATCATACTCATGAGACATTTTTGTTACCTATAAGAGAATTTTAGGAAAAATTAAAATTGAGATTAGTTGTTTTAAAGACACGTGCCTAGTGTGTGCCTATATGCAAACTATGTGGAGGTGAGGTAATCTCGACTCTAGAACTAAAAATAATGAGATTACCCAAACACTCCTAACTTCACTTTTGCTCAAGCGAATATGTCGATGAATACATATTATTTATGTAATTCGATCAATATTCGTGAGATCATGTATGCATGAGAAAAACGTTTTTAGTTTGTATCAACAATGCACGAAAAATGTTTCATGATCCTAGTTTCGTGAAATTTTTCAAAAATAATGGAATTGGGGTGTTTGGCGACTTCAATGTTTTGGCGCCAAAAATTTTGAAAAATTAGAATGTTAATGACTCCTAATCCTAATTGCAAATATTCTAGACATGATTCCTCTTAAACCTACTTAAAAAAAAGATTGAACCAAAATATGTGATTAAAGTGGGTTTATGCAAATCCTATATTAAGGGAATCATGATTGTTATACATTGTCTACTCCTAGTCCTAATTTCCTAAAGACTCAATCAAAATTGAAAAACCCCAATTCAATTTTCATGTAAGAACAAACCCTAGACTCAAGATTAATAATAAATTAGAGTTAAATGACTTACAATTTATGTTGAAAAGTGGAAGTAGTTGATAATCTTGAAAATTAATGCCTTGAATATGATCTTGAAAGGGTGTAATTGAGTTTTGGGTTGTGAGGTTTGGTTTTGGCAGCAATGGCAGAAGTTGGGAAAGTTTAAAAGTGAATAATGTGGGAAGAGGAGACTGAAATACGAGCATTGTCAGATACACGGTACCACGGTACCATTAAATTTAATGGTGCCGTGCCACTTTAGTGGTGCCGTGATCTTCTGGGATGAATTTTCATCCCATTTTGATTTTTGACGAATAAGTCTCGATGTTTTAGTGAGACTTTTTGACATGAGGAAAGAATTTATACCTAATAAATTCTTTTGACGAGGAGAACCTAGACTAGACGAAATGAGATGACTTTAATATTTCCAGTGAAATATTCAAGTAGTCATACGAGAGATGTGAAGAATGACTCAATATTTTCAGTGAAATATTTAAAGAGTCATGAGACGAGACACACGAGATGACTTCAATATTTCCAGTGAAATATTTAAATAGTCATAAGATTTATGGAATATGTTCCATCATTCCTAGACCTAGACGAAGATAGTTGAAGGATTCTCATTTGAGAGGTTTGGTCAAGATGTCGGCGATATTGTCTTGAGAGGGAACTTTCTCATTAGAAATGTTTCCTTTCTGAACGTTATTGCGAAGGAAGTAGTGACAAATTTTGATGTGTTTAGTACGAGAGTGTTGAACGGGGTTTTTGCTCAAGTCAATAGCACCTTTATTATCGCACATAATGGGAACGTCGTCTAGATGGATTTCATAGTCAATAAGAGCTTGTTTCATCCATAGTGCTTGTTGACATGCCTTTCCGGCGCTTACGTACTCGGCTTCGGTAGTGGAGATAGCAAGATCCGTTTGTTTCTTGGAGAACCAAGAAGTTAGACAACAACCCATGAAGGTACAAATGCCACTCGTAGTTTTTTGATCCACATAATCTCCCGCATGATCAGAGTCGGCATAGACAACATTTTCTACACCAGTCCCCTTGGGATAGAATAATCCCAAGTGTATAGTGCCTTTGATGTATCGGAAGATACGCTTAACCGCTTCAAGGTGAGAGGTTTTGTGATCCTCTTGGAAGCGAGCACAAAGGCAGACACTAAACATGTTATCGGGCCTACTTGCCGTGAGGTATAATAAACTTCCTATCATACATCTATACTTAGTGCTATCCACTGACTCACCTTCTTCATCTTTCGTGAGTTTCGTTTCCGTGGACATGGGAGTTTTCATGGGCTTAGACTCTTCTAAACTAAATTTCTTAAGCATCTCCTTACTATACTTAGATTGATTAAAGAAGATACCATCTTCCATTTTTTTTATTTGTAGACCAAGGAAGAAATTTAATTCGCCCATCATGCTCATCTCAAACTCGTCACGCATGATCTTAGAGAAATCATTGCACAGTTCTGGACAAGTTGAGCCAAATATGATGTCGTCGACATATATTTGAACAATGATGAGATGTGAATTACATTTCTTCGTGAAAAGTGTGTTGTCAACCACTCCCATGGTATATTCATGTTCAATCAAGAATGCTTTTAGTCTATCATACCAAGCTTTAGGAGCTTGTTTGAGACCATAGAGTGCTTTCTTGAGTTTATAAACATGATTCGGTTTCTCGAAATCAACGAATCCCGGAGGTTGTGCAACGTATACCTCCTCGTTGATATAACCATTTAGGAATGCAGTTTTCACATCCATTTGGTATAATTTAAAGTCTAAGGCGCAAGCATAGGAAAGGAGTATCCTAATAGACTCTAGTCTAGCTACGGGTGCATAAGTTTTATCGTAATCTATTCCTTCTTGTTGGTTATAGCCTTGTGCTACCAACCTTGCCTTATTCCTAGTTACGACGTCATTTTCGTCGAGTTTATTCCTAAACACCCACTTATTTCCTATGATGGTTTGATTCTTAGGTGGAGGTACTAAATCCCAAACTTGGTTTGCGGTGAATTGATTTAACTCTTCTTGCATGGCAACTACCCAGCTTTCATCCTTAATTGCTTCACTGACATTCTTAGGTTCTACGGTAGATATAAAACAAAAGAAATTACTTTTGTTTTGTGCTGGTGACCTAAGAGTTCTTTGGTTTAGGTTTCCTATGACATTTTCAATAGGATGGTTCTTGGATTCCTTAATGTTGACAACTTCGTCAACTTCATCTATTTCATCCTCAATGTCATTTTCTAAGATTTTCTTGCCATTAACCTTAATGGCTTCTTCCTCATCTAAGTCATCATCCACCAAGGGTGATGTCTTAGTTGGTGGAGGGTATAACACCCCAACCCGACAAGGGTAAAGATATCACAATAATGGATTCATATCAGATCAAAACAGAGCATACATCTGCAGTAATACAACAATCTCAAAGGATTACAAATGAAATACTGAATCTACAAGGTTACAACGAAAACTTTCAAAACTAACTCTAAAACATAATATCTTCTATCCAATTCTAATCCAGAATAGCTACCAAGCCTTCTAAGTCCAGAGGTACACTCTCACTCATTCCCAGCTTCCTACTAAAACCTGCCGCAGGAAAAGAAATGCGGCTAAGCTTCAAAAGCTCAGTGAACAGATATATAGATAACAGAAACGATAACAGATAGCAGTACAAAGGAAATCAGAAAATACAGATCATATAGAAACAAGGTCAAATGAAAGAATAGGAACAAGAAATGGAATAAGTGAAACGAAATAAGAATAAGAAACAAATAAGGTGTAAGAAAAAAAAGGGAACAGAAATCTATCACGAGCCCAGATAACAGATAATATCATAACAGTGTAGTCACATAAGTAATCTAGAGGGGATACCTCTCAAGTAAACAGATAATATGAGGGGTGACCTCATGTATCAAATCGGAGTGATCAGCTCCCAGATATATGTGAAAGACGTGTATCGCACACACCATCAGTCACCAGAGATATATATAACAGATAACATAATAACAGATAACAGAAATCAGATCAGATCAAGGATGCATCCATGCGCCCCAGTAGGCCAGATTCTTCTCCTACATAACAGATAAAATCAGGGACGGGACAGGTCATCACTCTCCTGCCCTAGAGTCATGCCATCGGTGCATCAATGACATGGACATGAAACCCTCATGCCTAGTGATTGGCTCGGATATCAGACTGTGGTCAAGGTCAGATGTCATATAATAAACAGAGTCACATCTAAGGGTTCATGGCAGAAGGGTCATGTCAACAATTCAGATTAAGATAATAAGGTTTAAATCAGAGTTTATCAGATTAAGTTTAATATCAAAGCTTAAGTTCAGATTAAAAGGTTTATTTCCAATAGTCCAAAAGAGTATATCAAAGGTTAATAATTACAAGTTCATAGCAATAATCCATTAAGAAGTTCCTGTCAAAAGTTCATTTAAATCAATCCTTTAATAATGGTTTTCATTGAAATGATCTTACCAAATAGTTTTCATAAAAATGGTCTTCCAAAACTTTTAGTAACTTCCATTTAAAGTGGTATCACTTCTTTTTTAAAATAGTTTTTCTTAAACAGTTTCATATGTAGTTTAATAAAGGTTCAAAATCAATTAGGTTCAGATAAGGATTTAACAGGTTAAGGTTTATACCAAAATCAAATCAAAGTTTACAACAGATATATCAGGTTAAGGTTCAGAACAAGGTTCACAGATCAGATTCAATCAAGATTCACAAATTCAGGGTTCAGAACAAGAGATCAAAACACAAAGGTTCAAGAAAGGTTCAGAACAGAAGAAACACATCAAAGGTTCACAAACAAGTTTACAATCAGAGTTCAGGAAAAAGGTTCAGAATAAAAGAATCATAGCAGAGGTTCAAACAAAAGGTTCAAGACAAACAGATCACAAAAAAGATTCACAACAGAAGGGAACATAGCAGTGGTATCGGGAATCCTAATAAAGAAAATGAAAGACTGAAAGAAAAGGGGATGAAAGACCCTTACTGAAAAAGGGCAGAATATCTGTACCTTATTAGCACAGCAGACAAGCAAACAAACACAGAAATAAGATCAGGACTTCTCCTTCTTCACACCTAAAGAAGAGGAAGACAGAATTACTAAAGATTCTAATTCAGATTATTACTTTTAGTTTACCTCTCCATTTTAAGTAATTTCTATTTTTAGTAACTTTCCAGATTTAGTAATTTCCCATAATTAGCAGGTTTCCAGAATTAACAGATATTACCATTTCAGATTAGGTTAAACCCTTATTCAAAGATTATTATGGAATAAAGATATATTTTATCAAGTTACAGAAGTTTAGGGTTAATTTTGACATGATCACAAAGTTTAGGGTTTTAATTGTAACTTCATCAATTTCCAAGGTCTTAAGTGGAAATACTTTAAGTTACAGAATTATATACTCATTTTATTCAGAATGACATCATAATCCCTTCAGTTTCATAATTTACAGATTATACCCCTTTAGTTATATAATTTACAAAACCAACCTTATATTTACATATTTTACAAATTAAACCCTACAATATCCAAATATACCAAACAAGCATATTATATTTCATAATTACAGAATGTATCATCAGAATTTAGTACATTACAGATTAGACCCCTCAGAATTCAGAATTTACATAATTGGTCCTTTAAGTTTACCAAAACTTATAAATTAAATCATAATTCATAACAATTTCATATTTAACCCATAATTCCTCAAAATTACACAATAGCCTTTTTATATCAGTATTAACTCAAAATAACCCCAAGATTCTAGAATTACACTTTTAGTCCTCTCTTTTATTCAATTTCAATTCGTACCCTTTAAATACCATTTAATTCATTATCTTGTAATATTTACACTTAGGACCCCAAAGTTATATTTTTCCCACATTATTACAGATGTATATGACCTTACAAAAATATCCCAGAAGTTTCAAAGTTGGCAAAACAGGTCCTTTTACTTTTATTTTAAATCGGATTACACTTTTTAAAAACAAATACAAACCCTACTATTAACCAATCATTGCACCATCATTATTATATCCTTAAAACATCTTAAATGATCAGATTTGTATCCAAGAAACCTAACCCTAGTAGCCACGATTTGAATTTATTTTACTTACTTTGTTTTTATAAAATCCGGTTATAAACAAAATTCACCACGCTTAATCTAAGCTTCCAAAGATCAAACTCATATTTTTCCCAGCTTATAATACATATAAAGAACCCACGAAAAATAATTAACATGCCCAGAAAAATTGTTTAGCATACATTAGATTTTTACGTACGTTTTTGATATTAAAATTACCACGACATGATCTAGGCTTCCATAATTCGTTCTATCATTTTTCCCAGGTTTAATACTTCATATGAGGTCTAAATAAAATACTTATCATGCCCAGAAGTTCGGATTACATATATTTATAATTTACGTGTTCCATGTTCATATAATTTTCGTACGTATAGTTTAGCTTGCATGATTCGATTTACATAATTTATATGAGTTATATAGGATGTAAAGATCACAGGAAAATTGCTATATCAGATTTAGAACGTATGGTTTAGGCATACAAATTTATACCTTGCGTATGGGCAAAACCGACAAGAAAAGTGTTCCAAGAACGAACCAACGAATCCACGAGCAAACCCTTATTTTTCCTAGCTTGCTTGCACCTCCAAGATCCCCAGAAAATTGCTTGTTCACGTCCAGAAGTTGTGTGGATGATTGGGTCGAATTTTTGGTGCGTTTAGTGATATTGCGATTAGGGTTTTATTGTGATAAAGGTTTTATAAAATAAGAAGATTGTGTATATAAGGTACAACCGACATAGGGGGGGGGGGCAATGAGATCAGTATTTCGGTATTAGAATCCCACAATAATCGGATTGTATTTATGCTAATATTTTCTTTATTTATTTTTACATATTACTTAATATAAATGATTTAATAATTATATTTGCTTAATTATAATTATTTCGGAAATTATAAATAAATGTGTATGTTATAATAATTTTTGGACATTCGAAATAATATAACGTTGTCCCAGAAATTAGTTCGTTTCAGGTATAGTTCGTTTTCAGAAGTTTTGGAATTGTTTCAGAATTTATAAGTTATTTATTTAGGTTTTATACTTTCAGGGGTAATTTGGTCATTTTACGGGTTATCTGAATTTCAGGTATTACAGAGGGCTTTCATCGAATGTCACGTTGAGTGATTCTTCGACTTTCATTGTTTCCTTGTTTAGGATAACATAGGCTTTACTATTTTGGGAGTAACCTAGGAAAACACCTTCGTAAGACTTTGGGTCAAACTTGGTGAGGTAGTCTTTAGTGTTTAGTATGAAGCACTTGCTTCCAAACACTCTAAAGTAATCAAGAGTAGGTTTTCTACCTTTCAAGATTTCGTATGGTGTTTTTCCTAAGATAGGTATAATTAGAATCCTATTTAGTATGTAAGTTTAGGTGTCCACTGCATTACACCAAAACTTTTGCGGAATTGATTGTTCATTCAACATCGTTCTACTCATCTCTTGTTGAGTACGATTTTTCCGCTCAACTACCCCATTTAATTGTGGAGTGTGTGGTGCCGAGAAATTGTGTGTAATACCATTAGCATCACAATATACTCCAAATTGCACTTTATTATCAAATTCCCGACCATGATCCATCCTAATTGAGACTATTGTACACCCTAGTTGATTTTGGACCTTCTTACTAAAGATTTCAAATTCCTCGAAAGCTTATGTCTTATTCTTAAGGAATCTTGTCCAAGTATACCTAGAATAGTCATCAACTATTACTAAGGTGTAGTAATTTCCTCCGTAGCTCCGTACGGCGGATGGACCAAATAAGTCCATGTGAATGAGTTCTAGGCATCTAGTGGTCGAGACCATATTCTTAGCTTTGTGACTAGAATGAGCTTTTTTTCCAACTTTACAAGCGTCACAAAAGTGTTTATCAAACTTAATCTTAGGTAGGTTTCTAACTAGTTTCTTAGACGCCAATGATTGTATCAAGCGCATATTGGCGTGACCTAGTCTCCTATGCCATAGAGTGGAATTATCATCTATGGTTGCTAGGCAAATCTTATCCTGAGGCTTATTTCCTATTTTCATAACAAATAAGCCATTCTTCCTAACTCCTTTACCTATGGTTTTGCCATTCTTAGTGATCTCACTACCCTCTTCGGAGAGTAAAACTCTACACTTATTGTCTACCATTTGACTAATGCTAAGCAAGTTAAATCCTAAGTTATCTACATGCTCAACATTTCTAATAGTGAGGGAGTTTTGAGTAATCGTACCTTTGCCTATGATGTTGCCCTTAAGTTTGCTACCGAAAGTGACATTACCTCTGTTGTACGCCTTGTATGATGAGAATAGACTTCGATTACCCATCATATAATTAGTGCATCCACTATCCTTGACCCATTCTTCGGGCTCCAAGTCGATTCCCAAGCATATCTATTGAATAAGACAAACATTCAAACATTTGGTCCCCAATATCTCATGGGTCCAAAGTTGTTAGTATTAAACATCCCATGCATTAGTTGCATTTGGTTAGGATGTTGGAACGGAGGACACATTCCCCATGGTAAGTAACTTTGGGGTTGACGGTTATTTCAAGTTATGGGAAAGTTACTTGGATAACTTTGTCTTCTAAAGTTACCTCTCGGTAGAGGAGTTCTTGACCGAGGTTTAGGAACATTTGTTCTTCTAGGTGAAGGAGTCTTCGATCTAATATCAGGTTTTACAAAACCAAGCCCGGGGGTTGACAAAGGTTTGTAAAAGCTTTTGACTTCCTTTTTACTAGCAATAGGTACTTTGACACTATTTACAACTATGTGACTTGGTTTAGGACTTGAATTATTTTTCAGATTCTACTCAGTTCTGTCTCCAGTACCCGACGGTACCACGGTACTACTAACTTTAGTGGTGCCTGTTGGGAATTAAATGTCACAGAACTTAGTACTGCTGAAGAAATGCACTAACAGTACAAACTGTTAGTGTATGACTTAAGACTGCTGAAGAAGCAACTAACAGTACAAACTGCTAAGTTTGTACTGCTAGTTATATTGAAAGTATTGTTGCATGGATAACTGTCTTATACGATATTGTAGAGGATAAGTATGGAATGGATCTTTTGAATATCTTAATTAGTTAGAATTATATGGTAGAATACTTATCTTGTAAAGGACTCCTTAAGTCTATAAAAGGAGATCCTAGGTTATACGTTTTTATATATACATCAGTCATAGAGTTGTGTTAAGATTCAAGGTCATTGTAACCCTAGTGATAAAAAGATCACTCGTATTATTCAAGTAATAATATTGAATCGTTTGGTGTTAATCTTACTATGTTCATTGTTCATTCAAGTATTACTGTTCCATTAAACAAACCAAAATTCTTCTAAGTGTGGTTAAGTAGATTCCGCATACTTAACTACATACACTCAAAGTATCTCAAACACATTATAAGGGAGTAACATCCTAAGTGTTTTATAATTCTCTCAAGTGGTATCAGAGCCAGGTTGATACTATTGATTTAGAAGAGAAAGTAATGGACATGGAGACTACCCAAACAAACATGGCTGCTAAATTGCCAATGCTCAAGCAGAATGAATTTGATATGTGGAGGCTGCGTATAGAACAATACTTCCAAGTGCAGGACTATGCACTCTGGGAGATTATCGAAGAAGGAAACTCTTTCAAGCCTTCAACTTCTACAACAACAGTTGATGGTAAGGTAGAGACAGTTGTGCAGACCTCTCCAGTGACTGCAAAAGAAAGGCTTCAAAAGAAAAATGATCTTAAGGCCAGAAGTTTGCTGATGATGACCATTTCAAATGATCAACTCTTGAATTTCAGCAAGTACAAGGATGCAAAATCCTTGTTTGAGGCAATCATTGCTAGGTATGGTGGGAATGAAGCCACCAAGAAAACATAAAAGACTCTCCTAAAGCAGAATTTTGAAAACTTCACTGCAACCAGTAATGAGTCCTTGGATCACATGTTCAATAGATTGCAGAAGATTGTCAGCCAACTGGCTGTTCTTGGTGTTGACATACCTCAGGAAGATCCGAACTCCAAGTTCTTGAGAAGTTTACCTACTGAGTGGGCTATGCATGTGGTGGTCTAGAAGAACAAGCCAGACATTGATACTATGAGCCTGATGGACTTATACACCAACTTCAAGATTGTTGAACAGGATGTGAAGAAGGCTGGAGGAACTAGTTCAAGCACTGGGAACATGGCCTTTGTGTCATCTCCTAGTAATTCAAGTCCACTTGAAGAAGTGAAGGTTGCTATGGGAGTTAGTACTGCTAACCCCAATGTTAGTACTGCTAGCACATCAAGCAATATTACTGTTATTCTGAATGATACAACTTATTGTGCCTTCCTGACAAGCCAGAATGATTGGTCAATGCTGACTCATGAAGACCTCTAAGAAATGATGATGATTTGGAGGAAATGGACCTCAAATGGCATATCTCACTTCTTAGCATGAGGGCTAAGAAATTCTGCCAAAGAACTGAAAAGAAGATCACAATCAGCAGCAATGATACTGCTGGTTTTGACAAATCAAGGGTAGAATGCTACAACTATCACAAGTTTGGGCACTTTTCAAGGGAATACAGGAGACCTAGGCAACAGGATGGCAGGAGCAAAGGTTATGGGAGCAAGCCCAAAGCTGTGGAGGATGTTGAGCCAACTTCCAAAGCTATGGAAGCTATAGATGGGCTAGGATTTGATTGGAGTTTTATGACAAATGATGAGGAAGCACCTTCTGTGATTGCACTTACGGCCTTCTCTGACTCTGAGGTACAATCTGCTAAATGTTGTTCTAAAACATGCACTGCTCTTAAAGAATTAGAAACTTTAAGAAAACACTATGATGAACAAAGGATTGAGCTAAACAAAACTAATTACAATTTGTCAAATCATAAAAGAGGTTTAGCAGTCCTAGAACATCAAATAGTGCATTATAAGAACAATGAGTCTGTTTTTGCTGATGATATAGCAGTTCTTAAAAGGGATTTGTCAATTAAGAATGCTGAGATTAGTCTGTTGAAAGCTGAGTTGGATAGAATTAAAAAGGCTAATGAAAATATTCAATTAAGTGTAGAAACCTTAGAATATGCCTCTAAGGGTGTAAACAAAATAATTGAATGTCAGTTGATTAACAAAGCTAAGTCTGGGTTGGGGTATAAAATATGTCCACCTCCTCAAAGAGGAGTGCCTGCACGCCCAGGAATAGACCTAGAGCATACAGGTTTACCAGATTTTCAACAACCTAAGTTAGAGTATGGTTGTAAACCTAAAGAAGACACAAATGCCAATAAACCTGTAGAAATCAGTGAACCTTTTGAGAGTGCAAGTGATGCTTCACTCACTGAGGACAAGGTATCCACTGATAGGAATTCAGATGCTCCAACCATTGAGGACTGGACATCTGATGATGAGGAAGATCAGGTTGTGGTTAAACCTGAAGTAGGAAAGGTAGAAGGAACAAGTATTCCTAAGGTTGTTAATAATGAAACTGTTAGGCCTAAATCAAATGTTAAACCAGTTAGGAAAATAGTTAGGTACTGTGAGATGTATAGATCCACAGACAAGCCAAGAGGTAACCAGAGGAACTGGAATGACCTCAAGTCACATCAGCTTGGAAGTGACTTTGTCTTGTACAAAAAGGCTTGTTTTGCTTGTGGTAGTTTTGACCATCTTAAGGCTTTTTGTAACAATAGGGTAACTGGTAACTCAAACCATAGGATGAACTTAAATAGGTCTCTATCTCACTCTAATACTGATAGAATGACTCCCAGGGAAAGTTTAATGAAGTCTGGCCCAAAATCAATTCATACTGCTAGACCAGCAGTTAGTACTGCCAGACCTTTTAAGACTGTTTACCCTAGACCAGCAGTTAAAAGTGCAAAACCAACTTTCAAATATGCACCACAAACTGCAAAAAGGCCTTTTCAAAAGAAAGCAGCGGTACAAAAATAATTTTGGAAACCAAAGGCACAAACTGCAAAGCCAGCAGTTAGTACTGGTAACTCTCAAAGCACTGCTAGGGATCAAAGGGAAAATGCTGTTAAGGCCTCAGCATGTTGGGTATGGAGACCAATCAAACCCAATGGTGCATCAATTGTATTGAAAAGATTTGACTATATTGATGCACGAGGCAAACCCAAGTCAGTAATGGCTTGGGTACCCCAAGGAAACTAATTTCCTTATTTCATGTGCAGGGACCTTCACAGGAAAATGATGAAGATCAAGGTTATGCAGATAGTGGATGTTCCAGGCACATGACAGGCAACATGTCCTATCTTTCAGACTTTCAACCATTGGATGGAGGATATGTTACCTTTGGGGGAGGAATAGGAGGAAGAATTACTGGTAAAGGTACACTTAAAACTGGTAAATTAGACTTTGAAGATGTGTACTTTGTGCAAGAGCTTAAGTATAACCTATTTAGTGTCTCACAAATGTGTGACAAAAAGAACAAGGTTCTTTTTACTGACACTGAATGTCTTGTGCTTTCTCCAGACTTTAAGTTACCTGATGAAAGTCAGGTATTACTCAAAGTTCCAAGAAAGGGCAACATGTACAGTGTTGATATGAAGAAGATTGTTCCTAAAGAGGCCCTTACTTGTCTTGTTGCAAAGGCCACATTGGATGAATCTATGTTATGGCATAGAAGACTTGGTCACATAAATTTTAAAACCATTAATAAAATTGTTAAGGATGGTTTGGTAAGAGGTTTGCCTCAGAAAAGATTTGAAAATGACCAGACTTGTGTTGCTTGTCTCAAAGGCAAACAACACAAGGCTTCTTGTAAGCCCAAGCTGTTTAACTCTATTGATCAACCTTTGTTTATGCTACATATGGATTTATTTGGCCCAACATCTGTGAGTAGTATTATGCATAAGAGGTACTGTCTTGTAGTTACTGATGACTATAGTAGGTTTACATGGGTTTTCTTTTTAGGTTCTGATGAACTCAAATAAGTACATTTTATTATCATCATTTATCCTATTTATTTGACTTGTTTTATTATATTATATATGAGAATTGATACGTTAATGTTTACTTTTGTAATTCTCAAGTAAAAACAAGTATTATGTGAAACTTGGCGATTTTGGACTAATTATGGAGCAAAACAAGCAAGATGTTAAGAGTCTACTGAAATGTACAAGATCAAGATCATTCTGCTCCAGATACGCCACAACATAATTCTTACATACGGCGTATCACTATCAAGATTTCACAAGTTACAATCCAAGACAGCAAAGGACATGCGCCGCATAGAGAAATGGAGTTACGCCGCATCTTAAGGAGGTGTACGAATATTCCTGAATATATTAATCTTGGACCCCACGCGAAGTTAAGTCAATGCGCCGCATCTACTTATCCTATGCGCCGCATCTAACCCTCAGACAGAAACTATAAATACCCCAAAGTCAGACGAATTTTGTGTGCAAGATACCATACGTACGAGTACCAAACCAGAGACGAATTCAGACGTATTAGCAGCACAAGACACACCCTGAACGAAGATACAAGAGCTGTAAGAAGGTCCTGCATGTATTCAATTCATTAAGTAGTTTTGTTTTATTGTATTAGTACACTTTAATTCATCAGGATTGATGGGCTGATGTCATGTGACTACGGAAAATCATGCGCACCCCTTAAAATTGCTTTCCCATTAATTAAAGTTTATATGTTGATGTCTTTGGTGAATTTTATTAGTGCATTGATAACCTCTGTGTCTAGCTGAGCATTGCTTGGGTCGCCATGCCCCTTCCTCGCCTATTTATTCTATCATTTCTAGGATAGTGGGATAGACATAAGTGATCATTAAGGGTTTACTCGCCGATAAGATTAGAGCCAACGAGAAAGGGTTAATTATATACACTTCATATAAAACTAGAAATAAAACAAGTGACAAGCTACTTAATTATCAGGACAGGTATTCTTATTGTCTCAAGTATCTATCGGTGTACGTGTGTGCTAATCGCTGATTCGTGCTCATTAGTTTAGTTTTCTATTTAATCATAACCAAACCGTGCCAGTCTCTCAGGCTGAACCCCCTTGCGTTAGATTAGGTTGTATAGCTAACTTAGGATATTAAAATACTGATTAGAATAACTAGATAATACGTTCCACTCGTAGTGATTGACACTCTACTTACCATTATATTCATACTGACCGGGTAAACTGCTCGTTAAGTGTGTGTGTTATTGATAAGTCGACTAAATATAAATTTAAAACTTGAGTAGGCATTAATACTGCTAAACCGCAACGACACACGGCCGCATCAAGTTTTTGGCGCCGTTGCCGGGGACATAAAAGAATTAGAACAAAAAAATACGCATCAGGTTCTAAGGATGAGACACCTAGCATTCTTAAAACATTCATTACTGAGATAGAAAACTTAGTGGATAGGAAAGTAAAAGTCATTAGGTGTGACAATGGGACAGAGTTCAAAAATAGAGTTATGGATGATTTTTGTAAGGAGAAAGGTATTAGAAGAGAGTTTAGTGTTGCTAGAACTCCTCAGCAAAATGGAGTTGCTGAGAAAAGAAATAGGACACTGATAGAAGCTGCTAGAACCATGTTAGCTGACTCTAAGTTGCCCATCACTTTTTGGGCTGAAGCAGTTAATACTGCTTGCTATGTACAGAACAGGGTTTTGGTAGTTAAACCTCATAACAAGACACCATATGAACTTTTTAGAGGTAGAACTCCTGCATTAGGATTTCTAAGACCTTTTGGGTGTCATGTAACTATTCTGAATACCTTAGACCATCTAGGAAAATTTGATGGTAAATCAGATGAAGGATTCTTGGTTGGGTACTGTAACACCCCAACCCGATAAGGGTAAAGATATCACAATAATGGTTTCATATCAAATCAAGACAAAGCATACATCTATAGTAATACAAGAATTCTCAAAGGTTACAAATGAGATACAGAAACTGCAAGGTTACAAATGAAACTTCCGATAAATACTAATTCTAAAATATAATAACTTCTAATCATCTCTAATCCAGAATAGCTATCAAATCTTCTAAGTCCAAGGTACTCTCCACTCATTCCCAGCTTCCTACTAAAACCTGACGCAGGAAAAGAAATGCGGCTGAGCTACGAGAGCTCAGTGAACAGATATAACGATAACAAAGCAGTAGTGGAGAAAAGTACAACGTAATAGAAATAAAAGTCATGCAGATGTAATATGGGTTAAGGAATAAGTAAAGGAATAAGAATAAAGGAAAAAGAAAAAGGAACAGTAATCCACCACGAGCCCAGAATAGATAATATCAGAACAATGTAACCATATAAGCAATCCAGAGGGGATACCTCTCAAGTAACCAGATAATATGAGGGGTGTCCTCATGTATCAAATGGAGTAGCTAGCTCCCAGATATGTGAAAGACGTGTATCGCACACACCATCAGTCACCAGATATATATAACAGATAAACAGATACAGATAACAGAAACAGATCAAATCTAGGATGCATCCATACGCCCTAGTAGGCCAGAAACCTCCTCAACACACCAAATCAAATCAAGTCAGGGACGGAACAAGTCATCACTCTCCTGCCCTAGAGTCATGCCATCGGTGCATCAATGACATGGACATGAAACCCTCATGCCTAGTGAAAACAGATATTGGCTCGGGTATCAAACCGTGGTCAAGGTCAGATATCATATCAAAATCAGAGTGTCATATAAAAAAAAAGGTCATGGCATAAGGTTCATGTCACATATTTCAGAAGTAATATCAGAGGTTCAAAATCAATTAGGTTCAAATCAGAGTTTATCAGATCAAGGTATATATCAATGTGTCAAATCAAGTCTCCATTTTAAGTATATCAAAGTTCACAATCAAAATTTCATAGCAACAGTTCATTTCAGAGTTTCTAATAAAAGTTCATTTAAAGCAATCCTTTAATAATGGTTTTCATAAAAATGATATTTCAAAGTAGTTTTCATAAAAGTGATCTTTCAAAATGGTTTTTCATAAAGATAGTCTTTAAAATAGTTTTCATATAAGTTAGCAAAATTTCATATAGAAGTAGTATCGTATCGTACTCATAAACATCCTTTTTGAAACAATTGATTTTTCTCAAAACATTTCCATGTCATAATTAAGAGGTTTTCACAACATAGATTCATATCAGAGATCATAACAAAGGTGATGTGCGTGTCGTTGTGTTCAAGTTTTTAAAATTTATAAACATGATTTATCCAATTCTTTAATCACACATACGAGCAAGTATACTCGTCCGTGGTAGTAAAGGTGGGTAAGTCGAGATCGTCCCAAGGGAATTGGGGTTTAGGTTTAGTAAATAAGTTTTAGCAAAAAGGAGTGTCAATCCAATTTGAAGCAAATTCTAAAAACAAACAAGCAAGGTTCAATAAATCAAAAACTAATATACTTGTGTGTAGTTTCCATGACAATTGTTTAGAGTAACCAATCAAGTTGGGTGTGACTTGTAATGATGCACAACTTAAAATGAATGATTCACAATCAATGGTTTTTATCTTGAGAAATCATATCTAAGAATTCAATCTCCTAGTTAACTCCTTTCGGCCATGATTAACTATTACGATAATTCTATTAAGTCCTTTTTGTTGTTTGAAAGCATTTCTTATCTCAAGAATTCCAACGAATCCTTTCGGCCTTTTTCGTGATGAAATCGTTTCCAAATCCATTTTAATGAGTAAAGGTGTTGCTTGTCACACACCACAATCCATACTAATTCGTGCACTAACTTTTTGGAATAAAAACATAAAGAAAACTCCTTTCGGCCTTTGTGAATCTTTGAAATTGTTTTTACCAACCAATTAAGCAAGATTAGATTTTATCTCAACAAACTAATAAAACAAGATATGTTTTCATGCATCACTATGATAAGATTACTCCAACAATTGTCACATCATCCACACACAAGTATAACTAAATTACTCCATAACAATCATAATCAAACACAAGTAATTAACCAAACTTTCATTCATCATATAGTAAAAGTAAAAGTAGTTCATGATAACTCAACAAGAAATACCTATCAAGGAATTACAAGAACTAGAATTGTGGAACTATAGCAATCCACACTCCTCCAATCGCCTATTATCACAAGTAAACAACTCCACACACGGACGCAACTCTTGAGACTCGAACTCAAGATCTCCTGGACGTTTTCACAGCAACTACAAGCTTTCGGGCAATAATAATAAAGTGGTGTAGCTTTTTTAGGTTATGTCACTTCCCCCAAAAGAACTCTCTTTGTAAACTAACTAAGGGTTCCTTAAATAAGTGAGGAAACCCTTCTTATCCAAGTAAAAACGTCCCATATGATTTAACAGCCGAGAAATGATAAGCCTCAATGATTATGGGGCTTAAATTCACCATTTAATGCAACTTTGTAACTTCAGTGTTGGCCAACCGATCGGTATTTGGCTCCTACCGATCGGTTGGAGCTCTCGGTGTTTCCCACTTCACAGCATCCGAATCGGATGGATGACTCTGCCATGCAACTTTTATTTTCTCTTTTTCTCTTCTCGTTACGTGCTTGATCCTTTGCTGTACCACTGATTTCCTTCATAGAACTTGATCTTTTCTTGATATATAAAGCATAGAAGTCTTGGTCTAATCAATTCTTTGAAGTATCATGTGGTTTCTTTCTCGTAATTCTCCTTATGTGCATAATCTCTTCATTTCTTCGTGTTTTCCTCCACTTTTCCTGTACTTGGCTATATTTACTTGCATACACACTTTTTCATCATTTAGCAACAAATACATGCAAATATAACCAAATATGATGCACAAAACTAGCAATAACGCACCTAAAAACATGTTAGATTTAAGCGTTATCAAATCCCCCACACTTGAGTTTTGCTCGCCCTCGAGCAAGTCTAATTTTAAAAAAAACTGAACTCAATGGTATTTTCATTACGTTCATGAAAAAATCCTTGAAATGTATGCAAATTAAATTGAGCTTTGTTAACATCACCAAGCACCTCACAAAGGAAATTTTAAATTCACACAACTCTCGATAGTAGATTTGATTTTAGATCACTCAATTGCTCAGACGCGATTCATGTCTCTTACCATAAGCTTGTACTTGTATCAAAACAACAAAATAAAACATCAAAGAGGTCTTTTATTTGGGTTTAGGCTTCAAAAGGGTTTTGATTACCAAGCTAATGTATAGATATTTCATACAAGAACATCATAGCTCGCTAACAACGAATCCTTGTGTTGTCAAGCAACGGATGGTCACTAGATTGTGCCTTGGTTCGCTAACGACGTTACTTGCATAACGGATGGTCACCAATTTACTCACCAGATCGCTAACAACGCTTTTCAACTACCCAAAAACTCGGATGGTCACTAGAACATACATGTGCTACATATCTAAACAAAGCCATCACTAAATCCGAATACTCGAATAAAGTAATTGGTAAGGGAAAGGGATAAGACATAGGAATTTGATTTGGTTCTATAAAAAACAAACAAGAATCAAGCCCAAATTCAATCCTAACTCTTTACATCACAAATGATTACTCCACCAAACTTCTTCGATCATTATTCCGCATTTCATATAAACTCCATCTTCCATAATAGCTCTTTGACTATCTTATTTTTCACACATACATAGCTCATTGGCTTTTCTTTTCTGTTTCTCTCTCTTTTATTTTATTTTTTTATTATTATTATTTTTTTTTTTTTATTATTATAACACCCCCACACTTTGGATGAGCACACGCTACAAAAAATATAAATAAGAGTAGCGACCTCCTTCTTCATTGGAACAACATATACACATACAAGGTGTGGTCAATCATGCAATCATCAAAAATAAATAGTTTCGAACTTCATTTGGACTTGATTCGGGAAAGTCTAAGGTGTATGGTGCAATAATTTCCTGGGTTAAATCAAAAGAAAAGATAGGCTCAAAAGGGTGTAACTAAGGGTATCTAGCATATAATGCTAACAAATGGGTTCCAATTACAAAGGACAACTAACCAATGTGGTTAGCAAAAATGTATTGTAAACGGAAGGCCATTTGGTGAAAATCCTAATTTGCCTCTTATCATTTGAATATATTTTATTACTTGAAAGTAATTTTAACCGTAATGCATAACAAGTACAAGTTCTAGAATCGACATAATCACCGGCACACTCATACGAAATATAAGGCATGAATCCTCACAATTTAAAGTGGTGGTAAAATGTACTTAGCAATAGTTACCAAAAACTCTCAAAACTTGACTACATTCCAAAAATTTTTTCAAATAACCTAATTATTCACCATTGAATCAATTGATCTATCAACTAGAAAAATCAAAGGCGAATAAATTCACACATTCTAGTCCTTGAAATCCAAAAATCCAAAATTTTTTAAAAAAAAACAAATCTTTCCTATTTACTTCCCTCCCCCACGCTTAAGTTTTGCATTGTCCTCAATGTAATAAAACGAACTTTAAAGTAAAGGAAATGGAAAGAAAAATAGAAAAAATAAAATAAAAACTACCCGGAAAAAATTAGCATAAGCCTAGTTGATCACAAGTAATCTCATGAGTCCTTCCAACTCAAAATATTGATCAACACTAAGCTTCCGTCAATTCTTCCCCTGCAAACACTGCAAACTATGCTCGAAACAAACAAACAAAATACCAAAAACAATAAACCAAACAAACATAATAATAAAAATAAAAATAATCCAAACAAACCAAAATTAAAACAAATAAATCCTAAAAGAGTTAAAGTTTAAAGTAGTAGAAAATAGAAAATAGAAATAGTTCAACCATCATTGTTTTGAAACCATAATCATAATCAACCATCCCAGGTGGTTATTGGCTGAATATCTAAGACTTCTGGAAGTCCTCTTAACTTTCCATTCCTGCTCTCTCTAAGATTTGTGAACTTTTTTATATCAATACTCCATGGAACAACTGGTTCTCCAAAATTGCTCATTTCCTTTTCATTAAACAACCCAAGATTCCTAGCAATTCGAGAAATAAAATGCCCCGCACATATGTAATTTCTTGTCCTATCTGCTGCGTGTTTGTGCAAATGTTGCACTATTACCCATGCTACGTTCAAATGCCTATAGGGATGCTTCTCATCTAGTGCGTGTAGTACCCATAAATCATCTTCATAAATCAACTCCACACCAGACGTCCTATGTAACAATGACTGCACTATTATCCTATGAAGCACACGTAACATCGGTGTCTTGATTGTCGACACTTCACTTTCTCCAAACACTAGCTTGTTTTCCGTACTAATCCTCTCCCAGTATCCGTTCGCATCAAAATTATTTTTATTTCTTCCTCCACTCATTACCAAAAATTTGAAATCCCTATTACTTAAATCTTCGTCCGAATATAAACCTAATAGGTTTCCAAATTCAAATAGTGTAACCTCGTGTTTTTGTCCCCCTAGTCTGAATTCGAGGAATTTATCGGTGGTAACACCAATATCAGTGATCTTTTCTTTCATCCTCATTGAACATAAAAATTCTAAGCACCATTCCTTGTATATCGGTTCCCTTATGCTCAATGCTTTCATCCACATGTTGGAAGTCAAAATTCGTCCATCCCAAAGAATCCTAATAAGAAACATGTCTTCCAGAAACTCATCACAACCAAGCTCTTTCATGTCATTCCAGTTCATAATCCTTGGTGAATGAATCACCCATCCGCCAATCTTAAGAAGTATAGCACTAAAAGCTTTTCGAACACTCACATCCTCCCCTTTCCATAATAGATTGGGGTGACATTCCGGTATCGGCATCTGTTCTCTCTTTCCAATTCCTTCTCTCGTTCTTTTCGCGATTCCTGATCCACCTGCAAGATAACTCTGTAGAAATCATGATTATTCGTTAGTATAAGAGTATAAGAAACAAAGTTAGATGATTTAGAAGTCCAAAAGATTCGTTTTGAAAATTTTCAAAAAGTTTTACCGAGGGCTCCATCCGATCGGTATCTCTCTCCATCCGATCGGATGGAGTTATGACCTTGTCCAGCCGATCGGTAGCAACTCGCAACCGAATCGGTTGTACGTACTGTATCCAAAAAAAAAATTCCGACTTCAAATCAATCCTATCTAGTTCCACTCTTCCTTATCCTGCATTTCATCAATCACTATGGTCTCTACACATCCCACTTATCTCTAAATCATATCCATAACATACTCGCATGATCAATCTTAGAACCTATGAACATATTCGAAATCAAACCTTATTGATGTTCTAATCCATAATGCATCATCCTAGGAACACTAATTAACATCTAAACAACATCTGGAAATCATCAATTTCTACCCAGAATCGATTCAAAGTTTTGACCCATATGATTCAAAAAATCAATTAATTCATTCTTCCTCAAAACTTAATCAATCCATCTCATTCTTTTTGCAATGATTTCCTCAATCATTTACCCATCTATTCCAGAAAAATCATGCCTTAATTCGAACTATATCAAAAACGCCTAAATTTTGACCTAATTCAATCAACTCGAATTAAAACTTAATTGACACAAATTGATGATGTTACTTACTTGTTTTGGTGTCATTGATGATCCTTCAACTCTCCTGCAACTCTTAAAACTCTTCTAATGGTCGAATTAATGAACCCCAAGTGTGGTGGAATGAGTGTGTGTGTGTTTTTATGATTTTTGAAATCTTGGGTATATATACTTCATTCCATCCGATCAGTATTTCATCCAACCGATTCGGATTGAATTTTTCCAAAACTTCACTTTTTCTTTCTTTCTTCAATACTTTGACACTTGCAAGAACAAATGGAAAGTATTTGACTCCCTTAAAAGACTTCATTTTAAGTATGAAAATACCACCAACACACTTATTCTCCCAACTTGTTATCCAATCTATCTCTACAACTTCTAAAACAAAACTTAACTCCATAGATTAAAACTTAATAAAACCATAAGGTAACCCAAAGGTCTTAAACTTAAATCAAACTTAAATGCAAAACATTAAACTACTATTAAAAATGCATTAAAAATAAACAAAACAAACATTAGCACAAGCCTTGTGCTTTATTCTTCATCTTTTGCTCTTCAACCTTCAACCTTCAAAGTATTCATGCTTCAAGATGTCTTCACTTTGAAATTTGCCGGATAACTTTCGGTTAGTCACTTGTGTTTTAAACTTCCTTGCAAAATTCCTTCTATCCGGGCAAACTATATCAAACTTCACATGCCATTCTCCATCACCTTCTTCTTTCTTGTAAACACTAGCTCCTTCGGGTCCCCATTCCAAATTCTTCAATTGAACCGGTAAGGATCCAAGAAAATCTGTCAATTTATGGAACACAAAAACATTCTTGAATGGGTTATAGAAAACCTCCATAGCTAATGCTCTTTCCAACTCATCTTCAATACCAAAGTAACTAGGGACAACCGGCCCATATTTAGGCCTTCCCTCTTCATCTCTACCAACTTCAAAACAACCTAAATGGTCTTCTTCTTCTTCATCTTCATGCACTTCCTTAATAATCTTGCCTCTAGGTTTTGGATAGTAGGTATGCTTCAAGATCCCATCACTAATAGTCATAGTACCTCTACCCATATCTATTATAGCTCCGCAAGTTCTCAAAAACGTTCTTCCTAACAACAACGGTAACTCCTTATCTTCGGGGATATTAAGCACAAGAAAATCGGCTAAGAAAGCTTGATATCCTACTTGCACTCTAACATTCTTCACTTCTCCCATTGCTTTTGCTCTTGAACTGTCAGCCATAGTAAGACTATATTGATTTGGTTGAGGATTACCAAGTCCTAATCTTTTGTACAACGGGTATGGCATCACATTCACACTTGCTCCTGTATCGGCCAATGCATACATTGCATCGGTTCCATTCACCTTAATGGGTAACACAAAATTTCCTGGATCGCTCTCTTTCTTAGGCAACCCATTTTCAACTATCCTTTCCCTTGCAAACTCATCAAAATTCTTATCCTCTAGCCTAGCTGTTGCCATCATAACCGCATCTAACTTCTTACGATAAACCATGTAGTTGTTAAACACTTCTATAACCGGCTTCTCTTCCATAAGCTCCTTAAATTTCATTTCCAAGTTCTCCAAAACAGCTTCTTTTTGTTCTTGAGTCAATGGTTTAACTTCTTGAGGTGATTTGGGTGATGAACTAGATGAACTACTCTCATTTTTAGGGGTGGAGGGTTGGGTAAGTTTGTTAAGTGGTGTTTTCTTGCGATTAGCCTTTCCCATTTTAACAATCTCTCCTCTTCCTTCCTTCTTCTCTACCATATCATCATCAACATCAATTCTCATCTCTCCCATAGCAAAATCAACCCTACATTTAGTTTTCACCATGAAATTTCTACCAAACATAACTTCCGGTTCACCCACATTTCCATATTCCAACACAACAAAATCAATCTTGAAAACATGACCATGAATATTAACATTCACATCTCTCACTATCTTCCTACCATAATTCTCATAATCAAGCCTAACAAAGCCAAGCTTACTAAGCATTTCTTCCGTAATGTAATTCTCACCATATTCCATATTAAGTTGAGCATCCCAAGCCTTAACTCCTTCCACACCACATGGTGTAGCATACCTCATAAATGGTACATCAAACTCTTTAGGTGGTGCTTGCGTAAACACAACCACTCTTTTCTCCTTAGGTAAACAAACACTGCTTTCACCAACTTCTTCTTTTCTTTCTAAACCAATCTTAGCTTCATCCAAAATGCTTTCCAACTTCTCCAAAGAATCTCCTGAATCTCTCAACATCTCTTCCAAATGTCTCAAATATTCCGAAACATTGCTTAAACTCTCCATTCTACTTAAGCACTACTATAACATAACCACAAAACAAAAAATCCAAACTATTAGCGTGAGGGTTAGTTATAATCGAACCATATCAAAATATCAAACCAAAGCAAGCTAACAAACAACTTCAAACCATCAAAACATCAAAACAACTAAAAATAAAAAATCATAAAAACTTTTACCGAGGCAACCATCCGATCGGTATCACCTTCCATCCGATCGGATGGGTAAAATGCAAAATACGAATTCTCACCAACCGAATCGGATGCGGGCAGCATCCGATCGGTTCGATCGAAAATAATTTTTTTTTTTTTTTTTTTTTTTATAAGACTAAACTAATGACAACCTCTTTTAACTTGTTTTTGTGTTTTTTTTTATAAGAACTAAAAAGAAGAATAAATTAATAACTAGAACTAATTAATATAATCCTACAATTAACTATCAAGCATTAAATTATGTGATTAACTTTTAACTCTTCAACTAATGACCATAAAAACTAATTATAAATTCATTCAATGAAAACTAAAAAACTACCAAACATTAAAATTAATAAATTAACTACATTAACTAACATTTAACATAATAAAACTTTATAATACCCTAAATTAATTAACTTAATTACTCTACTAATTAAACATAATATTAATGAATCATAAAAACTGAAAATAAAATAATCAAAAGTTACTAAAAAAAAATGTTAACGAGACCACCAACCGATCGGATGGAAATCCATCCGATTCGGTTGGTCCGAACCAAACTTTTTTTTTTTTTTTTTTTTTTTTTTACTTTTTTAAACTTTTTAACCTTAAAAAAAAAAAAAAAAAAAAAAAAAACCAACTTAGACTACTAAGCCCAACTACCAAGAAAATCTTAACAATTCCCCGGCAGCGGCGCCAAAAACTTGATGTGCGTGTCGTTGTGTTCAAGTTTTTAAAATTTATAAACACGATTTATCCAATTCTCTAATCACACATACGAGCAAGTATACTCGTCCGTGGTAGTAAAGGTGGGTAAGTTGAGATCGTCCCAAGGGAATTGGGGTTTAGGTTTAGTAAATAAGTTTTAGCAAAAAGGAGTGTCAATCCAATTTGAAGCAAATTCTAAAAACAAACAAGCAAGGTTCAATCAATCAAAAACTAATATACTTGTGTGTAGTTTCCATGACAATTGTTTAGAGTAACCAATCAAGTTGGGTGTGACTTGTAATGATGCACAACTTAAAATGAATGATTCACAATCAATGGTTTTTATCATGAGAAATCATATCTAAGAATTCAATCTCCTAGTTAACTCCTTTCGGCCATGATTAACTATTACGATAATTCTATTAAGTCCTTTTTGTTGTTTGAAAGCATTTCTTATCTCAAGAATTTCAACGAATCCTTTCGGCCTTTTTCGTGATGAAATCATTTCCAAATCCATTTTAATGAGTAAAGGTGTTGCTTGTCACACACCACAATCCATACTAATTCGTGAACTAACTTTTTGGAATAAAAACATAAAGAAAACTCCTTTCGGCCTTTGTGAATCTTTGAAATTGTTTTTACCAACCAATTAAGCAAGATTAAATTTTATCTCAACAAACTCATAAAACAAGATATGTTTTCATGCATCACTATGATAAGATTACTCCAACAATTGTCACATCATCCACACACAAGTATAACTAAATTACTCCATAACAATCATAATCAAACACAAGTAATTAACCAAACTTTCATTCATCATATAGTAAAAGTAAGAGTAGTTCATGATAACTCAACAAGAAATACCTATCAAGGAATTACAAGAACTAGAATTGTGGAACTATAGCAATCCACACTCCTCCAATCACCTATTATCACAAGTAAACAACTCCACACACGGACGCAACTCTTGAGACTCGAACTCAAGATCTCCTGGACGTTTTCACAGCAACTACAAGCTTTCGGGCAATAATAATAAGGTGGTGTAGCTTTTTTAGGTTATGTCACTTCCCCCAAAAGAACTCTCTTTGTAAACTAACTAAGGGTTCCTTAAATATGTGAGGAAACCCTTATTATCCAAGTAAAAACGTCCCGTATGATTTAATAGCCGAGAAATGATAAGCCTCAATGATTATGGGGCTTAAATTCACCATTTAATGCAACTTTGTAACTTCAGTGTCGGCCAACCGATCGGTATTTGGCTCCTACCGATCGGTTGGAGCTCTCGGTGTCTCCAACTTCACTCCATCCGAAACGGATGCGGGCAGCATCCGATCGGATGGATGACTCTGCCATGCAACTTTTATTTTCTCTTTTTCTCTTCTCGTTATGTGCTTGATCCTTTGCTGTACCACTAATTTCCTTCATAGAACTTGATCTTTTCTTGATATATAAGGCATAGAAGTCTTGGTCTAATCAATTCTTTGAAGTATCATGTGGTCTCTTTCTCGTAATTCTCCTTATGTGCATAATCTCTTCATTTCTTCGTATTTTCCTCCACCTTTCCTGTTCTTGGCTATATTTACTTGCATACACACTTTTTCATCATTTAGCAACAAATACATGCAAATATAACCAAATATGATGCACAAAACTAGCAATAACGCACCTAAAAACATGTTAGATTTAAGCGTTATCAAAAGGGGATCAATAGAAAAGGTTCAAAGCAAAGGGAGTCATAGCAATGGCATCAAATCTGAAGCTAAACAGATCAGAATATGAAAGGGATCATAGCAGAGTTCATAGAACAGGGGAAACATAGCAAGGTTCAAGGGGAAACAAGATATAAAGAGAAAAGAGTTCATGAGAAACCTGTGAGAAGGTCAGAATATCTGTACCTTATACCGCAAGTGAAAAACACAATAGAAATATAAAGGTCGGAAGCAAACTCCATCTTCAGCGAATCTACACGAATTCATGACTGTTTTATTAAAAGCTTATTTAATTCAGATTACTTATTTCAGTCGGCTTTCCATTTTTAGTAACTTTCCTTTTCAGGTAACTTTCCAAAAATAGCAACTTTCCATATTTAGTAACTTTCTATTTTTAGCAGGTTTCCAGAATTAGTAAGTTTCTATTTTTAGCAGATTTTCATATTTTAGGGTTTTAAATATAAATATACCAAGGTTAAAGGTTTAAAATGAAAATATCACAAGTTATTCATTTTAAATCATATGTTATCCAGAATTACACTTTTAACCCTTTAGGTTTAACAATTTACAATTTATACCCCTTTAGTTAATTAAATTTCAGATTAAAACCTTTAATTACATAAATCACAATTTAACCCTTACCATATTATATTAACACCTCAAGCCCTTAATTTTACAAAATTACAGAATACTCCTCTTAATTTAATATATGGTACGATTTACCCTTCAAGTTTCATAATTTACAAAACTAGTCCTTTAACTATTTAAAATTATAATCCGAATCATAAATTAATCATAATTACACATTTAGCCCTTAAGTATCCAAAATTACACATTATTCCCTTTATATCATTATTTATAAGAATCACCTTTAAGTTTTCAGAATTTACACTTTTAGTCCCTCTATTTCAAATAATTACAATTCGAATATATAATTACCAATTAAACCTTTTACTTGCAAATTTTACACATAGGACCCTCATTTAATATTTTTTATACATTACCCCAGATCTAAATAACCTTACAAAAATACCCCACAAGTTTAAAGAATTACAAAACAGCCCCTTTTAATTTAATTTTCAAATCGGTAAACAATTTTTATTATCAAACCTAACCCTAATTGATCAAATCATTTTGAAATCATCAACACAACATTAAATCATAATTAATATGTCAGATTTAACCCAAGAACCCTAAACCTAAATCGTATGATTAGGGTTTTTATTTTTTTTTCTTTCCTTTCTTAAAACCCGATTAGAAACAAAAATTACCACGATCGATCTAAGCTTCAAAAAATCAAACAAACATTTTTCCAGAGTGATATGATCATATTAGAATCCAGAAAAATTATGTACATGATCCAAAAAAATCGTATGAACCGATTTGTATTTTATTTGTGTTTTTGTTCTCTAAAATTCGTATGATCATTTAAGGTTGCATGAATCAATTCTATCAATTTATATGAGTCATATATGATCTAAATAACATTATAAAAATACCAAACTGAATTTAGAATGTGTGGATTAGGCGTAGTAATCTGGTACCTCTCGGATGGATAATCGACACAAGAAAAATCCCCACGATCGAACCAAGCTTTTTAGGACCCAAAGCTTATTTTTCTCAGCCTCCTTAGACCTTGATGATTACCAAAAAAATACCCAAAGACTTCCAGAAAATCGGATGGAACAAGAGAGAGTTTTGGTTTGTTATTTTAGGGTTTTTGGATGAGAATAAGAGGAAAATTAATAGAAATAAGTTAAATAATGATGATGGCCGGGATTAGGGGGGGGGGGAAATGGGCTGGAGATTCGGTCTAGTGATTGACAAAATCATATGTTTGAATACTTTGGTTTATTTCCAATTTATTTGTCAATTATCCTTTTATAATGATTTTATAAATATAAATAAATTAAATTATATAAACTTTCGGTATATGTATATATATTTGTGTGCAATAATAATTTTTGGACATGCAAAAATGTTAGAATGTTGCCTCAAAATTATTTCATTTCATATGTAGCTCATTACCAGAGGTTTGGAATTTATTTGGTGCTTTATATATGTTTTAATTAAATTTCAAAGTTTCAGGGGCAATTTGGTCATTTTGCATGCTTTTAGATTTTGGGTTTTACAACTTCTTCCCCTCTAAAAGAAAAAATTTTCGTCCTCGAAAATTGAGGTGAAACGAAACGGAAGCACAACTGACTGTGAACAGAAGTATGAAAGACTTGTTTCTCATGACTCTATCTTGTTGATCAAAGCTTCGGTTTCCTCAGAAAAGACAAATCATACTGAATCCAGTTCAAAAGAATAATATACCAACGTAATAGATGATAATCGGATTCTCTCGGAAGAGACGCAGGAATTACATAGGATTTTGGCGGATATGCCGTTCACAGAATTTGATTAGACAAATCAGATGTGAATGTACAGAAATAGATTGTTGATAACATCAATTGGCAGAAAGTTCTACAATAGAACCTAAGATTCTTATTGGAAGTGCAGAGGTCAGCAAAATGCGTGACAAGAATCCAGACGTATCAATTCGCATAACGGTGAAAGCAGATTACGCGTGTAGGTAGAATGAACTTAAAGTCTCACTAACGCAGATAATCTCAAACAGTTATCAGAATTTCTAAAGTTCTAAGGTACTTCTCGAAATATCCTATGCCCACAACAAGTGCACTTTATATGATGTAAGTATTATCACGTTGGCCAGACGTCATAATACTGGGATCATATAAATATGCCCTCATGATGGTCATACTCTATCTCAAGTCGTGAACAAAATAACTTATCTTAATCCACCTAATCCAACTACAGTCTCAGAGGTCATCAAAATCAAACACCATAACTAAGATGAGAACGAACTACTCGAAAGAGTATCAGAAAAGATCTAGAAGGTTTATCAGAATTGGATACGTCGCTAATAGCATCAGATCATCCATAATTCGTCAAAATTCGTATAACAAAAGCCATCATCCAACATACGCAGAATGAACACAGAACGGAATTACTAATATAGAACCTAATCATTCAAAGGATCTTATTATCAGTTAACGGAAATTTAAGTAGGTCAAGAGGAAATGAATTACGTCATCCATAGCTTCATCCTTCACAGAATCAACTCTTCCAAACACGAATGTTCGCTTTAGAAATATCATACATTCATTATATGATTTTAAACCTTCTTCCAAGTCCAAGCAGTCTGTCTACGTCTGTCCATATGATCATAGGGTGGAAAGGAATTATAAACTTGAGTTTGGTCCCTCAAGCCTTCGGCACTTCTTATTGAAAATGTGGTGTGGAACGTGAATCTCTGGCATGGTCACTGTGCATCTTCCCTTCGCGAGTCTGCTTCTGCTCTCAATTCATCCTAGTACAACTAAGATGAATAGAGAAGCAAGACTGCGTGTCTTGACAGGTCTTCTAGCACAGTTCGAAATTCGCCAACTCAAACTGCTGTCATCACAGGATACGGGGTAGTGTTGTCTGCTACAATCTCTGGACGCCAATCAAATCTACTTCTTCCAGAATAAAGGGTCATTTTACAAGATGATCCACATGCTCCTCGTTCGTCTCTGAGTACAAACACACTGTCATACTATGACGATTGTCCAAATACTCTCGAAGACATGATTCAATTAGCCAATACAATTGGCATTATTTAAAACTCATAATGGTCACAACGAGTACAAAAACAGCTTCATGAATCATTTCAGGGAAAACTTCATATCTACTTCACATCACCAATCTCCCTCTTCATGCATAAACCGAAATGCTTCACGGAGGTTACTCTCAGTTAGTCATCTCCCTTCTTAGAAGTTCTTGTGGTTGCTTCTTCAGTCCTTCAACTTAAACGAGGCCGTCCGATACTGAGTTTCAAAGATAAAACAAATCAATCATCGACACGCAGAAATGAAAGATGATCACGGTAGTGACGCTGACTCAAAATTTTCTCTTTCTTCTTCATGAACTAGTAGGGGTATTCAAAAGGAAACACTGAGGTGAACAAAATCATATTTCATCAGCTTCTTCAATCTCTCCACTTCTATAGCATCATGGTTCGTCGACTGAGATCGGTTCAAAGTCAATTTTACTTCTCAACAGGAGGGAAACCCAAAAGTTTCATCAGAAAACATCAGAATATTGGTACAACAAAACTTCCAATGCCAAAGCTTTCTAAGGGTGGATATTAATAGGTGTCAGGAGAAATTTGACAATCAAATGAGATCGAGGTAACTGTTTCCATAGCAGCATTAAGCTTAACAGATTTGAGCGGTTAAAGGTTATCATAACAAAAGTAGGATGCCAATAGATTTCTGAAGTCACATATCAGATACGGTAATCCCTGGCAGCTTATGAGGGCCAGCCAATCCATAACTTAAAGACCTCAAAATCGAATATATCAAAAGTAAACGGATTCGTAGGATGAGCACGGTCGCCAAGCCAGACGGATAGTTCATATATCAAGGTCAAGTACATGGTTCATCAAAGTGTGGAAATAGATAAGCGAACAATTCAAGGTGTTGGAGTTTTGTTTAGCTATTTAGCATAAGTGGCAGGTAGGTTGTGAATCATCGGTAATACGAATATCGTATAACTGTCAAAAGTGAGGCGTATAGAAGCTCAGTTAACAATTTCATATCGAGACAAAATTATCGTCATGTCCTTCCAAAGGAAACTAGTTGACGGCAAGATTCATTATTCAAAGGGAGGGAATAACTTCCTATATCCATGGTTAATAATCACCAGAGTTCTCATAGGAGTAGTAATGGGTTTTGCAAGACAGAGTAGTATCAGATGATACATTTATATCCAGCACTGGAAATGAATTAATAAGATGTGTCAAACACATTGGGGTTAAATGACCTTTGGGATGGTCGGTGAGGTATCAAACTGTTTGTCAAACAGATCAGAAGTGAAGATCAAAATCAGGTAGTGAAGCACGCCCAGAAGATATACTTAAGCAAACTCACTTCCTGGTCTTCGGTTGCTGCTCTTCCTGGTTGTTCAAATCAACTGGTATGATCCGAAAGACATCTTCGCTTGGCGGCTAGACAATCTCTCGGTATCATGTCAAATCCTACTTCACATTCCAGTGGAAAAATTGGTGGTTCAACCAGGAATCATATTCGGAAAACTCAGGGTGCCAATTAGTTCTCAAGATAAGGTTCATTCATTGGTGTACGAAATGGTTTCTAGGAGGACTTCATAACCGCGAAAGTAACACGCGAGTCTCCAGAGTAATAGTGATAGCAAGGAGTTTAACAATCGGTAATCATGGTAGGAAGTTCAAAATTGTTTCAACGCCAAAGGTGAGACATAGGAGGATAGTTGTCAATATTGAATGATCAATCAACCAATCCTTTATCAGAATAAAATCAAAGTTAACTATCCAAGGAAAAACAGATCGACAAGCAAGTCTTATCGTTCAAAAGCGAAAGGAAAACATTCTTACACTCGTGGTTAAACACCACAAGGCTTCTCATGGGAACAGAGATGGTTAAGACTAAATCAATTTGTGTCAGATAATTCATAGATGATTATCAAAAGCAAGAGAGAAATAACAGAATATATCAAGTATATCATCGTCATGGAGATTCTCAGAATGCCCGAAGAGGCATCAGAATGATTAACAAAAGGTTCAGAGGTTGGAGTCGGAATCTGAAGACAAGGATCAGATATTGTCAGGCAATTACTATGCAATTCTCAATGCTTTCAAGATTTAATTGGGTTTCAAATCTTAGATGGTGCAAGGCATAAGCTTTCAATTTCCAAAAGTGATCTCCACAGGCTTTAACCAAAACAAGGCACGAATCAGAGTGATGCGGAAGCAATGATACTTAAACAAATGCCTTATAGTCTACCCATTCCTCACCGGTCAGAATCTTAAGTTCCTATAGGGAAATCCTAAAGCAATTTCTTACAGGTTATCTTATGAGCACCTAGAGTGGAAACTTAGTGGTCCAAACTTCACAGGCCAAGGGTAAATGTATTACAAGTCGCAGCCTGTCTCTCTAATACCATAAATTGTAACACCCCAACCCGATAAGGGTAAAGATATCACAATAATGGTTTCATATCAGATCAAAACAAAGCATACATCTATAGTAATACAAGAATTCTCAAAGGTTACAAATGAGATACAGAAACTACAAGGTTACAAATGAAACTTCCGATAAATACTAATTCTAAAATATAATAACTTCTAATCATCTCTAATCCAGAATAGCTATCAAATCTTCTAAGTCCAAGTTACTCTCCACTCATTCCCAGCTTCCTACTAAAACCTGCCGCAGGAAAAGAAATGCGGCTGAGCTACGAGAGCTCAGTGAACAGATATAACGATAACAAAGCAGTAGTGGAGAAAAGTACAACGTAATAGAAATAAAAGTCATGCAGATGTAATATGGGTTAAGGAATAAGTAAAGGAATAAGAATAAAGGAAAAAGAAAAAGGAACAGTAATCCACCACGAGCCCAGAATAGATAATATCAGAACAATGTAACCATATAAGCAATCCAGAGGGGATACCTCTCAAGTAACCAGATAATATGAGGGGTGTCCTCATGTATCAAATGGAGTAGATAGCTCCCAAATATGTGAAAGACATATATCGCACACACCATCAGTCACCAGATATATATAACAGATAAACAGATACAGATAACAGAAACAGATCAAATCTAGGATGCATCCATACGCCCCAGTAGGCCAGAAACCTCCTCAACACACCAAATCAAATCAAGTCAGGGACGGGACAGGTCTTCACTCTCCTGCCCTAGAGTCATGCCAACGGTGCATCAATGACATGGACATGAAACCCTCATGCCTAGTGAAAACAGATAGTGGCTCGGGTATCAAACCGTGGTCAAGGTCAGATATCATATCAAAATTAGAGTGTCATATAAAAAAAAGGTTCATGGCATAAGGTTCATGTCACATATTTCAGAAGTAATATCAGAGGTTCAAAATCAATTAGGTTCAAATCAGAGTTTATCAGATCAAGGTATATATCAATGTGTCAAATCAAGTCTCCATTTTAAGTATATCAAAGTTCACAATCAAAATTTCATAGCAACAGTTCATTTCAGAGTTTCTAATAAAAGTTCATTTAAAGCAATCCTTTAATAATGGTTTTCATAAAAATGATCTTTCAAAGTAGTTTTCATAAAAGTGATCTTTCAAAACGGTTTTTCATAAAGATAGTCTTTAAAATAGTTTTCATATAAGTTAGCAAAATTTCATATAGAAGTAGTATCGTATCGTACTCATAAACATCCTTTTTGAAACAATTGATTTTTCTTAAAACATTTCCATGTCATAATTAAGAGGTTTTCACAACATAGATTCATATCAGAGATCATAACAAAGGGGATCAATAAAAAAGGTTCAAAGCAAAGGGAGTCATAGCAATGGCATCAAATCAGAAGCTAAACAGATCAGAATATGAAAGGGATCATAGCAGAGTTCACAGAACAGGGGAAACATAGCAAGGTTCAAGGGGAAACAAGATATAAAGAGAAAAGAGTTCATGAGAAACCTGTGAGAAGGTCAGAATATCTGTACCTTATACCGCAAGTGAAAAACACAATAGAAATATAACGGTCGGAAGCAAACTCCATCTTCAGCGAATCTACACGAATTCATGACTGTTTTATTAAAAGCTTATTTAATTCAGATTACTTATTTCAGTCGGCTTTCCATTTTTAGTAACTTTCCTTTTCAGGTAACTTTCCAAAAATAGCAACTTTCCATATTTAGTAACTTTCTATTTTTAGCAGGTTTCCAGAATTAGTAAGTTTCCATTTTTAGCAGATTTCCATATTTTAGGGTTTTAAATATAAATATACCAAGGTTAAAGGTTTAAAATGAAAATATCACAAGTTATTCATTTTAAATCATATGTTATCCAGAATTACACTTTTAACCCTTTAGGTTTAACAATTTACAATTTATACCCCTTTAGTTAATTAAATTACAGATTAAACCCTTTAATTACATAAATCACAATTTAACCCTTACCATATTATATTAACACCTCAAGCCCTTAATTTTACAAAATTACAGAATACTCCTCTTAATTTAATATATGGTACGATTTACCCTTCAAGTTTCATAATTTACAAAACTAGTCCTTTAACTATTTAAAATTATAATCCGAATCATAAATTAATCATAATTACACATTTAGCCCTTAAGTATCCAAAATTAAACATTATTCCCTTTATATCATTATTTATACGAATCACCTTCAAGTTTCCAGAATTTACACTTTTAGTCCCTCTATTTCAAATAATTACAATTCGAATATATAATTACCAATTAAACCTTTTACTTGCAAATTTTACACATAGGACCCTCATTTAATATTTTTTATACATTACCCCAGATCTAAATAACCTTACAAAAATACCCCACAAGTTTAAAGAATTACAAAACAGCGCCTTTTAATTTAATTTTCAAATCGGTAAACAATTTTTATTATCAAACCTAACCCTAATTGATCAAATCATTTTGCAATCATCAAAACATCATTAAATCATAATTAATATGTCAGATTTAACCCAAGAACCCTAAACCTAAATCGTATGATTAGGGTTTTTATTTGTTTTCTTTCCTTTCTTAAAACCCGATTAGAAACAAAAATTCCCACAATCGATCTAAGATTCAACAAATCAAACAAACATTTTTCCAGAGTGATATGATCATATTTGAATCCAGAAAAATTATGTACATGATCCAGAAAAATCGTATGAACCGATTTGTATTTTATTTGTGTTTTTGTTCTCTAAAATTTGTATGATCATTTAATCTTGAATGAATCGATTCTATCAATTTATATGAGTCATATATGATCTAAATAACATTATAAAAATACCAAACTGAATTTAGAATGTGTGGATTAGGCGTAGTAATTTGGTACCTCTCGGATGGATAATCGACACAAGAAAAATCCCCACGATCGAACCAAGCTTTTTAGGACCCAAAGCTTATTTTTCCCAGCCTCCTTAGACCTTGATGATTACCAGAAAAATACCCAAAGACTTCCAGAAAATCGGATGGAACAAGAGAGAGTTTTGGTTTGTTATTTTAGGGTTTTTGGATGAGAATAAAAGGAAAACTAATAGAAATAAGTTAAATAATGATGATGGCCGGGATTAGGGGGGGGAAATGGGCTGGAGATTCGGTCTAGTGATTGACAAAATCATATGTTTGAATACTTTGGTTTATTTCCAATTTATTTGTCAATTATCCTTTTATAATGATTTTATAAATATAAATAAATTAAATTATATAAACTTTCGGTATATGTATATATATTTGTGTGCAATAATAATTTTTGGACATACAAAAATGTTAGAATGATGCCTCAAAATTATTTCATTTCATATGTAGCTCATTACCAGAGGTTTGGTATTTATTTGGTGCTTTATATATGTTTTAATTAAATTTTAAAGTTTCAGGGGCAATTTGGTCATTTTGCATGCTTTTAGATTTTGGGTTTTATAGGTACTCACTTAATAGCAAAGCCTTTAGAGTATACAACACAAGAACTAGGAAAGTTGAGGAAAACCTGCATGTTTAGTTTCTAGAAAATAAATCTAATGTTGCAGGTGAAGGTCCAAAATGGCTATTTGATCTTGATACTCTAACCCAATCAATGAACTATGTGCCAGTTGTTGCAGGAACCTTTTCTAATGATTTTGCAGGTTTAGATGCTGATGATGCAACAAATGAAACAGGCTTGGGAAAGGAGAAAGATCAAGATCACTTACTGATGCCAATATGGAACAGTGTGGATACATCTTCAAAGAATGATGAACCTTCTTTTGATGAAGCCAAGGAAGGTATTGAAGATGAAAACAATGTAGATGGAGCTGAGGATCAAGAGATTCAAGATAACAGTACTAATGGTGATTGTACTGTTGAGCCCCAAGTTAGTACTGCTGGGCAATATGTTCATACTGCTGGCCCATCAGATACTAATACTGCTGATTTCTTAGAAGATGAGGTGGATATCAATAATCTGCCACCTACCTATGCAGTTCTCACTACACCACACACAAGGATTCACAGAGATCACTCCCTGGACAATGTGATTGGTGACATGCAATCTGGAGTAAAGACAAGAAAGCAACTCTTGACTTCAGACCAACAAGGGTTTATTAGTACTGTTTATGAAGAAAAGCAGCATGAAGATGCCAACACTTGTTTATTTGTGTGTTTCCTCTCACAATCTAAACCCAAAAATGTTCTCAAAGCCTTAGAAGATTCAAGCTGGGTAGAAGCAATGCAAGAGGAGCTTCTCTAATTCAAGATTCAGAAGGTTTGGGTACTTGTAGATTTACCCAAGGGTATGAGGGTAATTGGCACCAAATGGGTTTTCAGAAACAAAAGGGATGAAAGGCGTATTGTGATCAGAAACAAGGCTAGACTTGTAGCCCAAGGGTATACACAGGAAGAGGGAATAGACTATGAAGAAGTTTTTGCACCAGTAGCAAGGATTGAAGCAATCAGACTATTCTTGGCCTATGCTTCTTTCATGGGCTTCACAGTTTATCATATGGATGTTAAAAGTGCCTTCTTATATGGTACTATTGAAGAGGAGGTGTATGTCTCACAACCTCCAGGTTTTGTTGATCCAGAACATCCTGATAAGGTGTACAAGGTTGTAAAGGCTCTTTATGGACTACATCAGGCACCAAGGGCATGGTATGAGACTTTGGCTTCCTATTTGCTAGAGAATGGATTCCAAAGGGGCAAGATTGATCAGACTTTATTCATTAAGAAGAACAAGAAGGATATCTTGCTGGTACAGGTGTATGTGGATGACATTATCTTTGGATCCATAAGGAAGGAAATGTGTGTTGAATTTGAGAAACTTATGCATGATAAGTTTCAGATGAGTTCCATGGGGGAACTTACTTTCTTTTTGGGTCTGCAAGTAAAGCAATCAAATGAAGACATATTTATCAGCCAAGATAAATATGTGGCAGAGATACTAAGGAAGTTTCAGTTTGCTGATTCTAAAGTGGCAAGCACACCAATTGATCCTGAGAAACCTCTCCTTAAAGATGCTGATGGAGAAAGTGTGGATGTACACACATACAGATCAATGATAGGGTCCTTGATGTATCTTACTTCCTCAAGATCAGATATCATGTTTGCTGTTTGTTCTTCTACAAGGTTCCAAGTGACTCCTAAGGTTTCTCATTTAACTGCAGTCAAAAGGATCTTCAGATATCTTAAGGGTCAACCTAGGTTGGGTCTGTGGTATCCTAGGGAATCACCTTTTGACCTGGTGGCATATTCAGATAGTGATTATGTTGGTGCAAGCCTAGACAGGAAATCAACAACTGGTGGATGTCAATTCCTTTGTTGCAGACTTATATCATGGCAGTGTAAGAAGCAGACAATTGAGGAAACTTCTACAACTGAAGCTGAGTATGTAGCTGCTGCAAGTTGCTGTGGTCAAGTGCTTTGGATTCAAAATCAACTGCTTGACTATGGGTATAATTTTATGAACACCATGATATATATTGACAATAGCAGTACAATTTGTATTATTAAAAATCTAGTGCAGCATTCTAAAACAAAACACATAGAAATTAGGCATCATTATATTAGAGATTGCAATGAGAAAAAGTTGATTCAAGTGGTTAAAATTGATTCTGATCAAAACTTTGCAAATCTTCTCATAAAAGCCTTTGATGTAGGAAGATTTCAATACTTGGTAGCAAGTATTGGAATGCTTAACCCTTAAAGTTTTCAAACTGTGTGGTTTTGTACATACATTGGATTTGTACTGCTAGGTTTGTCATTAGTACTGTTATGTATATTTTTGTACTGCTAGTACAAAGTTTGGACTGTTTTGTTAATACTGTTAGTCATATGTTTATACTGTTATGAAGCAAGTGCTTTGCACTTTGTTTTCTTGGTTTTGGACTAACAATTGCATGTATGGAGATTAAGCACAAAGGATTTACAAGTGCATTGTGTGAGCAGCAGATGGTGGATCAGTTGCTGACATAATAGGTCAATGATGGACAGAGTTTGGGAATTCATTAACAAAGGTTTATACCTAAGTTAATTACTTCTTTAAAACTTCTCTTTTGAGATCTTATTATGATGTTTTGTATTGAATTGATGGCTTAGTTAGTCAGACAGTAACTGACATAACTCACTTTCTACCATTTTATACTTTTGTATAATGAGTAAGTCTAAGGACATTTGGTAGAAAGAACAGCGAGCAAACGTGAATCTAACACTTGTGTTAGAGGCAACAACTGCCACGAGCTGGAAACCCTGTCAAGAAAGCTCTTTGAATGAGTTTATCTGATCACAGGCAGTTATTTATAACTGAAAATATTGGTTCTCATACAACCAGAGGTTGCATTAAACTAAAATCTTGATTAAGTGTCTGTCTTTACACTTAATCCCTTCAAAATGGTTGTTAGCAGTATGGTTTTTAATCAAAATTTAGTTCATACTGCTGAGTCAAATTTTTCCAAATAGTTTGTACTGCCAGGCTTAAAGTTAGTACTGGTAGGCTTAGTTTGTAATGCTGGATAGACGTTAGTACTAGTGTGAAATAACAGCTTTTTGAAAATAGCCGTTGAAAGTCAGTTGAGGTTTTTACTGCTCAATTCCTTATTTCCAGGGTTTTCCTATTTGGATATTTTCACTTTTAATCTATTTTATTAACCTTATCTTCAATCAAAAGTTATATTTTTCTTGAAGTCGGTCCAATAGAAACCCTAATAAGTCAAATAAAATATCTCAATTCACTTTCTTCTTCTACTTTCTACCCTAAAATTACACTATTCACAGCAGTCAAATCATCTTTTACTGAAAAATAAATGGCTTCTTTATCCTTTGCTGACAAACACAATGTGGTCGCTTACTTGGAAAAAGCAGAGGATGATGCTACTTTTCATCAGATAATGGACTTTTTAAAAGGTACTCACATAAGTCATTCTTTACTCTTAAATCCCACTATCTATGTCTCCCACATCAAGCAGTTTTGGCAGACTGTTACTGTCAAAACATTTGAAAATGGTGACAAAGAATTAAAAGCTAAAGTGGATGGTAAATCTATCACTATTACTGAATCATCACTCAGGAGGCATCTCCAATTGAATGATGACAATGGTATTAGTGCTATGCCAAACACTGAGATTTTTGAAAACTTATCCAGGATGGGGTACAACACTGAATCACAAGCTTTAACCTTTCAAAAGAGTCATTTTGCCCCTCAATGGAGATTTTTAATTCACACCATCCTTCACTGTCTTAGTCCCAAGAAAACCTCATGGGAACAGTTCAATAGCAATATTGCAACTGCTCTCATTTGCTTGGCTACTAACAGAACCTTCAAGTTTTCTAAACTCATTTTTTAAGGTATGGTTAAAAATGTTGATAGCAAGACAAAAAAATTTATGTATCCCAGGTTCATTCAAACAATTTTGAACATGAGGAAACATCAACTGCTTCCACACAAAACCCCAAAGCTTACCCAAAAACTTTTTAGTAACATGAAAATAGCTTCAAGAGGGTATAGTGGGGAAGCAGTTCCTCTTTTTGATTCAATGCTGCAAGCTTAGGGTGAAGGAGCAACAAGCCCAGTTGTCTCCCATCACACACCCACACCATCAGAACATTCACAACCATCTTCATCAACACATAGGACTACATGCAGACAGGACTCTGATGTACCTCAGCACAGAGTTCCTACACCTCCCAATGTAGCAAATGAGGCTAACTATGTCAGTGTGAAAAGGGATACTTCTATTGTCTCAGCGTTATAAGCTGGGCAGGACAGAAGTAACATAGCGAAGACCCAATCCATGGCAAAACGAACAATACCTAGTACTCTTGGTGGAATCCCAAGCCAACTGGAAACTATGGGTGGCTCAGAAGCTCATCATATGATGGACTAAGAGTCTTTACCCCATGATGCACCTCTCCCTGAAGGTAACACATCAGGAAGTGCTGAGGGCAATTATACACTTAAGGAATTGATGGTTATTTGTAAAAAATTGTCTGAGAAGGTGAATACTTTGGAAGCTGATCTCAAAAGCCACAAGAAAAAATTTGGAGTTGTCTACACCAAACTAGTTTTAAAAGCGAAGAAATTGGAGAATAATGTCAAGACACTTAAAGGAAAAAGATCAGCAAAGATGGTGGTTTCAACAAGTTCATCTTCTTCTTCTAGTTCATCAAAGGGTCCAAGTACAGATGATGGTGAGGAATCTTCCAAACAAGGAAGGAAGACTGCCCAGATAGATCAAGATCCAGATGTTTCTTTGGTTTATGAAGAGTATGATACTCAGGGGAGGCAAGCAGAGCAGATGGAACAAGGTACTGTTGATTTTGTTGAAGGTATTGGTAGTGCATTCCAAGGTACTGCTAGTGTTGAAGATCTTCTTATTGCTGGATATCAAGGTACTGCTAGTGCAGTATATACAAGAAGACCAAGGATTTCAAGAGCAGACAAGGGTAAAGCAATTATGACAGAAGAAGAACCATCTTCTAAGAAGCTATCCAAGAAAGAACAAGCTTAGTTAGCCCTTGATGAAGAGTTAGCTAAGAAGTTTCATGAAGAAGAGTTAGAAAGGGTGGCTGAAGAAGAAAGATTAGCTGAAGAAGAAAGATTGACAGCATTTATGGTTGAAAGAAAGTTTTAGACTAAAGAGGAAGAGAGAGCTGCTCAAATTCTTTCTGATAAGGAATTAGCTTCAAAACTTTAAGAAGAAGAAAGATCTAAGTATACCAGAGAAGAGCAGGATTCAGCTCTTAATGACTTATTGGAGGAGATCAGAAAGAAGCAAAGTAAAAAGAAAGCTTATAAGAAAAAGATTCCTTCAAAAGGTGAGCAGTTAAGGTTTATGAAGAATTCTTAAAACATCATATTACTGGAAGGAAAGTTACTTCAAAGGAATGTCTAATGAAGAAATTGAGAAGGCTTACAGTGAAGCTCATACAAGAATTCAGAAGTACTTAAGAGATGAAAGTGAAATTATTAAGATTGAGCCCAGTAAAGGTGTGTAAAGAGGAATAAAATTATTGGAATTTGAAGAAGCAAAGAACTGAGGAAGAATCAGTTCAAGAAGAACCAGTTGAGGAAGAATCAGCTGAGACATTGACTGATGAGTAGATACATAGTATGATAGTAGTGGTTCCAGAATCCCTTAACATTGATCCCCTTCAAGCCAAGCATCCAATTATTGACTGGGAAGTATATTCAGATGGAAGAATCAAGGGGTGGAAGATCATCAGGGTAGGAGGAAAAACTGAAGTCTACAAATTCTTTGAAGACTTGATCAGAGCTTTTGACAGAGATGACCTAGATAAATTGTGGAGCTTAGTTCAAGAGAGATTCAAGACCTCAGATCCTACAGATGACAAAGATAAGGAACTATGGGTTGAGCTGAAAAGATTGTATGAACCAGATGGAGGTGAAGCTATTTGAAGATTTCAAGCTCAAGTCTCAGACATCACATGGAGACTTTTTGATAACTGTGGTGTTCACAGGATTTCTACTAAAGATGGATTGGAAATTTATATGTTAATAGAAAGGGATTATCCACTCAGAGCAGCAATCCTAATGGTTATGCTGTCATCAACACTTAAAGTTGAAGAATATTCAGAGATGGCAGATCAGCTAATCAGAAAGATATTTCAGCTTGCAGAACAAAGAAAAGCCAGAAGACTAAGATTATCTATGTAGTGTTTGGAAGAATCCTCACATCCTCATTTAATTCAGAGAAACTTGATGATTTAGGATAAATCACAAGTTTAAGGGAGGATTATTGGGAATTAAATGTCACAGAACTTAGTACTGCTGAAGAAATGCACTAACATTACAAACTGTTAGTGTATGACTTAAGACTGCTGAAGAAGCAACTAACAGTACAAACTGCTAAGTTTGTACTTCTAGTTATATTGAAGGTACTGCTGCATGGATAATTGTCTTATACGATATTGTAGAGGATAAGTATGGAATGGATCTTTTGTATATCTTAATTAGTTAGAGTTATATGATAGAATACTTATCTTGTAAAGGACTCCTTAATTCTATAAAAGAAGATCCTAGGTTATACGTTTTTATATATACATCAGTCATAGAGTTGTGTTAAGATTCAAGGTCATTGTAACCCCAGTGATAGCAAGATCACTCATATTATTCAAGTAATAATATTGAATCGTTTGGTGTTAATCTTACTGTGTCCGTTGTTCATTCAAGTATTACTCTTCCATTAAACAAACCAAAATTCTTCTAAATGTGGTTAAGTAGATTCCGCATACTTAACTACATACACTCAAAGTATGTCAAACACATTATACGGGAGTAACATCCTAAGTGTTTTATAATCCTCTCAGTGCTGTCTGTACCTTTAATGGTACCGTCCATATTATCAACAGAACTTTTGGTTTTGACAAATTTTACTTGTTTCATTTTACTTATCGAAGCTTTATTTGGGTCAAATCATAAGCCCGCTCCGGCATGTTCACTATACCTAATGTTTTCAAGCATATCATTAAGTGACTTTGTCCCTTTTTCAAGCTTAATGATCCTTAAAGCGTTTTCTTTGAGTTTTTCATTTTCTACTTGAAGACTTATGCATGACCTACAACCTACATCTATTTCTTTATTTTTCTCAAGTCTTTTTACATGATCCTTTAGTTCTAAAACTTACACTTCGAGTTCATGCAATTTTAATTTTAGTGTTTTGTTTCTACCTAAAATTTTAGAACTTACTTCAGATAGCTTATTATATTCATCATATAGTATGTTATCATCTATTGACGAATTATCATTACAATAATAAGAAGAGTCGGAATGTACCTCATTTGAAGCCTGAGCCATTAGACATGTTTCGTCGTTGGGCTTCTTCTCTTCTTCTTCACCGCTATCACTCCAAGGGCCTCCTATGAAAGCTCTTTGGTTGTTGGTTTTCGGTGGTTTAGGACATTCTCCTATGAGGTGATTAGAATCTCTGCATCTAAAACATCTCCTATCACTTCTTCCTTTCTTCTCATCTCGATTCTTTTGTGACGGCTTCTTATCATCACAAGGTTGCCTAACGAACCTACCTCTTCTCCTAAAGAACTTTTTAAAGTCTCTAACGGCTAACGCATACTCTTCATCTTCACTATCAGAATCCGAACATTCCTCATCACTAGACTCCTTTTTGGCTTTCAATGCTAGAGATCTAACTCTCTCGCTTTTGCCTTTGACTATATCAGTGTCTTTCTTGATTATCATCTCATGAACCTTCAAGTTTCCTATAAGTTCATCAAGTGATAATGTCGCCAAGTCATTTGACTCTTTAATTGCGGTGACCTTTGCTCTCCATTTGGGATGTAGAGCCCTAAGAAACTTCCTAACATAGTTCTTGCTAGAATAACCTTCATCAAGAGCTTTAAGACTAGTAATAATAGTATTAAATCTAGCAAAAGCATTATCAATTGATTCATCTTCCAAAATGGAAAATTATTCATATTGTTGCACAAGAAGATCTATCTTGTTCTCTTTGACTTGATTATTACCTTGGTGAGTAACTAACAAAGTTTTCCAAATATCTTTTGCCGTATTATTCATGAAAATTCTTTCAAATTCCTTTTTCGGCAAAGCATTATAAATCATCATTTTAGCCTCATCATTTTTGGCTAGTTTTCTTTTAAGTTCATCACTTTGTTTATTATAAGGAACTATTTCATCCCTTTTAGTTTTCGGATTCTTTTGAATCGGTTGAAAGTCACCCTCGGTAATAATATGCCAAAGATCAATGTCTTTTGATTTCACATACGTTTCGAATCTTGTTTTCCAATATATAAAATAATCGGTTTCAAAAAGTGGTGGTCTTTGCATAGATTGCCCTTCTTGAAATTTGTCAGAATTTTTTGATCGATTCAAGTTTTAAAATACAATATACTTTAAAATCTTGACTGACGTGGCTCTGGTACCAATTGTGGAAAACTAGAAGGGGGGTTGAATACTTTTACCGGTTTTTAATTTGTTTCAAAACTTTACTTTTGAAAAACTTTGATTCGAATCTTATGTGTAATCAATCAACACCAATATGAACACTAAACTATACTATCTAATGTAAATAATGAATGTAAAGAAAAGAGATGGAAAGATCAAACCGGGATAAAGAGATTTATAGTGGTTCGGTCACGAAGCTCTTCTTCGCCCTACTCCACTCCCCGAGTACCACACTCGAGAGTTTCAAGCACTATGTCAACAAACCTCCCTTCAGGCGGAGAAAACCGTACAACGTCGCTTATCCTAATTTCCGACACTAAGCTAGATGTCGAGTACTAATCTTAGCTAGTACCAATCTACCACGATCCACACGATCCTTTCTACTTCACACAATCAACACACTTGACTCGATCTACCCTTGATCCACTTGATCAACACACAAGCCCACAAGCTACAAGAGATCTCCAAGATCCCGACAAGATCACAATGATCAACTCTCACTTGACTCAATCTACCCTATCTACCCTTGATCAACTTGATCAACTCACTACCTCACAAGCTACAAGAGATCTTCAAGATCTCAACAAGATCACAATGATCTACTCTCACAAACTCTCAAAAGAAAAATGAACTTGATGTATGCAAGGATACAACAAGTATGTAACAAGTGTTACAAGTGCATTAACTATTACTACAACACTTTGTATCTTCTTTGATACCTTGTGTTCTTCTCTTGCACTAGTAGAGGAATGAAGGTGACACTACTAGAAAAAAAGCCTTTAATGACGCGCATTGCGTGTCATAAAAGGGGTCAGATGACGCGCTTTTTGGTGTCATTGATCGACCCGTCATAAAGCTTTATGACACGCATTTCGCGCGTCATAAATTTATGACACGCTTTTATAACACTATTTTATGACCCATTTTTTGCATGTCATGGTTCAAATTTTTTTTTAAAAAAATAATTTTTATAAAATTAATAATATCCCCACATTAAATAACAGATAATCTCATAATACAAATAAATACACAAATAGCAAAAAAGCGCATTTCATATATATCAAAATAATGCGTTTCATACAACTACAAGTTATTTTCAAATTCTAAAATTGTAGAAACATATATGGGTGATATACAAGTAAATGTGTAGAACATATATAGCTACATAATCACAGTAGTCAGAGTCATCAAGCTAAGGTTGATGTGGCAACCTTCTCTCAGCCTAGCACCATCGGCATTTGTCTGTGATGCTCTTTCGCTTCCAGCTAAATCTACAAAGTTCTGCACCATATGGCAGTTTATGGTTTTAGTTTGTTGTCTATCATATTATACTCCTGGGATTAGTATATACACTCAAATTTAAATGTTGAAACATACCAGACTTGAAACAAAGGATCTCACGCAGTCTGAAGTATCCCGGAGTGTGCTTTCTATTGTCTGCATTGACAAATAACTTATTAAATAAATTATCTTGGTTTAAAAATGTATATACAATAATAAAGGTATAGAACACCAACTTATTAATTACGAGGTATAAGAAGTACATCAAATAGACCATGTTTGCGAGTAAATTCATATACTTACCAGTCTTATTATCTGATGTGATCGAGAACTAGTATCGTTTAAAGCGGTTTCACCGACTTGTCTTTGAGCTGCAGAACATACAAACAAAACTAATTATAAGGGTGTGTTGAGGGTAATGAACCAGCAAATATGGCGTTCACATCAACATCTCCTTTCAAAGACAAACCCGTGGCATCTTCCAATGCAAATCCCTAATAGCATTAAGAAAAACATATAATGAGTATCTTGCACTGTCTACACCTTAAGTGAGGTGGCATGATGGGCGGGCGGACGGGTTGGATTAAAGTCAAGACGGGTTGAAGTGTTATGTCAGACTCCAATAAACAGCAGTGTTAGATGTCAGACGTCATCGTTATAAACAGCAGAATTTAACCTTAGAGCCATCTCTAATTCATGTTTTTCAACATGAAGTGTTATTTCAGACTCCAAGATCTTGTTATGGAGGTATGGTTCTTTTCCCTGATAGTATAGTAGTAGCGTAGCAAATGAAATATCAATCAGTTAAACATAAAGAAAATGAACTTCCAGCTGATCAATCAATTATGTTGTATTAAGGCAAATTTCTTAATTAGCAAGATTTACTAACCTCAAGGAGATTGTCTAAAATGATCCTTCCATCAGAGAAGAATACCTCCAATATATCTTTAAGAGATTGTTTATCAACCCGTAGTAGCTTTGACAGCTCACCGACACGAACTGTATCAAGTACTGGGATATTACAAAGGACTGAAATTTCATTCAGAGAGCTACAACGTTCCAAAGTCCTAACACATTTTCCTGATTCATTCTCACTTTTTCCCGCATCCTCCTGTACAATGTTATCAGTTGTGATGACAGGATTCTCTTTAATAACGGACTCAGAAATTCTTATGATAACCAGATAATTCACGAAGAAAATAAAAACTTTTGAACGATTTGTTCAGCAAGTTTAATAACATAGAATAAAAGGTGTATGATATGATGACATATATTTGTGAGATAGTCCAACTCGTCTAGCGAAGCTCACTCTTTCAATATTATTTCTCAGTGCTAACAAAACATACTAATCAACCTCTTATAATCCCTAATTGAATAACTACATTGTTAACATTTTTGCAAAAAGAATTGAAACAGAAAAATAAACAAAATCATCCAACACGAGAAGAAAGGGCTGAAACTGATACCACCACCGTCCCATGACAAACAATGTAAAGCTGATCTGCTATATTTCCTTCTTCAATAATCACTTCTCCTGGAAGAAAAAGTTCTTCCTCAACTTTAATTGCCTACACTATAATGTCAAACAACCAAATACATTAACAAGCACACAAATAAATAAATAAGTAGCCATATGCTTACACCTGCAGCACCCAATGTTACAATATAAACACAGTATGATATCATGCATGCCGAAATACCTTTGTATTTCAGTCAGATTTTAAACATGACCAACAACAGAGAAGACATTTGAAAAAGAATATAAGGTTACATCTTAATGAAGGGTCAAATGAAACTTACAATCTGTTTAATAAAAGCAAGTGAGCATCCCTTAAAAAGAGGAACTTCTTTAACGTATGGCTCATACAACTTTTGCGAGAACTGTAAAATGCAACTGTTAATGTAAATAATTTTATGAGTGAAATACTAGTTCTCACATTCAGATCCAGAATGTATATCAAACAGGCAAATACCACCAAACTTGCTAACTCAAAAGTCAGTTGCAATGATTTTAAAGCACAATCAATAACCTCATGGCCGAGACCCTAGTGGTCTCGGTTCACTCTATCTCGGCAGCCCCCAACCAATCGACCACAACAACAACAATATCCACATCATCAAAAATCAACAACCATTAACAAATCTCATCCTAAATCTACTCCCCGCCTCGGCTTTTAGCCGGTATCAACATATCACGAAAATCAAGAAAAGAGCAAAAATAATAAAAAGAACCACAAGGGCCACGGGTAGAACCCGTGACCACCAAACCATTATCCACGACACAGCCGTGGGTTTGAACCCACGGTTCGACTCGAATAGAACCAATCCAAACTCAAACACGACACAATGACGATACCACAACAAGTTTTAATCATTACTCCCTCCGTCCCAGTAAAAGTGTCCTACTTTGAATATTCAAAGTCTTTGTTTTTCAACTTTGACCGTAAATATTTTTGTTTGTGTTATATAATACTTGATGAAAGTTATATGAATTGATTTAGTTTTAGATGTGTTTTCATTGGGTATACTTTTCATCAAGTATTATATAACACAAACAAAAATATTTACGGTCAAAGTTGAAAAACAAAGACTTTGAATATTCAAAGTAGGACACTTTTACTGGGACGGAGGGAGTATTATTCATGAAAAACCATAGATCTACTAATAATATGAAATACCTCAAAACATCAAAAGTGTTACAACATATCAAATATGCAAAAAAAAACTATGGATCTATAAAAAATATTCAAAACATGAAACAAATAAAGATATGAGAACAATTAAAAAAAAACCTCAAAAAGCGGTGGATCTCGGTGTGGTGGGGCTCTCGGTGGTGGTGGGGCTCTCGGTGGAGGTGAGGGTCGCCGGTTATGGATGTGGGTGGTGGCGGTGAAAAGAGTGTTTTTGAGAGAGAAGGGAGATTGCAGTTTTTTGTGTTTTGTGTGTGTGTGTTTTTGTTTAATGTGAGTGTATGTTTTCGTTTAATGGTCCGTGTTTTTTAAAAAATTTGAGATATGACACGGATTTGATGACATACAAAAATGCCTGTCGTCTATCTTTCAGATTTTACAATTTATGACAGCTTTTTTATGACTTACAATTTTGCGTGTCATTATATCATGTGTGTCATAAAAAGCATGTCATTAAAGGTCCTTTTTCTAGTAGTGGAATGAAGGTGATCACTTGGTTGGATGATTGATCACTCTTTAAACAAAAGATAACTAAACTAAATGATCAAGAAGAAAAGATGTGGTGAGAGTATTGAACTCAGAAATATATATGTGTAACTCGATCTATGCATTGTCTTACAAATCATCTCATAAGTTATTGTATAACTCGATCTTTATCTTGCTAATATATCACAAACTTAACTATGATTTTGTTATTATTTTATAAATGATAAGTCATTCTCTATCACTCTATAAACTGTTCTACAAACTATTTTATAAAGTATTTTACAACCGTCAGGTAAACCAATTACTTCCATGAAAAAGTATTTTCATACTATTACCTCATAAACAGAATAACTAATATTTCCTTTTGAAAATAGATCAAACATTAGAAGTGGATCCCACACTTTCGCTTGAGACTATAGATAACAACCTACCTAGCTTTAATAATGTTTTATCACTGAATAAGTCACCGCATTCGTTCCATGCGATTAGATTCCCTTACTAGTAGTGCATGCGTTGAACCAGGTTATCAATTTGCCATCACTCTTTAGACATTTTACTCTCTAGGAGTTCTAGACGACACAGACTCAAAACCCCTTTCTTTTATGTGATCCGACTTTTGCACCGGGATGCCAAGAAATCCTAGCCTACCTAGCGACTACTAATCACCTTGAAAACAGGAAGGACTTTTCTCAACCTAGTATCAAACTGATTCAGGCCTTTTTAGGTCACTAGTGCAACCGTTTAAGCCAAGATACCCCTTAACACTAAGTTATCCCTTTCAGACCGCCAGAACAACAAATTCGGTCAGGATACCTCTTAGTACCAGTAAACAAGTTGGAATACTTACCTCTAAAAGTTCCAACTGATATTAAACATTGAACCCCGTTCAGCGTTGGCAACTAGATCTTTTCCTTGGATATTCAGAAACATAGGTGGATGTACATGCTCAGCTATCCTCATTCTTTGATGTTCTTACCTTTAAGGATATTTCTTAAAATACTTTTATGTCAACCCTAAAAACCGTAAGTTATATTCTTCTGAAATACATATTTTGAGGATTAATTTCTTCTGGTCAAACCTTATCAAACTTTTATTGCGAGATGCCAAACGTAAATTTTTACGAAAAATTATCTTACCCATACCACGATTGAAAACCTGATTTACAAACTTATAAAATCTTTTGAAATTGTGTCATCTTATGTAACCGTAAATTCCCAACAAAGAAAATTGTAATGCTTGGAAAGTTATTTTGGTCAAACGCCGTGTAAACACTTACTCAAATAAAATTTTCAAATAAAAATTTCATCCATTCTTCTGAAGAGCAAAACACACAACTTCGAAACAAAAATCTTGAAGACCAGTCATCACACCATTTTTACCACCTTACATGTATCAAGTTGAATTTTTGTGTCACTAGAATATGGCCCATATATTGGATTAAGACCATGAGGATTTGAGAAGAGACCACGCTAAAAAAATCGTGGAACATCGTGTAATTAAAGACTTAAACTGTTTCCTCCTGTTAAACTTACTTCAGGGTTCATTGTACCTTACCAAATCATCAGTAGGGAGACAACTTATGGTAGACCATCCAGGTACCCTCCTACAGGCAAGGAGAAACCCTTAAAGCAACCTAGTGAGACCCGAATATGGTACTAGTACCATCACCTTTTCACCAACACCGTTCCGACAGATAACTTGAACTAAATCGCGAGGACGCGATTCCTTTTTAGGGGTATGTGATGTAACAACCGACGATTTTCCAAAACTTATTTTACGAGCCAAAATAATTATTTTTGATTTCCCTTAGCTTTTAAATTTTCTTGAACTTGTTTGGGCTTGAAAAACAGTGGATATCGTGTTAAAATGTGAACGTTATTCATTGATCAAGCCGGCACAACCTAAAACACACGAAACGAATCAATTTATTAAATAAATTAATTCCGAGAAAGTTATATGTATTTATACTCGTTTTCATCAGAAAAATTATTTCGGGAACAATGGGGAAAGTTTCATAATTTTTCGAGTCCGTTTGGTATGTCGAATGGGTCCCACAGTGTTTTTGGCAAAAGTTTTACCCAGTTGGCAATTTCTACCCCCGCGCCAAGTTACACCGCCGCCCCCCCCCCCCAGTTTCCTTTGTCCAGGTTTAGCCCCTCATGGGGTATAAATAGGGCAATATTAGGGTTTTCTTACTATTATAGCCACCCTCACCGGAGTTACTGTTCCGGCGCCGTCACCGAAATCCAGAAAATTTTCGGCCACCCCAAAAATTATCACCGCCGCATAAATCTTTCTCCCCCTCTATTTCTGGAGCTTATGAAGGCCATAAGAGATCGTTTGGGTTGTTTTGGAGCTCCACTGTCGCACACCACCACACGCCGCCGCTCACCACCACCTCCTTTCTCTCCTCTGTCTCGTTGGTAAGACACACGCGCCTCATTTCTTTATCTCTTTCATTTTTATTCAAACCCTAATCAGTTTAATATAAACCTTAAACGATTTCTAATTAAAACTAAACAAAACAAAGGTTTTCTACATAAACTCGTGTGAATCTAATGATTTAACGCGTGACTCAGTTGACTCGTTACTGAGTCACTTGACTCGCCCGAGTCAACTCACGAGTTGAGTTGACTCGTGGCCATATATGTTTATTTTGCGTTTATTTCATTATTTGCGAGATTATAATCGTCCTTGAGAATTTATTTTCGCTGTTTGATATTTATTCAGTTGTGTTTTGTGTTAACCGATTGGTATTGGTGTCGAATAGTGGCAAGTCGTGACTCATGGGAGTCACGGCTTGATGTTCTTGTGTTACCCGAGGCATGTTACTTATTATTAATTTGATTATTTCGACATATATTTTCTGGGATGATTGTTATATTCTGGTGCTTGGCATGTTGTTATTGGTGATTTATGTTAGCCGAGAGTGGTTAGGCTCGGATAGGGTGAGTCGTGACAAAAGGGAGGCACGACATAGTGATGGTTTGATTTAAATGGTTTTGTGATCGAGTCACGACATAGATTCGTTATGAGTCATACTTGAGTTTTCTTTGTGTACGTGGTTAATGAATCCATGAGTTAAAGATATCGTTATTGTTGTTGTAGTCGTATTGCTTAAATTTTAGTTTGGAGTTATGCGTTTGGTTTGGGATACACCCTCGTAAGGGTTGTTTTGCTGGTGTGATTGGTGTGGAACAACCACTAGGGTCGTCTTGGTTTATTTGTGGATTAACGACGCACCAAGGGGTGTGCTCATAATGTGTACACACGATACCACTCGTATCGTGGGGGACTTGGCTGTTTTGTTACTTATTTGGTCTTGGCTCAAAATACCCACATAGGGTGTCGAATGTGTTTGTTTATTTCTGTCTCGGTCTAACGTCAAGACACCAAAGAGGTGTGGTATTCGTGTTGCATTCTCGCGACTGCGTTTGTGTGTTTGCTTGGTTGGTTTGGTGTCCAAAGTGTTTGTTTGAAAATTTGCTTAACGACAATGGTATGCGTCTATTGCTAATTGGACTCACAAACCCAACAATTAAAAGATGTAATTTTTTTTTGTGTTAACGGGCTAGCAAGCCCATGAGTTAAAGAGTGTGTTGGCTTGTTTGTCTAATGGGCTCAACAGCCCATAAGTTTAATTAGGGTGCGTTTGGTTGTTCTTTGGGCCGGAGCCCATCACCATAATATGAGTGTGCTTGGTTTGATAAATAAGAGTAATTGATTTATGTTGGGTTGTGTGTGAATTGATTTCATTTGCATTATTCATTTAACCTCATACTAACTTAATCTTTTTTTTTTTTTTTTTTTTTTTTTTTTTTTTTTTTTTTTTGATCGATGATGACGTTGGATGCTATTGGAGTACATGGGGACTTTTGACACCGATTCATTATATTGTAAAATGTTGTAATAGTTTAGTCATTTAAATATTGTTTGTAATCGTTATTGGATTTACGGTATTAGTATGGGATTTATTGTATGATTTGAGACAAGGGACGGAAGAATATATTAGACTTGTTGAGCTTAATATATTTGGACCCGAACGGACAAAAATTATCCGATAAGCCGAAAATTAATATATACACGAATGAAAACGTTATAAGAACTTGATTAAAACTTATAAAAACTTAATAATAAAACCTGATTACAATTAATCACGATAATTCGGGAACGTAATATAAACGGAAAGTGTTATGTCAAGATTTATAAAACCTTTCAACCTTATAAACATACAAACTTGTCAAACAATTCTTATAAAGATTATATAAATCGGTTTTAGTCAAACTTATTCAAAGTTACATTTTGGGATACGGGGTAAACATCCAACTTATTAATCGACTTATCTTTAGTCTCATATTCATTCGATATTGTTTATTCGTTCCTTTTTGATTCTATTCGTTTTGGCGTGAGTTACCATTTGATTGTACATCTTACGACTTCTACCCGAGAACGTTTTACTACTTTTTCATTCATTTCTTTTGAATTGTTTGATTGTATTTCGTTGACTTTTACCATTTTAACGCAATTTAATCTTGAAATGATATTTTCCCAAAAACCACACGAGTTACAAATGATTACTTCTTTTATCGCCATTGAAAACTAAACCCTTTTTATATTAACGAAAGTATTCAACGAACACCACTTCATAATTACTTGAGGTAATACTTTCTGAAACATGTTACTTACTAGGGTGTGCCGATCCAACACCGTTGTGCTCTATTTTTGATATCGTTGTGCCTTTACTACTTGATGTCAGTTGTGATATTCATGATATCTTGCATTGTTACATACTGAGGTGAGTTCATAGCCCCACTCTTATTCATCTTAACTGTTTTGCAACTACTCGGGGTGAGATACATGCTACTGTTTTGACTATGATTACAATTGTTTGAAAACTGTACTTTGAACTAAAAGCTATGCTTTCTGCTTTCTGAAACTTTATTTGTGCTGGAACAATACTTATACTTTCCCGGTACTGTGAGTGAAGCAGTAGCCATTTATGCTTTCTGGTACTGTGAGTGAAGCAGTAGCCACTTTGCGAAACATCTGATAAGCACTAAGTACCGCCCTTGCCAAAAGCAATTCCCTCGATCATGCACCATTACTCACTTGCGAGTGAGCGCAAATATAGTTTATAGGCCTATAGGATTTGACCATCCCATCCCTGTTGCTGGGTAGGCAACACGGGTGTGCTATATTTGAGTTACCTAGGTATTTGGCAAGATACCTAGCTTTGGGGGCAACTATTATATTATGAAATCCGCGCTTACTGTTGACTTACGCCAGGGTTACTGATGCCGGTTAACGCTTTGTGTGTCATGAGCTTAGGGCAGTGGTAATATCTGGATTTATGGGTGCTAACAACTGGCCCACTGTTTCTGTTATGGGTGCAACAACGTGGCCCAATCTTGAGAATTGTGTTCTATTGATTTTATGCAAACGAACTTTCGGGCGTATAACAACGTAGCCCACTTTCTCTTAAACTTGAAATATTGTGATCAACTACTTTTCTTAAACCTATGAATTCACTCAACCTTTGTGTTGACTTTTAGCATGTTTATCTCAGGTCTTTTCTACTGCATATCTTACTTTTGGAGGAGCTTGGCGAAGGGCATGGCATGGTCATAGAAGACTCTTAAAACTATTTGGGACCGCTTAAATCCTTTTATGGACCTATATTTTCCGCACTATGTTTTTATAATGTAAATTGAATGTTTTCAATTATGAAATTTCTTCTAAAATGGTTTAAGTAAAACCGTTCTTTGTACCTTATGTTGTGATAACTATTCAATAACACCCCACGACCCGTATGCTTCCGCTGATCCGATTTCGGGGTGTTACAGATGGTATCAGAGCCACAGGTTATAGAGAACTGGGTATTTTCGGGAACTGGGATTTTCGAAAACCTAGACTATAACTATTTTTACGAAAACTTAAATCCTATGACCGTCACGTGCCTGCCTGCCTGCCAAGCCGATGCCTCGCTTGTAATTTTGTTTGAATAGCATCTCTATGGAGATGTTAAATGTTACATTCGCTAGGATGTATGCCTTGCTATTTGATGGTTTGTATTTCACCTTATTTTCACTATTCACTATAAGTATTTTCATATACTTACGTCGATGCACCGAACCTGTCACGGAGTTACGCTATTTCCCTGCGTAACCACATTATTTGATTCCGATTTTGGACACCTGTTGTGGTTTTTAAAACGATTCTAAAGTAAGGAACATAGTACTAGTGTAACTAAACTGAGTATCCCGAAATTCATTGATCCTCGATTGAGGGTAGACTGATCACCTATAATCAACCAAGGATAGTGGGGACATGGCCTGATCACCTATGTCTCAGAAATGAATTTTGCGATACTGGGAGTAGTTATAACAGGATTATGTTTCGGGTTGAATTTCTATTTTAATTTTGGGAATGGTAAAGTTTTGCATATGTGCACGAGCACCGAATATCACGAAGGTTTACCCACACACACGACACACTGGCATCTCAACACCTCATGAACTGTAATACTTCTGGCACCGCTATACTTCTCCGTTTATGTGAAATTCCTGTTTGTCGCCGTCTGATCATGTTTTGCATCAAGACGGGCTAGACCCATTGGTCGCTGTTTTAAATTCGAACTGTTTATTTTAACTCGTCCGATATTATAATAAGCACATTTTGAGTTTATTTGAGTATTTGATTTTGGCTTTATTTGAAATTGGATTGCTTGATTTCTTAATTTTTGGGTCTCGTTGTGGATTTGATTTTGCTTCTTTAGCCTTGATTTGTTTCTGGTTATGTTACAGTCATCGCTACCCCAAACCTTACACTCAATGGATGAACCGGGTTAGATCACTAGTCGTCTGAGAATAACCCTTCCATAGCACTTGTAGGATGAATCTCTTGATGGAGGTAAACAACGATATAACCAATGAACCGTTGGTAAAACTTTGAAAACCTACGATACATTGATTTGTAACCCAACAGACGCTTTAGGAACTTATGTAGCAACCCGAGCCCCTATTTTTGGAAAATATACCTAACCTTTCACTTATCCCTCGGGAATACCAGTAGCCTACTTTAATACCCCTTTATAAAACAATGAACTGCGATTCGTTATTTTACGAAATATATATATATATATATATATATATATATATATATATATATATATATATATATATATATATATATATATATATATATTATATATATATATATATATATATATATTGATATGATATTTTGAAAAATAATATTTCCGGAGAACTATTTTTGGATGCGTTATTTTAGGTACGCTATTTCAACATACTGTTTTCAATACTATCTAGTACGGTCAACATTGGTTTTCGCTATTTTAAAAGACGTATTATATTGATGTACTATTTTGGGAACTGTTTTGGACACACCGTTTCGAGATACACTATTTATTTGCGAACGTATGAATATGCTGATACGTTATTTTGAAAACGTTATTTCGGGAAAGACTATTTTGGGTACGTTATTCTGGGAACACTGTTTTGACAACGCTACTCTGACATACTATTTCGAATACTATTTTGGACGGTCAATATTAGCTATACTATTTTGAAGACGTGTCATATTGGTATATTATTTTGAGAACTGTTTTGGATACACTATTTCGAACACACCATTTTGAGACACGCTATTTTAGAAGTGTTATTTTGGAAATACTATTCAGGAATACTATTCAAAAACCATTTTTGAAGACATTACTACTCTAGTATTACCTTAGGCCATTAGGTCACATATCACGTTTTCCCCTGCCCCTCAACTTGTGAGAAAGCTCGAGTACACCGCATTATAAGCCGATGAGTCGGGCGACATCATTAGTTGCCTTAGGAAGTAACCCGTCAATTGAAATGGACACCTTAATGGTTTAGTTGTACGAATTGGACTTTGAAGACTGTAAAGGGATAATAGTACTCATGAGAAAGCATTAACCCTAGGTGGTAAGTAGAGTTACCTGTATTAACCATGATAACGAGGTTTGCCCCAGTATTCATGTTTCGAAGATGATACTGGTTTAGATAATTCAAATTCTGTTGGTTAGAATTTCGTACATACCATGGATCATAAACCATTTACCTCGAAAGATCATTAACCATTTCACACCTTTACACTTTAACCATGGGCCCATAACCCACAGTTCGTCAACTATAGCACACTCAATAGCATTCTTTACCCTTTTTACACATTCAAAACATGTTTTATTTTTCAACACATTTTGTTTTAATAATCACCACTAATGGGGCACATTAACCACAATATAAATAATTTCAAATCATTACCTTAACTTCGTAAATACTTATCTCATTCTCACTTACATTCGTAACATACAGCATTTTAATCTCATATTTTGGCTCATCTCATTGGTTATTTACGCACTTAAGCAATACAGATTTATTTCAACTTCTACAAACCGTCATACTTCAATTACGTTCAATATTTTCACTATTTTCGAGCATTTAGTATTTACAAATCTAGTCCATAGAGGACTGATCTGTTCGGAAGTACGTATAAAATAATATCGGATATGCGTGATACGCGGGGATCAACAAGTCAACCCTTTAGGACAAAGGTTAACTTGCAAAACCCGTGAATACGATATGAGATACCGGGCAAGTGTCACCCGGGTCATTTCCCGACAAGGTGTGAATCGAGGATTTCTTGTAAGGTTTGGAATTAAAGTGCTTGAAGGATGGAATTTGGATTTTTGTGTTTTTTTAATTCTAATAAAGTTATGGAAAGCAAATATACAAAGAAGATAAAGCAAAAATCAAATTACGCTAAAAACGTTAACCGGGAATTCCAAAAACGAGCCTAAAAACTAAAATCTTTAAAAATTAACCCTACAAGTGCAAATTTATTTTTCCTAAGTCCTAAATGATAAAAGAAAATTTTAGAAAAAAGAATTATATTTTTTTTTTACTTTTATATTTTTTATTATGAATTAAAAACTAAATTTAAAAGAAAAATTAATTAAAAATACTAAATGAAAATGGAAAAATCTGAAAAATTCCAGAAAACTGCTTAATGATAATCTAATCCTAGGAAAAATAAGATGGGGCCAACAGCTTATCCAGATAAGCAGTTAAAAAGCTAAAAAGAGAAAATAAGCTAAAGAGGAAAAGAAGGGTTAAATAAAAAGGTGTGCATGGTTTAACTTGAAAAAGACCCAAGGGCAGTTGGTGTGTGTGTGGCTTGTGAGTGTGCAGACCAGGGTTCGAACCCTGGTTATGCACTTTTTCTTCTTTTTTTTTTTTTTTAATTTTTTTTCTTTTAAAAACCTAATAAGCACTAGTAAATAAGCACTATTTATAACTAGAACTATTTTTGAAAACTACCAATAAGCTCAGAATAAGGACTGGAAATCTGAACAGTGGGGCTAAAATAGGAAATAAGCTAAGGCTTTTACAAGAAAGGACTGTTAAGCTTTTTTAAACTAAATTGAAACTGAAATAAGCTAAGTGACTACCAATAAGCTAAAAATAAAATAAGGCAAGCTGAATAAGCCACAAGATGAGCAAAAAAGCACTGAACTCAATAAGCAATATGACAGAACTGATGCACAGGGACAAAACAGTTAAACTAGGCAACTTTTGAGCTCAAGATAAGCACTATGGAATAAGCTATGACCTCAGATAACTCAACTACACACATCAATAAGCTCAGCTATTATCTTTCAGACCAATAGAAGCATATTTGCCTCTTAAAAATAAGCTGAGTAGAAGCTTTCTAGGCAAGAACACACTGATTGCTCAGTGTCCACTTGTATGAAATGAGACTTTTGAGCTTAATTTTAAGCTCAAATAAGCTAGATAATGACCTGGAATTTGGAGATAAGTCAAGAGCACTATATAAACTACTTAAATGAAAAAGATCAAACACTAAAAAACCTCAAATAAGCACTTAATCTAATCAGCTATAGCTACTGAGGTCTGCTGTGGTGCAGGGTAAAAATGGTGACTTTAAGCCACTCAAAAGCTATCTAAAGTTACTCAAAAAAATTCAAAAAAATAGGAACAAGTAGACAAGCAATCCAACAGTAAAAGCACAAATTTTCAGAACAAGAGGGCTTATATTGAGCTGATTAAAAATCATAGAAATAAGTTGAATTGGCCAAAATTCAATATGTGCAGACTTGGATTTTGAACAAACTGAATTTTGACCAAAAGTACACTAATTCCTAATGGGGCCAACCCAACTCTTGAATCTCAACTTAACTCACTAAATTAAACACAAATTTAGCAAAAACAAGGGCTAGATCAGCTTATTCCTATAATAAGCAATCATGAGCAGTTTACTTCCCCAAATTAAGGCAAACCTCTAAAATCTACAAAACCTTTTAAAACAGCTTAGAACAAGCTACAAACTACTTATCTAAGATTAATTAAGCTAGATCAAACTTTCCATATTGGCAAATGAACAGTAGCAACCCATTTTGACCCAGTTCAAGCCTTGACCCAAACACCCCTTCTGAGTTGACTGTTTTGAGATTTTCAAAGGAATAGACCAAAATAAGCTGAGCTTTTGATTGAAAGAGGTTTCTCTAACTGAATTAAGCACTAATGAATGATTTTCTACTGGAAATAAGCACTGAGTAAGCAATGCCTATATTAAGCTATGTTTTTGGCTTTTTTAAGGTTTTTAAGCAAAAATAAGAACAGGCAAACATAAGCTATCCAATTAACATCAAATCATAATAGCAAGATCAAATAAGCCCAGAAAAGGCAATTAAGCACTAAAATAAGCACTTGAACAGTAAAGTTGCAGAAAATAAGCTAAAATGGTAAAAATGGAACTTACAAAAGCCTTGTGCTCAAAACCAAGGCCAAATTCTTGACACCCAAAGTACTCTCTAAACAAACCTAATGCTTCCCAAGAAGCTCTAACCCATGGCCATCCACAATTCACCATGCTCCAGCTTCTTTGACAATTTTGACTTTTGTTGACTGATTTTGACTTTTTGTAATTAATCTGGTTTTAAACTATTATAAGCTTACAGAAAGCTATAATGAGCTTGTATAAGCTTATAGAATCAGAAATGAGGGCTTACATTATATCTCTAATGCCTATTCAATTTAATTCGAATTAACAGATGATAAAAAAAAAAAAAAAAAACCTTGAATTTCATTAAACTTCAAAAGAGGTTACAATTCTTGAAAGACAAAGATAATTTGAAACTAATTAACCTGGAAATAGAGTACAACTTAAAAACTTAAATTAAAATTAAAACTTCACTAAAAAAAACTAAGAACTAACTAGCCAAAAAGACTTAACATCACATTCTATTTATACTAGAATAACTAGGGTTTCTTTTGTCTTCTGTGCCTCTTCTGGATCAATTCTTGGCCCTTGGATCATCTTGTGTTCATCACAGCCCTTAAATGGGTTTTGGCGCCAAAATGGCTGGGTGGATTTCCAGCGTGGAAATGGTAATGGCATTGGTAACTTGCAAAAGGGAAAGGTTTCTTGTGATGGGGGGAAATAGGTTGGCTGGCAGAGAGGTAGGGGGACATGGTTGTCTGGTTTTAGCTTTTGGCGGCAAAGGGAGATGTGAAAGGGGTTGACTTTGTGGATTTATCTGGGATTTTTATTAGCTAAAAGGTACGGGTTGGATGGTGGATTGGATCCGGGTTTGGTTTAGTTAGGGATTGGGCTGAGTTTGTTGGGCTGGGTTTAAGGATTTGATTAGTTAAAGGGTTTGGTTTAGGTTAGGATTAGAATTGGAATTAGTTTTAGCTTTTAGGGACCAACTTTGCCAAATCTGTAAATTCAGGGACCAATTCTGCCAATTCTGAAAAGTGTTTCCAAGGACCATTTTTGACATTTTGATATTCTTGAGGGTTGACTTTGACTTTTCTTTTCTTCATTAAATGCTCAAATGGTGTCGAGTCAATCCGGCATTGTCCGTTGTTGCTCTTTTTCCCATCCAAGCTCGGTTTTGTCCGTTTTTGCCCTGTTTTCATTCCTTTTGAACCTGAAATACATAAAAACACAAACCAAGGATATCTGCAGTATAAATTGGTATATTTGGCCATTTTTAGCATTTTTTATGTATTATATGGGCATAAAATGATGAGTAAATAGGCACTCGTCATCCCCCCACACTATCAATTGCTAGTCTCTAGCAATCCAATCATATAAAGTAATGAAAGGATTAAAAGAATACCAAGGACACCCCGTTTTGACTTTTTATTTAATGCAAGAAATTTAATATAGAACAAAAATAGATAACATGCTTGATTTCCAAAAATGGTATCATGGAACGGGATTCACACAAAATGGGTGTCTCCCGGGAATTGTAATCGTCATCCTCTTTTTTATACTCCCAACTAAGCTTAAACTCATTGTGAAAATGTTTTTGTAAAATGCTAACACTACTTATACTAGTAATCTATGTAAGCCGAAACTTAACTTTTCACTCCCACAATTTATTCAAGTTAGGTGAGTGTGCTCATTTTCAAAATTTTGACCGAAAAAATCGACATTTATTATGCTATGTTACTTGTTTAAGTCAAATACTAATTTATCGGGAACCTCAAAAATCTAAGGATCGAAAAGGGCCTTTTCCATGTAGCGGCTTTCTTCTCGGCACATCCCAAACTAGTTGGTTTTAGGTGACCAGGCTTTTGACACCCCACAGAGAATAGTACCGGAATCAGCGGAATTTCGATTTCAAGGATTTTGGATATTCCCACTAAGCTAGTATTAAATACTTAAATAGATAACAACAAACGATCATTTAGAGATTAGAGACTCAAAGGTGAGATCACTCCATGTAACGGCTTTCTTCTCGGCGCATCCCAAACCAGTTGGTTTTAGGTGACCAATCTTTTGACACCTCACAGAGAATAGTACCGGAGCTTTCGGGGTCTTTGAAATCAACAATCTACCAAATTACCGTTTAACCTTTATGACAAAATTGACGAATCCTAGTTCAACTTCCGATTTGAATTTAAGAAAAAACAAGTTTCCTACATTTATTCATATAAACAACATATACATCTTTATTTTTGCAACATCATAACTTATTGCATTTTGCAATATCATTCAATTGTCTCATTTTCCAATATCATTCCATTTTTTTTCTTTTCATTTTTTCATTTTTTTTTTCATTTTTGATGTATAGGAAAATATGCTTTCTCAAAAATTTAAATAAAAAGTTGAACTCGGACTCTGTATCAAAATTGTATAAAAATTTGTTTTGCATAACAAAATGATTTTAACGTTCAAAAGTTTGAAAACAACACTAATTTATTCAGATTAGGAGCTTCTGGGAGGAAAAGCCATAGATTACTTATATAAGCTCTAAAGAGAACCAACTACTCTACGCTTAGCATTTTCATTTGCACAAATCGTAAAACCATAGTCTAATTGTTAAGGAAGCAGCCAGATCAACACTCTGGCAGAGTCGGGATTCCCTTTGTTCTAACCTAATCAAGACTAAACATTTTTTTTAAATGCAATTTCTTATTTAAAAACGGAAAAAAATTTAAAATTTTAGCCAAAACGGGGGTACTAGGGCACTAGAAGGTACACATGTGATCAAATTCGCAAGAATTCCCCCCCCCCCCACTTAGAATTGAATATTGCCCTCAATATTCAAAGTACCGGCTATTATGCCGACACTTAGAACGGAAAAAAAGGTAATACTAATAGCCAAGTGTGTGAAAGAATTCTCTTTTTCACAAACAGGATTAATAAGATATTCCTAGATAATCGTTAGCAAAAAGATCGGATATTGGGCGGCTGGATTGAAAACAGGCGCATCAATCATCACGATCTAAGGGAAACCTGAAAATAAGAGCAAACAACACACAAAAGCAAAGCACAGTAGAGGAATTCCCCCACACTTAGTGTCAGAAAATAGAAAGAAGTCAGAAACATGGGTTGTCACCCATGAAGTGCTAATGTTTTTGTTAACCGAGTCACTAGCTTGACTCGACCCCGAATTCTTTGGTCCATGGGGAAAGCAAGTGGAAGAGGAAATCTTCATCGGACTTTCATTCAAGATGTTTGGATAATCATTGAAGTACATGAAAGTTCCACTCCGATGAGATGCCCACGGCTCTTAGTAATAAAAACTATCAGCGGAGATGCCGGGGTCAAAAACTGTATCCTCATTTCCGTAAGGAAATGAGAGTAAATTTTCAGTCAGATTTAACTCCATGCAGAATAGGAGTTCACCATTAAGATAGAACAGAGGGGAATTACTTTTCTCTAGATTTAAAAGTTCCTCAGATGAGGTATGTAACTTGAAATTCTTATCGGGAGTCAATTTAATCATTGAATTATTTTTACTACCATCGAGTATGCCTGGATTAAACACTTTGTCTTCACAAGAAAACTCAACAGGATAATCGATGGATGACTCATCAGAGAAAAGAAAATCATCCTCTCGAGAGAGAGAGGAGATAAGTTATTTAGCTCAGTCACGGTTTTAATTTTCGGGTTTTTATCTCCAAAGGATTTATCATCAGAAGGTTTGCCATATAAAAGATCTTCCCATTCTTTACGATCAGCACCGAAATCAAAATGATCATCATCATTTTGAGAATCACTATCTTTGATGATTTTCTTAGGGTTAGAATCAAGTGATGGATCATGATATGAAAGATATTCCACTTCTTTCAGATCTGATTCGAAATCAAAGTCATCATCTTCATCCCCCGGTGGGATTGGATCGATGTGAGCGAGTTCATCGGCGATCTCCTCAAGAAGATAATCACTATTAGATTTTTTAATTTCCTTCGGAGGGAGAGAAGGTGACGGATCATCATTAAGCAACTTCTCGAGGAGGAGAATGTCTCCTTCCGGATCAAAGTCGGTATCATCAATTTCGGGTGAAATTGAATCATTTTTTAGACAAGCATCGATCTCTTCCAAAACGAAGTCACTTCCCTCAAACGGAGTGAGGGAAGGGGAAGAGTCGGAAAGAATTGGTTGAGAAGAAGGAGTGGGATTGCCACTCAAAGAATTAACCGAGAAAAAGTCACTATCCTCAACGGGGATAGGAGATGATGGAGAGATTGGGTCAGAATCCATCTTGTGCTCAAAATGGGGAGGTGATGCCTCAACATAATCGATGTTTTCATAAGATAAAGAATCGTCATCACTTGTAGTACAATCATTGTTAGAAACGGAGAAAGTCTCAAAATGATCATTTGAAGCATCAAGAGGAGGCAAATCATACATTTTGTCGAAAATACCCTCGGACTCACTTTGGATTGAGACAAGGTCCTCAACACTAGACTTTATTACTTCGTCCGATTCCTTTTCAGGAATAGTGCTAAGATGCTCATCCCCCATAATGAGAGAGTCCTCGGAGTCCATAGTCGGTAAGATGGATGTGATTGCAATAGATTGAGGGAGTTGAGAAATGATATCGTTCAAAGGAATAACACTCTCCTCGTCGTCCTCCTCATCATTGTTGCTAGCATAAATAGCTTTTATACGTTCTATTTGCTCTTCTGCTAGCAATTCTGCAATACTCTTGTCTTCCTGCTTTTTCTGGACAGGTGTGATTGCAGCTGACGAATTCTCATAATATTCCCTCATTTGAATAGTATCCTCATCATCGTCATCGAGAATGGAAGCCTTGAGAAAAATGGAATGCCTTTCCGCTGCTCGTTCTTCGGCTAGTAATTCTCCCATAGATTTTTCATGAGGATGAATGATGGAATACTGTGGGGGTTTGAAATTGTCAAAACCGGAAGTATTATACCAAAGATTAGGTTCTTGATTCCACGGTTGACATTGATAATCGTCATGAGGACCCCCACAATTTGCACAAGGAATATTCGGTGACGACATAAGAATTAAACATTAAAGAGGGATAAGAAGATAGAATTAAACGGTTTAAGAGGATAAAGAAGAAAAATAAAAGAAAATATTTTTGGGTTTTGCAATTTTTTTTTTTAACACTTTAGGAAAAGTGTTTGTGATTTTTCAAAATTTTTGGTTTTCATAAGAAAATATATACAAAATAAAAATGATAACTTCACGAGGAAGGATCTTCAAGTCACTAATCGTTAAAACCTTAACGATATTGTCGCAACACAACCTCCCCGGCAGCGGCGCCAAAAACTGATCCGTTCGGAAGTACGTATAAAATAATATCGGATATGCGTGATACACGGGGATCAACAAGTCAACCCTTTAGGACAAAGGTTAACTTGCGAAACCCGTGAATACGATATGAGATACCGGGCAAGTGTCACCCGGATCGTTTCCCGACGAGGTGTGAATCGAGGATTTCGTGTAAGGTTTTGAATTAAAGTGCTTGAAGGATGAAATTTGGATTTTTGTGTTTTTTTAATTCTAATAAAGTTATGGAAAGCAAATATACAAAGAAGATAAAGCAAAAATCAAATAACGCTAAAAACGTTAACCGGGAATTCCAAAAACGAGCCTAAAAACTAAAATCTTTAAAAATTAACCCTACAAGTATAAATTTATTTTTTCTAAGTCCTAAATGATAAAAGAAAATTTTAGAAAAAAGAAAAATTAATTAAAAATACTAAATGAAAATGGAAAAATCTGAAAAATTCCAGAAAACTGCTTAATGATAATCTAATCCTAGGAAAAATAAGATGGGGCCAACAGCTTATCCAGATAAGCAGTTAAAAAGCTAAAAAGAGAAAATAAGCTAAAGAGGAAAAGAAGGGTTAAATAAATAGGTGTGCATGGTTTAACTTGAAAAAGACCCAAGGGCAGTTGGGGGGTGTGTGGCTTGTGAGTGTGCAGACCAGGGTTCGAACCCTGGTTATGCACTTTTTCTTCTTTTTTTTTTTTTTTTTTTTTCTTTTAAAAACCTAATAAGCACTAGTAAATAAGCACTATTTATAACTAGAACTATTTTTGAAAACTACCAATAAGCTCAGAATAAGGACTGGAAATCTGAACAGTGGGGCTAAAATAGGAAATAAGCTAAGGCTTTTAAAAGAAAGGACTGTTAAGCTTTTTTAAACTAAGTTGAAACTGAAATAAGCTAAGTGACTACCAATAAGCTAAAAATGAAATAAGGCAAGCTGAATAAGCCACAAGATGAGCAAAAAAGCACTGAACTCAATAAGCAATATGACAGAACTGATGCACAGGGACAAAACAGTTAGACTAGGCAACATTTGAGCTCAAGATAAGCACTATGGAATAAGCTATGGCCTCAGATAACTCAACTACATACATCAATAAGCTCAGCTACTAACTTTCAGACCAATAGAAGCTTATTTGCCTCTTAAAAATAAGCTGAGAAGAAGCTTTCTAGGCAAGAACACACTGATTGCTCAGTGTCCACTTGTATGAAATGAGACTTTTGAGCTTAATTTTAAGCTCAAATAAGCTAGATAATGACCTGGAATTTGGAGATAAGTCAAGAGCACTATATAAACTACTTAAATGAAAAAGATCAAACACTAAAAAACCTCAAATAAGCACTTAATCTAATCAGCTATAGCTACTGAGGTCTGCTGTGGTGCAGGGTAAAAATGGTGACTTTAAGCCACTCAAAAGCTATCTAAAGTTACTCAAAAAAATTCAAAAAAATAGGAACAAGTAGACAAGCAATCCAACAGTAAAAGCACAAATTTTCAGAATAAGAGGGCTTATATTGAGCTGATTAAAAATCATAGAAATAAGCTGAATTGGCCAAAATTCAATATGTGCAGACTTGGATTTTGAGCAGACTGAATTTTGACCAAAAGTACACTAATTCCTAATGGGGCCAACCCAGCTCTTGAATCTCAACTTAACTCACTAAATTAAACACAAATTTAGCAAAAACAAGGGCTAGATCAGCTTATTCCTATAATAAGCAATCATGAGCAGTTTACTTCCCCAAATTAAGGCAAACCTCTAAAATCTACAAAACCTTTTAAAACAGCTTAGAACAAGCTACAAACTACTTATCTATGATTAATTAAGCTAGATCAAACTTCCCATATTGGCAAATGAACAGTACCAACCCATTTTGACCCAGTTCAAGCCTTAACCCAAACACCCCTTCTGAGTTGACTGTTTTGAGATTTTCAAAGGAATAGACCAAAATAAGCTGAGCTTTTGATTGACAGAGGTTTCTCTAACTGAATTAAGCACTAATGAATGATTTTATACTGGAAATAAGCACTGAGTAAGCAATGCCTATATTAAGCTATGTTTTTGGCTTCTTTAAGGTTTTTAAGCAAAAATAAGAACAGGCAAACATAAGCTATCCAATTAACATCAAATCATAATAGCAAGATCAAATAAGCCCAGAAAAGGCAATTAAGCACTAAAATAAGCACTTGAACAGTAAAGTTGCAGAAAATAAGATAAAATGGTAAAAATGGAACTTACAAAAGCCTTGTGCTCAAAACCAAGGCCAAATTCTTGACACACAAAGTACTCTCTAAACAAACCTAATGCTTCCCAAGAAGCTCTAACCCATGGCCATCCACAATTCACCATGCTCCAGCTTCTTTGACAATTTTGACTTTTGTTGACGGATTTTGACCTTTTGTAATTAATCTGGTTTTAAACTATTATAAGCTTACAGAAAACTATAATGAGCATGTGTAAACTTATAGAATCAGAAATGAGGGCTTACACTATATCTCTAATACCTATTCAATTTAATTCAAAAAAAAAAAAAAAAAAAAAAAAAAAAAAAAAACTTGAATTTCATTAAACTTCAAAAGAGGTTATAATTCTTGAAAGACAAAGATAATTTGAAACTAATTAACCTGGAAATAGAGTACAACTTAAAAACTTAAATTAAAATTAAAACTTCACTAAAAAAAACAAAGAACTAACTAGCCAAAAAGACTTAACATCACATTCTATTTATACTAGAATAACTAGGGTTTCTTTTGTCTTCTGTGCCTCTTCTGGATCAATTCTTGGCCCTTGGATCATCTTGTGTTCATCACAGCCCTTAAATGGGTTTCGGCGCCAAAATGGCTGGGTGGATTTCCAGCGTGGAAATGGTAATGGCATTGGTAACTTGCAAAAGGGAAAGGTTTCTTGTGATGGGGGGGGGGGGAATAGGTTGGCTGGCAGAGAGGTAGGGGGACATGGTTGTCTGGTTTTAGCTTTTGGCAGCAAAGGGAGATGTGAAAGGGGTTGACTTTGTGGATTTGACTGGGATTTTTATTAGCTAAAAGGTACGGGTTGGATGGTGGATTGGATCCGGGTTTGGTTTAGTTAGGGATTGGGCTGAGTTTGTTGGGTTGGGTTTAAGGATTTGATTATTTAAAGGGTTTGGTTTAGGTTAGGGTTAGAATTGGAATTAGTTTTAGCTTTTAGGGACCAACTTTGCCAAATCTGTAAATTCAGGGACCAATTCTGCCAATTTTGAAAAGTGTTTCCAAGGACCATTTCTGACATTTTGATATTCTTGAGGGTTGACTTTGACTTTTCTTTTCTTCATTAAATGCTCAAATGGTGTCGAGTCAATCCGGCAATGTCCGTTGTTGCTCTTTTTCCCATCCAAGCTCGGTTTTGTCCGTTTTTGCCCTTTTTTCAATCCTTTTATACCTGAAATATTTAAAAACACAAACCAAGGATATATGCAGTATAAATTGGTATATTTGGCCATTTTTATCATTTTTTTATGTATTATATGGGCATAAAATGATGAGTAAATAGGCACTCATCAAGGACTGTGACGCTATTTAACATACAAGCCATTTTCAATTATTTTACTGACCGTTTTGCGGTCATCCTACAAAATGTTTTACTACTATATTCTAAAAACAAATTTTGACCTTACCAATATTTTATAAACAATGAATTGATTTCTTAACATCATTCCACCTGTTATTTTATAAACCAATTTACTGTCTTACCAATATATCACAAACTGCGGTTTTACTACTATTTTATAAATAATAAATTGTTTTTCATGCTACTCTATAAATAGGTTTACAACTCGTTGTACGAGCTATCCTATTACTAAATAATAAACCGACTCGCTACTTTATTACTTTTTCATAAACCAACGAACAGTTTCACAAATTTTTTGCAAACCAAGTTATAATCATCTTACAAGTTTTACTATAGCTTTATGAACCATTTTATTCTCCTGTGAGCTGATTTAACCACTGTTTGATTTAAAAACAATAAAACTGTGTTACTGTTATCTTACGAATTATTTCGCCACTATTTCTCCAAAACTATTTTACTGTCACCGACGAACCGTTTTGCTACTAAATCACTAAGTAAACTACAGCTTTGCTGATATTTTACAGATAACAAATGATTTTCTTGATAATCTATGCATTGTCTTACAAATCATCTCATAAGTTATTGTGTAACTCGATCTTTATCTTGCTAATATATCACAAACTTAACTATGATTTTGTTATTAATTTATAAATGATAAGTCGTTCTCTATCACTCTATAAACTGTTCTACAAACTATTTTATAAAGTATTTTACAACCATCAGGTAAACCAATTACTTCCATGAAAAAGTGTTTTCATACTATTACCTCATAAACAGAATAACCAATATTTCCTTTTGAAAATAGATCAAACCTTAGAAGTGGATCCCACACTTTCGCCTGAGACTATAGATAACAACCTACCAAGCATTGATATTATTTTATCACTGAATAAGTCACCGCATTCGTTCCATGCGATTAGATTCCCTTACTAGTAGTGCATGCGTTGAACTAGGTTATCAATTTGCCATCACTCTTAAAACATTTTACTCTCTAGGAGTTCTAGATGACACAGACTCAAAACCCCTTTCTTTTATGTGATCCGACTTCTGCACTGGGATGCCAAGAAATCCTATCCTACCTAGCGACTACTAATCACCTTGAAAACATGAAGGACTTTTCTCAACCTAATATCAAATTGATTCAGGCCTTTTTAGGTCACTAGTGCAACCGTTTAAGCCATGATACCCCTTAACACCAAGTTATCCCTTTCAGACCGCCAGAACAACAAATTCGGTCAGGATACCGCTTAGTACCAGTAAACAAGTTGGAATACTTACCTCTAAGAGTTCCATCTGATATTAAACATTGAACCCCGCTCAGCGTTGGCAACTAGATCTTTTTCTTAGATATTTATGTGGAAAACTAGAAGGGGGGGTTGAATAGTTTTACCGGTTTTTAAATCTTCTTAAAAACTTTACTTTTAAAAAACTTTGATTCGAATCTTTTGTGTAATCAATCAACACCAATATGAACACTAAATTTAAGGAAAAGAGATGGAAAGATCAAACCGGGACAAAGAGATTTATAGTGGTTCGATCACGAAGCTCTTTTTCGCTCTACTCCACTCCCCGAGTACCACACTCGAGAGTTTCAAGCACTATGTCAACAAACCTCCCTTCAGGCGTAGAAAACCATACAACGTCGCTTATCCTATTTTTCGACACTAAGCTAATTGTCGAGTGCTAATCTTAGCTAGCACCAATCTACCACGATCCACTTGATCCTTTCTACTTCACACATTCAACACCCTTGACTCGATCTACCCGATCTACCCTTGACCCACTTGATCAATACACTAGCCCACAAGCTACAAGAGATCTCCAAGATTTCGACAAGATCACATTGATCAACCCTCACTTGACTCAATCTACCCTATCTATACTTGATCAACACACTAGCTCACAAGCTACAAGAGATATTCAATATCTCTATAAGATCACAATGATCTTCTCACAAACTCTCAAAAGAAAAATGAACTTGATGTATACAAAGATACAACAAGTATGTAACAAGTGTTACAAGTGCTCTAACTACAACTACAACACTTTGTATCTTCTTGGATACCTTGTGTTCTTCTCTTGCACTAGAAGAGGAATGAAGAGGATCACTTGGATGGATGATTGGATTACTAATTAAACAAAAGAAAACTAAACTAAATGATCAAGAAGAAAAGATGTGATGAGAGTATTTAACTCAGAAAGTTCTGTGTGAAAAAGGATGCCCAAAAACTGTGAAGAGGGCTGGTATTTATAGGCAGAAAAATTCTAGCCATTACAGGTACACGGTACCACTAAATCACACACGGTACCACTAAATTTAGTGGTACCGTGCCAGACAAAAATGCTCCTCTTTTTGTCTTTAGTGGTGAAAACTTATTTGGGGAAGTTTGGAGCTGATTTTGGGGTGGGGAGGGGGGAATAGTTGTTATGTTATTTGAACATATTTTTCCAATAAAATATTTCTTAATTATTCAAAAATAACTTGTAAAGTATATTTTTGAAAAAATGTTTTGTCACATTAAAAATGTGAAGTTTTAAACACAAATTCACTTCTTTGATCATTTGTCAAGTTGTAAATTTGTTTGTGCATACCTATAGTGATTTGCGTAGAAATGGGATCTTTCGACTAAAAACTTGTTTGCGTTAATTTTAACATAACGTGTTTTCACATTTTGTCATCCTCAAAACGTGAAGTTATCGAAAGATATAAATAACGTTTTTAGAACATTATTTGCATCAACAATCTCCCCCTTTTTGATGATGACAAAACATAAACTCATTTTAAGTTAAAAATAGTTTTAACAAGTTTTTAATGAGTTTACATCCTATTTCTCCCCCTTTTTTGTCAAAGTAAAAAGGTTGCTAAAGCTCCCCCTTGATGTATACTCCCCCTCGTTTGGAGGACACCAAGAAATCGAGCAATGATTCTTGCTACAAAACAAAGTTAGATGACAAATATACAATATCTAACATGTAGCAATCACGACAAATATCCAACCACAAAAAAATGACTAAGTAGCTAAGCCCCCAAAAATAAAACAACCACATAAAAATCCCATTCATTCATAAAAATAAATGTCATACATAAGTATGACTACATCATAAAAAAGAAAAACAATCTACAAGAAGCATATAGAAATCTTAAGTGAGATGAGGCTCTAAGATTTGCTTCAAATGACAAAAGGGATCCTAGGTTTTTATTTTGGTGACTAAACATAAAGTGTTTAGTTGTTTGGGCTATTGGTTGGTGGAGGAGGTGGTATGATGGGTCCTTGAAGTGGTGTGAGGAGGTGCTCAAGGTATAAGAACCTAAAGTGCAACTCATCTCTAAGGTTGAAGATGAGGTTTCGGTTGTGATGACAACATCCACAACTAAGCTATGTGGCTCTAAAGGATAGAAAATGGGATGACCCATTAATGGTTGTGGTAATGGAGAGGCGAAAGATGATGAGGTGTTAGACCCAAACTCAAAAGGAGTTATTGGTGATAGGGTAAAGGTTAGTACTAATGGTTGAGGAGGGCTAGGTGGAGGTAAAGGTGTGGTAGCCCTAATGGTGGAAGATGACGATGAGGTAGGCTTGGTTGAAGTGGCTTTTGATGGAGCCAAAGGTGCAGAGATGGATGTGGTTGAATTGGTTTAGGGTAGTGGTGTGTGGACATCTTCATCATCATCCAAAGTGAGATCAATGAGAAGTATCTCACTGGATGGTTTAATGTTTAGCCTAGGTTTCTTTGCTTTGTGAGAGGTGGTAGCCATGGTGGAAGACATGGTAAGTTTATAATGAGTGTGGAATGATGAGGAAGATCAATGCATGATAAGGGCTTAAATAGCCAAAACAAAACATGCATGGATGGATAGGATGGTGAGTTTAGGAATTTGGAAGTGTTGGAATCAGCACATAATTGCATATTCTGAGGAAAAGAAGGTCAAAAAGTGAAAGCAAACAGTTAAAAATGTCTACCCAGGGGACGGTACCACTAAATGACCCACGGTACCACTAAATTTAGTGGTGTCGTGCCCTATTTAGTGGTGCCGTGACCTGCAGTTGACATTTTTTCCAGTTCTGCAGGATCTAGGCTACCTAAATGGGTAATTCTAGGGAAACTATTTGCTGCAAATCCTATTGCCTCAATTCACTAAAGAATAATCACATTGTTTTCCTAACACTAGCCACAACTAGCAACTAATAAGATCATGTGATTATCTAGAATTAGGCTACTATTAAGCATGCATCATATCAAGCAATTTGATCACCTAGTGCATGCAAGAAAAATGTAAAATAAAAGATATGAACTAGATAAAGCTCATAAAATTGATTAAGCATTAAGCTTGATTAACTAATCAAAGTTACCAATGCCAAGTAAGAAATACTAAGTTAATTCAAACTTGTTAATGTTAAATGGCCGTAGCCAAGACCCCATTACTAATAGCTTAATACTACTTGAGTTAGTGATACTAATTAAGTTAGCATTGACTAATCTCTTGACTTCCCCAACTTCTTAATCTTGTTTCCGATCCCCTTGAGTGCCTTTCCAATAGACTTGAACCCCCCGATCGTTTGCTCATGCATCGACACTTGTCGGTTGTACATCGTTGTTTGCCTTCTCATCACCGAACTAAGATTGGTTTGGTTGTAAGGAAGGTCGGTTGTTGGTGTGAACGATGACGTGTCAAGGTTACGAAAGAAAGTGTCGGGAGAGGGAGTACGAGTATGAGACGTTCCTTCTTCGTTCACCTCATCATCATCCTCATCCATAGGTTGAGATGATGATCCATGACCGAAGGAGGAAGAGGAGAAAGTAGCATCGGAAGTGGATTTACGACCACGTTTAGCCCCTTTGTCACTACGTGGCTTAGTACGGCGTTGTGGTCCACCAAGAGGTTTAATGACGGGATTGACAAGAAAGTAGTCGACACTATTGAGATGTGGGTAAGTTGCCATAACCCAACGGAATAGACGAGTAAGCAACATACCGTATGGCATGAGCTTATCGGACCGACTGTGAATGTTTGCCATTCTTTTTGCCATGTAGTATACGAGGTTGTATGGTTCCTCGGTACTTAGGCAATAGAGCATATGGGCAAGACTTGCCGGAACATGATCCCGGTTGCCCGCAAGACACAACACATTTTCACGCAGAAGGAGTTCCCAATTTTTGAGATCGGGAAGGAGTTCTTTGAGGTAGATCCGATTAGGATCGAGATGAACTATGGAACCATCACGCTTTTGGTGCGTGTTGGCGACTCGAGGGATTTGGACGTATTGTTTGATGCTTTGAAGGTCGGGGACTTCGGTACAATAAGGACCTTCACTTTCAAGGTGATAGTGAAGTGACTCTAAAGAATGGTCTTCTGTGTATGCACACTGACCATATGAAGGAACACCGAGAATGTCACCAAGCTCGGTGATGGACAACATGATATTTTGGTTTTGGATCCAAAAATCAAGGAAGACATTACCCTCAAGATCACTGAAGGTACGGACACGACTGTAGAATTCGAGAACGAAACGAGGACAAATTTGATCATTTATTTTATATAAACAATCAAATTGGATAGTGGGAAAGCATGCTTGTATGCCACTCAAAGGAAAAAAATACGCATCGACTACACGACCTTCGTGTATATATCGATGTTGGACTCTAAGAAGATAAGCTTTTTGCTCATCGGAGATGTTTGGATCATCGACTAAGATAGGAATGTAAGATTTGGTATCTTGATAATCGACACGAGGCATTGTTACCTACAAAAATATAAGTATGTATATGTTAACTTGTTGCATTTTTATGATCACATTTCTAGTGTGTGTGTGCCTAAATGCAAACAATGTGGAGGTGCGGTAATCTCGACTCTAAAACAAAACTAATGAGATTACCCAAACGCTCCTAACTTCATTTTTGCTCAACCAAATATGTCGAAGAATACACATTAATTATGTAATTCGATCAATATTTGTGAGATCATGTATGCATGCAAAAACGTTTTTAGTTTGCATCAACAATGCACGAAAAATATTTCATGATCCTAGTTTCGTGAGATTTTTTGAAAACGATGGAATTGGGGTGTTTGGCAAATGCGTCAACTTAGTGCCAAAAATATTAAAATTGAAAAGCTTGAGTGTTGATCACTCCTAATCCAATTTTAAGTATCCTAGACATGATTCCACTAAAAGTATTTAATATTAATCCAATATAAATAGTAAAATTTGGACTAGAATATATGTGATAAGTGGGTTTATGCAAATTCTATGATTTGGGAATCATGTATGTTATACATTGTCTAATCCTAGTCCTAATTGCATAAAAATTCAACAAAAAATGAAAAACCCCAATTCGATTTTATGCATAAGAACAAACCCTAGACTCAAATTAGAAAGAGATTAAGGTTAATATACTTACAATTGATGTTGTAGTGATTGAAATTATTTAATTGCAATGCCTCGATCTTGATTTACAAGAGTGTAGTAGGATTTGGGAGTGGTGTTCGGTTTTGACAGCAGAATGGAATTGGGTATTATGTTTTGAATGAGTGTGCAGAGGGAAAGGAGAAGGAAAAGCGTATCTGTCAGACGCACGGTACCACGGTACCACTAATGTTTAGTGGTGCCGTGCACGTCTGAGACTCGTTTTTGTTCCTTTTTGACTTTTGAAGAATTAATCTTACTTAATTAGTAAGACTTTTTGATGTGAGGAAAGAGTTTATACCTAATAAACTCTTTTAACGGAAACGACTAGGCAAAATGACAAGAAATGACTCTAGTATTTCTGAGGAAATGCACAAGCAGTCATTGGAGAAATATGAAGAATGACTTTAATATTTCCAGTGAAATATTTGGAAAGTCATGAGACGAGATGGGAAAGATGACTTCAATATTTCCAGTGAAATATTCAAGTAATCATACGAGGAACATGAAGAATGACTTAATATATCCAGTGAAATATTTAAAAGTCATGAGACGAGACGTAAGGAATGACTCAATATTTCCAGTGAAATATCTAAGAGTCATGAGACGAGACGTAAAGGATGACTTGATATTTCCAGTGAAATATCTAAAAGTCATGAGACGAGATAGAAGAGATGACTTCAATATTTCCAGTGAAATATTCAAGTAATCATACGAGGAACATGAAGGATGACTTAATATTTTTAGTGAAATATCTAAAAGTCATGAGACGAAATAAAAGAAATGACTTCAATATTTCAAGTGAAATATTCGAGTGGTCATAAGAAGGATGTGAGGGATGACTTAATATTTCCAGTGAAATATTTAGCAAGTCATGAGATGAGACGCAAGAGATGACTTTAATATTTCCAATGAAATATTTAAGTAGTCATAAGACGGATGTGAGGAATGACTTAAAAAGTCATGAGACGAGACGTAAGAAATGACTTCAATATTTTTAGTGAAATATTTAGAGAGTCATGAGACGAGATATAAGAGATGACTTTAATATTTCTAGTGAAATATCCAAATAGTCATAAGAGGGATGTGAAGGACGCATTTGAACACATGGGAATTGTGAAATTCACGGAATGTGTTCCATCGTTCCTAGATTTAGAAGAAGATAGTTAGAGGATTCTCGTTTGAGAAGTTTGATTGGAATATCGACGATGTTGTCCTTTGAGGGAAACTTTTCTAAGAAAATGATTCCTCTTTGGACATTATCGCGACGGAGGACATGACGTACTTCGATGAGCAATCCACAGGGTTCTTGTTCAAGTCAATTTGCACTTCGGTTGTTGCACTTCATAGGAGTGTCATTGAGATGGATGTCGCAGTCAATTATAGCTTGTTTCATCCATATTGCTTGTAGTCATGCCTTTCTGGCGCTTACGTATTCGGCTTTGGTCGTGGAGATAACAAGAGATGTTTGTTTCTTGGAGAACCAAGAAGTTTGACAACAACCTATAAGAGTACAAACAACACTCTTACTTTATCAACCCACATTATCTCCCGCATTATCAGAGTTGGTATAGACAACAGTTTCTACACCAATCCCCTTGAGATATTGCAATCCCAAGTATATAGTGCCTTTAATGCATCGGAAGATACATTTAACCGCTTTAAGGTAAGAAGTTTTGGGATCCTTCTTACAAGCGAGCACAAGGGCAGACACTAGACATGATATCGGGCCTATTTGCCATTAGGTAAAATTAAATTACCTATCATGCCCCTAACCTAGTACTATCCACGCACTCACCTTCATCGTCTTCTTGTGAGATTCGTCTCCGCGGACATGGGCGTTTATATTGATTAAGATTGTTCTAAGCTAAATATCTTATTTATATATATATATATATATATATATATATATATATATATATATATATATATATATATATATATATATATATATATATATATATATATATATATATATATACTTTAGTATACTTAGACTTAAGAAGATACATAATTCACTCATCATGCTCGTCGACAAATATTTGAGCAATGATGAGATATGAATTCCGTCCATTATGTTAGTGCCTACTAAGTTAGATTCTAAGAACACTACATGCTTAACATGTCTACTAACAACGGGTGTTTTAAGAAAGCGTACCTTAGCCTGAGGTGTTTCCCTTAAAACTAGAAGACTATACTACCTTTGTTGAAAGCTAAGCAAGATGAGACACGACTTGACTTTGCGTCACAAGATTAGTGCAATCACTAATCATACTCCATTAGTTGGACTTCAAGTTGCTTCACAACCATCTCTATCTAGCAAGACAGAAGCTCAAACATTTGGTCCCCAATATCTCATGGGTCCAAAGTTGTTAGTGTTAAACATCCCATGCATTTGTTGCATTTGTTTGGGATGTTGGAATGGAGGACACATTTCCCATGGTAAGTAACTTTGTGGTTGACGGTTATTCCAAGTTACGGGAAAGTTACTTGGATAACTTTGTCTTCTAAAGTTACCTCTCGGTAGAGGAGTTCTTGACCGAGGTTTGGGAACATTTGTTCTTCTAGGTGAAGGAGTCTTTGATCTAATGGCAGGTTTTACAAAACCAAGTCCAAGGGTTGACAAGGGTTTGTAAAAACTTTTGACTTCCTTTTAACTAGCAATAGGTACTTCTACATTATCAATAACTATGTGACTCGGTTTAGGACTTAAGTTATTTTTCAAAATTGATCCAGATTTGACTTTAACACCTTACGATACCACGGTACCACTAATTTTAGTGGTCCCGTCCGTACCTTTAGTGGTGCCGTCATCTGAGATTCCAGATTCTCCAGGCTTTACAAATTTTACTTGTTTAGTACCAATTGTAGAAGCTTGGTTTGGGTCAAATCCTAAGCCTGCACGGTCATGTTCACTAAACCTAATGTTTTCAAGCATATCATTAAGTGCCTTTATTCCTTCTTCAAACTTAATGATCCTTAACGCATTTTCTTTGAGTTTTTCATTTTCTACTCGAAGACTTATGCATGACCTACATCCTACGTCTACTTCTTTATTTTTCTCAAGTCTTTTGACTTGATCCTTTAGTTCTAAAACTTGCACTTCGAGTTCATGCAATTTTAATTTTAATGTTTTGTTTCTACCTAAAATTTTAGAACTTACTTCGCATAGTTTATTATATTCGTCATGTAATCTATTGTCATCTATTGACGAATTATCATCACTATAATAAAAAGAGTCGGAATGTACCTCATTCGATGCCTGAGCCATTAGGCATGTTTCATCGTTGGGCTTCTTCTCTTCTTCTTCACCGCTATCACTCCAAGAGCCTCCTATGAAAGCTCTTTGGTTGGTTTGTTTTCGGTGGTTTAGGACATTCTCCTATAAGATGATTAGAATCTCCGCATCTAAAACATCTCCTATCACCCGTTCCTTTCTTCTCAACTCGGTTCTTTTGTGACGGCTTCTTGTCATCACGAGGTTTCCTAACGAACCTACCTCTTCTCCTAAAGAACTTTTTAAAGTCTCTAACGGCTAACGCATACTCTTCATCTTCACTATCGGAATCCGAACATTCCTCATCACTAGACTCCTTTTTGGCTTTCAATGCTAGAGATCTAACTCTCTCGCTTTTGCCTTTGACTATATCAGAGTCTTTCTTGATTATCATCTCATGAACCTTCAAGTTTCCTATTAGTTCATCGAGAGATAATGTCGCCAAGTCCTTTGACTCTTCAATGGCGGTGACCTTTGCTCTCCATTTGGGATGTAGAGCCCTAAGAAATTTCCTAACAGAATTCTTGCTAGAATACCGTTCATCAAGAGCTTTAAGACTAGTAATAATAGTATTAAATCTAGCAAAAGCATTATCAATAGATTCATCTTCCGAAATGGAAAATTGTTCATATTGTTGCACAAGAAAATCTATCTTGTTCTCTTTGACTTGATTATTACCTTGGTGAGTGACTAACAAAGTTTTCCAAATATCTTTTGCCGTATTACACATGAAAATTCTTTCAAATTCCTTTTTAGGCAAAGCATTATAAATCATCATTTTAGCCTCATCATTTTTGGTTAATTTTCTTTTAAGTTCATCACTTTGTTTACTATAAGGAACTATTTCATCCCTTTTAGTTTCCGAATTCTTTTGAATCGGTTGAAAGTCACCCTCGGTAATAATATGCCAAAGATCAATGTCTTTTGATTTCACATACGTTTCGAATCTTGTTTTCCAATATATAAAACAATCGATTTCGAAGAGAGTTGGTCTTTGCATAGATTGCTGTAACACCCCAACCCGATAAGGGTAGAAGTATTTCGTTATGGTGACATATCAAATCAAACACAAGTATACATCTCAAGTAATACAAATGAATTCTGAAGGTTACAAAGGAAAAATCCGAAGTACAAGGTTACAAATGAGAACAATAACAAAATACTAAGTCTGAAATGCAAATCTCTTCTAGTCATCTCTAAATCCAGGATAGCAAATCTAAGTATTGTCTACTAAGTCCAAGGAACTCTCCACCCATAACCCAGCTTCCAACTAAAACCTGCCGCAGGAAAAGAAATGCGGCTGAGCTTCAAAAGCCCAGTGAACAGATATATATATATAAATGAAAATCGAAAGCAAAATGAACGAACATATATAGTATGGTACAATGGGGAAAGCATAAGGTATAAATAATGAAATTAAGTAAGAAAGGGTCAGTAATCCACCACGAGCCCGAACACAAATCAAATATAGTAATCATGGAGTAGCTAGCTCCCGAACTTGTGAAAGACGTGGATTGCACCCATACATCAATCACCTCATAATACAAAAGAACATATCATATAATATAACAGATACAGATACAGATCAAATCTAGGATGCATCCATACGCCCCTACAAACAAATTAGTGGCCAAATATATATATAATAATTGAGCTCATAATAAATAACAGAAAAGGGACGGTGTGGAACATCACTCGACCACACTAGAGTCATGCCATTGGTGCATCAATGACACGGCCATGGAACCCCCATGACTAGGAAACAGATTTTGGCTCGGGTATCAACTGAAGGGTCAAAGGTCATATCATATCAAGGTCAAATGTCTAAGTCATCAAAGTATCAAAGGTTCATCGTCAAAGGTTCATAATCGAAGGTTCAAAATCAAATGGTTCATTTAAAGAAATCTTTATCAAATGACTTTCATAAAAATGATCTTTAATAATGGTTTTCATAAAGGTAGTCTTTAAAAGTAGTTTTCATAAAAGTTTAGTAAAATTCCATATAAAAGTGGTATCGCATCGTTCATAAACATCATTTTAAAATAGTTTTTCTCAACACATTTCCATGATATAATTAAGAAAGTTTTCACATCTAGTTACCAAAATCAAATGAACCTTCGAAGTATCAAGTGATTCGAATACTCACATCACAGGGTAACGAACGAATTATGTCAAGTATCATACCATAGGGTCACAATGAACGAATGTCAAATGAATCATAATATCAACGGAGCATATCATACGAATGAATCAAAGTACAAGGGATCATAGCAATGGCTTAAGGGAATCTTAATGAATCAAGATCAAGAAGTCATGAGAATGAAAGCACCCTTACTGAAATAGGGTAGAATATATGTACCTTAGACCGCAAGTGAAAACACAATAGAAACATAAAGATCGGAAGCAAACTCCATCTTCAGCGAATCTACACGAATTCATGATCGTCTTATTAATAAATTATTTTAAATCGGATTACTCATTTGAGTCGGCTTTCCATTTTTAGTAACTTTCCTTTTATAGCAGCTTTCTAAAAATAGTAACTTTCCAATTATAGTAACATTTCATATTTAGTAAGTTTCCGCTTTAAGTAGGTTAACCATTTTAAATAACTTTCTATTTTTAGCAAGTTTCCAGAATTAGTAAGTTTCCATATTTAGAAGGTTTCCATATTAAGAAACATTCCAGGTTATCATTTAGTAAGTTTAAAGTATCAAACGTGACAATATTAATAGTTCAAGGTTCACAATGATATTTATATAAGTTCAAGGTTAATATAGTAGGTTCACAAGTTTTAGGGTTTATTATGCAACTTTTGTAAGATTAGGGTATAAAATGTAATTATTATAAAGTTATATGGTTTCACTAGTTTAGTCCTTTAGTTTAGAAAATTACAAGTTCAACCCTTAAGTTAAGTATTACACAAATAACCCTTTTATTTAGCCTTTTAACTTTTATCAGCTTTTAACCTAGAACATACCACACTTTGACGAATTTATGAACCACAATAGAACTTAGAAATAAAATCCACAAAAATTCCCACAGATACATCAATGTCTTAAGAACCCACACGAATTTTTCCAGAATTTATTAACTTGTGTGACTAAGGTCTAGAATTCCAAAATCTTAACACGTCCAGATTTTTGATCAGATTTTACATACGAAAAGTTTGTATTTCTTTACCCCATCAAACTAATTCAGAAAAATCTACAAAAATTCCAGTAATTACTAAACATATGGAATATGAATCATGCAAATATTTATTCTCTAATTCGACATGGTTTGAAAATAAAAAATAAAAAACACGGACTGATTTTCCAGATATCCGAATTCATTTTTGACTCTTGAAATTGTAAAATCAGAAAGTATATCTTCCCTACCTCTAAAAATTACAAGGCTTATATATTCAGAAATCTCTTTTCTTAAACTTAATTTTAGACCCAAGAAACACTCATAAACACATTACCATCATCAAGATAGACCCTTCTCAATTCGACCTAATATTTCTGGACAGTTAACTAGGGTGCAAAATTTTATGTTTAACATTCTAATTATTTATCTATTGGTACAAAGCGATTATGTATGATATAAAACAACCATAGGTCGACTCATATATGTGTTAATATGTACATAACAATTGAATCAATAATAGTTTACATAGGTCGATTATATTAGGGTTTTTAGAGTCGTTATTTTATGTGAGTTGCTTATGATCTTATGCAGCTTGATCTATTATCTTATGAGTGCTAAAAACGACAATGTTAGGAATTATTAGAATATATTTATTTTTCATTCCTGCTGGTAGTTATATTCATTCCTGCTGGTAGTTATGGTTCCTGCTGTAGTTGGTTCCTGCTGGTAGTTCATTTTATTTCTGCTATTTAGTTAGTCATTGCTGCGGGTTATCCTGTATGTTTAGAATGTTTGTTAGAGTTATTTTTAGAAGAGATAGTGTATATCTCTTTACACGGTTTTTTTAGCTGTATTAGGGTTTCTTAGTCTATAAAAGAAACCTGCAGCTAGGGTTTATGTACGCTTATCAAAAACATTATCATTAGTGAAATAAACGATCCATAGAGGATCAAAGTATTATAGTTATTCATTCTTCTTTAACTCTTGTGTTTAGTTTCCGCCTGAATACAAGTTTAATTCATTGAGATTCTCTTAGGCTGTTTGTGTTTACATAGACGGTCTACCAAGCTCATAAGATCTATCAAGCTGCACGATCCTAAAAGTGGTATCAGAGCCTGGTAAGGATCTCTGACAAAGAAGAAAAAGTTCTCTAAACAATCTCTTAAACCCTTTTTCAATGGAAGGCGACAATCCTGAAAATTCTGTCATCAATAATGAAAAACCTGAAACTTCACAAGTCCAACAACAAATAGTCACAACCACTGTGTCTAACAGTAATGCTAAATTCCCATACCTCAAGAAAGATGAGTACGAGATTTGGGCTATGAAGATGGAGTACTGGATCTCAAACAGTGATCATAACCTATGGAATGTGATCCTGAAAGGGAACGTCATGAAGAGAACAGGAAGGGATGAGAAAGGCAACATCACTATTCTTCCACCTATGTCTGCAGAAGAGCATATTGCTCTTCAAAGGGAGACCAAAGCAAGAACTCTTTTGCTTCAGGCTCTTCCAGAAGATCATATGGGTGACTTTCATCACCTGGATGATGCTAGGGAAATCTGGCATGCTATAAAAGCTAGATTTGGAGGGAATGATGAGTCCAAAAAGATGAGGAAGTCCATGCTCAAGCAGGAGTTCCAGGAGTTCAGGATCTCTGAGGCTAAAGGGATTCACAAAGGTTATGACAGGTTTCAAAAGATCCTGAGCCAACTCAACCAGTTGCAGGCCAAGCCAGATAATGAAGACTGCAACACCAAGTTTTTGAGGGCTCTGCCTCCCTCCTGGTCTCAGGTTTCCATCACCCTTAAGGCAAGAGGTGGGCTCGATTTCATGAGTTTTGATGATCTTTACAACAAGCTCAAGACCCTTGAAATTGACATCAAAGGGTATTCAACCTACTCATCTCACACTCCATCTAATACTGCATTTGTTAGTGCTACCAGTACTAACAAGGACTCATATGGTGGTAGCCCAACTCCCTCTTCTTCATCTGTTTCCTATTCCCCTGCTACACCTAGAACACAGCCAAGATCTGGCAATGTGGTTGAGGAGGTCCTTCATTCATTTGTTGCTGACAGTACACCAAAACAGCAGCTTACTTATGAAGATTTTGACCAGATTGATCAACTGGATCTGGAAGAGATGGACATCAAGTGGCAGTTTGCTATGCTGTCAGTGAGTGCCAACAGATTTGAGAAGAAGGCAAGGAGGAGGATCAAATTCGATGGACAGGAAGGAGCAAGGTTTGACAAAAGGAAGGTGACATGCTACAAATGCTCACAACCAGGTCACTTTGCTAGAGAATGCCCAGATAAGAAGGTGGATGACAAAACAAGGTATTCTGCTTTCAAGATTCAAGAATTGGAGTCAGAAGATCCCAAAGCCTTGTGGATGATAATACGCCGTATCTGTTAAAACAGATGCGTCGTATGGCGTTAAGGTTTAGAAAAATTTCTTATTAAAAACAGAATACGCCGTATCTTGGGGAAAGATGCGTCGTATCGAATTTATTAAACGCGTTGTATTTTATAAAAATTAAACGCAATACGCCGTATCTGTGAAAACAGATGCGCCGTATCGTTTGTATCAGCACAGTACAACGATAGCAGAATGCAGAAAATAGAAAAATAAAAACAAAAATAAAAATCAAACAAAAAGAAACAAAAATTAAAGAAAATAAAAACAAACAAAAACAGAAAATATGCAAATAATACAATGAATGCAATTTAACTAAAAAGAAAAACCTAATTAAAATACTAATCAAATTAACAGATAATAACAATTCACTCCCCGGCAACGGCGCCAAAAACTTGATGTGCGTGTGTATTGCTCTAATTCTTTTATATCCACGGTAGCGGCTCCAAAGACTTGGTGCGCGCGTGATGTCGTTGTGGTTTTAGCAGTATTCAAGTTTTAAATTTATATTTAGCCGACTTATCAATAACACACACTTTAACGAGCAGTGTACCCGGTCAGTATGAATATAATGGTAAGTAGAGTGTCGATCACTAAGAGTGGAACGTATTATCTAGTTATTCTAATCAGTATTTTAATATCTTAAGTTAGCTATACAACCTAATCTAACGCAAGGGGGTTCAGCCTGAGAGACTGGCACGGTTTGGTTATGATTAAATAATAAACTAAACTAATGAGCACGAATCAGCGATTAGCACACACGTACACAGATAGATACTTGAGACAATAAGAAGACCTGTCCTGATAATTAAGTAGCTTGTCACTTGTTTTATTGCTAGTTTTAAATGAAGTGTATATAATTAACCCTTTCTCGTTGGCTCTAATCTTATCGGCGAGTAAACCCTTAATGATTACTTATGTCTATCCTATTTATTTAGCGTCTCTTAAATAGGCGATGAAGGGGCATGGCGACCTAAGCAATGCTCAGCTAGACACAGAGGTTATCAATGCACTAATAAAAGTCACCAAAGACATCAACATATAAACTTTAATTAATGGGAAAGCAATTTTAAAGGGTGCCCATGGTTTTTCGTAGTCACATGGAATCGGCCCATCAATCCTGATGAATTAAAGTGTACTAATACAATAAAACAAAACTACTTAATGAATTGAATACATGCAGGACCTTCTTACAGCTCTTGTATCTTCGTTCAAGGTGTGTCTTGTGCTGCTAATGCGTCTGAATTCGGCCTAGGGTTTCTGTCTTTCTCCTCGGTATATTGCACCCAAAATTCGTCTGACTTTGGGGTATTTATAGTTTCTGTCTGAGGGTTAGATGCGGCGCATTGAATAAGTAGATGCGGCGCATTGACTTAACTTCGCGTGGGGTCCAAGATTAATATATTCAGGAATATTCGTACACCACCAGAAGATGCGGCGTAACTTCATTTCTCTATGCGGCGCATGTCCTTTGTCGTCTTGGATTATAACTTGTGAAATCTTGATAGTGATGCGCCGTATGTATGAAGTAGGATGCGGCGTATTTGGAGCAGAATGATCTTGATCTTGTACATTTCAGTAGACTCTTAACTTCTTGCTTGTTTTGCTCCATAATTAGTCCAAAATCGCCAAGTTTCACATAATACTTGTTTTTACCTGAGAATTACAAAAGTAAACATTAACGTATCGATTCTCACAGATAATATAATAAAACAAGTCAAATAAATAGGATAAATGATGATAATAAAATGTACTTAATTGAGTTCATCAAATATCCCCCCACTTGAACTTTACTTGTCCCCAAGTAAACCTTAGAATAAACCTTATGAAAATGTATCCTAAAAGATATTAGGATTTATTTTTATATTTAAGCATGTATTCGTTTTGTCATAATTGCACAACCAAACACTTAACGAATTAGAAATAAAATAACATATTTTGATAAAAGCAAATCTAATCGTTTAACTGTCCAGTCGTGACGAATATTATATCATAAGCTTGGCAAGTATACGCATCTCCTCCACTAAAGCTAAGGAATAACAAGTCTAAAGCGGTAAAAAGGGTTTGTTGGTTAAGGGTTAATCATTCTTCTTAATCTCTATCGATCTCAAATTCCAGAAAAGGCGACAAAATCACAAATACATGATCGAATCCACGACCACGATACTTGCAATTGCTCAAATCCTTAACTCGAATAGGCTAAAGATAGGATCAAGTAATCTTTACCAATAATATTATATCAAAAAGGGCGACAAAATCATAAATACATAGCCGAATCCATGACTACGATACTTAAGATTGCTCAAATCTCTAATCTCAATAAATCAAAGGTTTGGATAAAGAATAATATAGGGTATGGATAATATTTGGGATACAAATTGGTGTAAAATGAAAAATAAACAAAACAGATAAATTAAAATCCTAAGTGTGGTTAATCACAATCCCAACCATCCCATGAATAAGACTCATATCATTGAATAACTCACGCTTTAACACTTGAAACACACGCTTTAGGTAGACACGAATTATACTCAACAAGATCTCAATCAAAGAACAACCTTAGTTGGCGTTCCCATAACGGCCAACTCTCATTCAATCCATAAATATAATATACAAAAAATAGTGGTGATATCGACCACTTAATACAAAACTTTACATAAGTTGGTTAAAACAAACTTCCAAATTTTCTTTTTTCTATTTTTTTTCGATTTTTTTTTTTTTTTTTTTTTTTTTTTTTTTTAAACTAATAAACATAGATGTGTAAAATTTCACCACATCACTATAACGATAACTCTAGATAATTTTTCCATACTTTTCATGACTTCATAAATAACTGTAATAGTGAAAGTAGTAAACACACGAAAAATAAACTCAAAGATATACAATATCTACTTTCACTCCAATTGCATTGTGCAATTTCCTGACTCAACCAAAGATAATGAATTACGCACGCGAACACAGGTAATGTAAGGAAACACACTTTGCCTAAAGCAATTAACCACGGATTTTAATCTACAGGGTAGGCTAAGGTGTAAGGGTGTAACGAAACATTATAACAAAGGTGTAAGAAACGAAAGGAATGGCTCTGAGTGTTTTTCTAGAGGTATCTTACTCTAAAAGTGAGAGTAACAAAAGGTTTATACGGGGGTTAACTAACCAGTGTAGTTAGCTAATATCACATAACATATAAAGGCTATTTGGGTGTAATCCTAGAAATTTACCAATTTATACAAGTCATTCCAATTATGTAAATAATACTTATTATGGTGGTCTCGAATAGTATACAAGCCAAGTTCTAAAGTTTACAAGTCACCGGCACACTCATAGATTTGTGAATTTTGAAAAGTTCATAATTTTTGGAAATAATGTTATGTGTGCAGCTATGTAATTTAGACTTTAAACAAAAACATGCTAAAAATTTTAAGTTTTGATATATTAAGCACATTTTAAGCATATTTTGAAAAAGTTAAGGACAAGTAAGTGTTCTAATTCTCCAATCCCCCCACTTAAGTTAAACAACGTCCTCGTTGTTTGTATAAAAGATTAAAAACTGGAAAATAAAAGAATTAGAACAGAAAAACTCCCCTGAGATTTGCTCGGTATGATCCTCCATTATTTGTATAAGAGCAAAAATCATCTTTCTTGTGGATTAGAACGTTTAAGCTTCATATTTGATGTATCCACAGGAAATGCAGGAATCTATAATACCATTCAGACTTTAACACACCTGACTTAAGAAAGTTCAAACTTGCATAATACATTAGTAGTTAGTAAAAATAAAACTTAAAATTAAATTGAAAATCATCAGGCCAGTCGATACGCCGTATCTTATGGAAGAAGATACGCCATATCGAGCCTGGAATAAATACGAATCAGAATAGAAGATGCGTCGCATCCTTAACCAGGGATGCGCCGCATTAAAATAAACTGACAGAAAGTTTTAAAGTCAAAAATAAAAATGCAGAAAATAAAATAAGATATGACCAGTGCAGGCGATGCGTCGCATCTCAAGATTGAGATGCGCCGTATCTTCTGCAGGCCTGACTGACTCGACACAGAACAGAATAGTAAAAATTCTTCTCTCCGGGTTGTCTCCCGGTCAGCACTTGTCTTTATTCCAGAGTCTTCAAGTTAGACTCACGTTCAGCTCCTTAATATCGATCACTGAAAGAATCGGAAGCATCGCGCTCCCTCATCGCCAGTTCAGTAATATTGAACACTCCTTGCTCGTCCTTAATTTCCACGCCATTCTTCTTTAATATCTGTATAAACAAAGTTCTGTCCCTTTCGGGCAGAGATGACAAAATGATAGACGGGAATTTCTTATTATTATAGAGGCATAAATATGCAAGGTGGGGTGGTAGTTCAATAAACACATCATTATTCAAATTTGTATTCTCAACTATCCTCCTACGTTTGTTAATTACTACGCAATCATACCACTCATCATCAGAATCATTAACAATATCGCGCCTAAGTTCGGTAGGTACATTAAGGTCAATAAATTCCTCGAAGTTCTCATGATTAGGATTAGTTGAGTTGTTTTGAATCAATGTTTCTCCCATAAGCCTAGCTTCAAGATCGAGGTCCATACGTTCTCTTAATCCTAGCACATAGACGCCTCTAATTATGCTTTTAGCAGGATCTTGGCACTTATAGACTAGTTTATTATTCCCTACCTTTAATGAGATTTTTCTTTTAAACACATCAATCTTAGCATGGGCGGTAGACAAGAAAGGTCTTCCAAGGATTAAAGGAATCTTAACATCCTCGGGCATATCTAATATAACAAAGTCTACAGGGAAAACAAACTTCTCAATCTTAACTAGCACATTTTTAGCAATCCCTTCAGGTCGTTTTACCGTCTTATCAGCCAATTCAATAAGCAACTTAGTTGGTGCTAATTTTCCTAGTCCTAGGTTAGTGAATGTCTTAAGGGGCATTACACTAACGCTAGCTCCTAAGTCAGCTAACACATTATTGAAAGATATATCATTAATTGAACAAGGTAAAGTAAAACTTCCTGGGTCCTTTTCTTTATGAGGCAAGGCATGTAAGTCGGTTGCAGAGCTCTCTTCTTTCATTGTAGCATTGATCTCCTCTTCAATCTTTGTCTTCTCTTTTAGTAGCCTCCTTACACTGATTGAAGAATTAAAGAAAAATTCGGGCTTTGCAGCATCATTACCATTCATCAATCTTCTAGGAAAAGGAATGTTAGGCGTGACTTCCTCAGTGGTGCTTATGGCCTTGACATGATCTCTTGGGTTGGTTTCAGTTGAGCTCGGTAAACTTCCGTATCCCCTTTCTTGAAGAACCTTGCACATTTGTCCGATTTGTTGTTCCAATGCTTTGATCGAAGCTCCTTGATTTCTTGTAATAGTATCTGTTGAGGCTCGGATTTCTTTGATCATAGCAGTGTTCTCTTCATGTCTTTTAGCAGCATCGGCCATAATTTGCTTAAGAGTGTCATCCAAAGTCTGCCTCCTTTCTTGATAAGTAGGATTAAAGTTGTTCTTTTGATAGTATCCCGGAGTAGCTTCCCTAAATCTTCCTGAAGGTCGGAATGGTTGTCCAAATTGTGTGTAGTATGCTTCTTCAAACGTCTCACTTTCATTCTTATTAGGGCAATCTTTAGTGTAGTGAGGTCCTTCGCATTTTTCACATCCAACTTGGGCAGCATACACTTTCTCATCATGCTTCTTCATCTCTCTACTAATTTTATCCAATTGAGCTTGAATAGCAGCAAACCTGTCAAAATTAGTGCTGCTCTTAGATCTAGTAGAGGTCCCATCGTGCCATTTTTGAGAATGATCAGCAGCTTCTTGGATAGCTTTCCTAGCATTGGTTGCACTCATTTGAGGCACAGCTCCCTTAGCATCCAAGATTTGTCTAGTAGGCACGTCCAATCCTTGATAGAACAATATTATCTCCTGCATTTCACTTAGATAATGTTGAGGGCATTTCATCAATAGGTCTTTAAATCGTTCCCAAGCTTGATAAAGAGTTTCATCAGGCTCTTGCTTGAAACTGTTGATAGCCTCCATCTTTTTAGCGGTTTTAGCAGGTGGACAATATCTTTTCAGGAATTTGCTCTTCAAATCTTCCCATGTTGTGATTGAACTAGCAGGTTCATTCCTTAGCCACTTATTAGCAGCTCCTTTAAGCGAAATTGGAAAGATCCTTAGCATAAGTTGATCGTCAGAGACTCCTTCTGTAGTAAACAAATCTGCAATCTCGAGGACCTTTTCAACATGTTCATTAGCATCTTCATGTTCTGATCCACTAAAAGCATTTTCTCTTAGCTCCTTGAGAAACTGACCCTTCAACTCAAACTTAGACTTTTCATCAAACTTTGGTCTAGCAACTCCTGAAGTGTAATCAGCACGGGTTTTGTTCATGTATTCCTCCATAGTAGTGTTTTCCGCCATTATTTCTATTTCTTCTTCCTCCTTTTCTTCAGAAAAATAATCAAGCTCGAACGAACTTGAGATATCAAAGCTTTTTGTGTCAAAAAGCCATTTAAGCGAATGTAAGGCTCGTTCAAGATCTTCGAAAGGTGTAATCAAGTTCTTAGTTGAACTCCTAGTCATGCACTTCCTGAAACTATCACAAAAGCATCAGTAGGGTATGTTCAAGAAAGTAATATATCAGAAAATTAACAACGAAAACGGAATACGAAAAATAAAAGTTACTGATATCTGCAGACGATGCGCCGTATCCAAAAAGTTGGATACGCCGTATCTTATAATCGTTAAAATTTAATCAGACTTTTATTCAGAAAATAGATACGCCGCTTATAATTTTAGAATGCGCCGTATCGGTTTTAAGTTATCAAAAATCAACGTATCCAATTTTAGCAAATATAACCGATTTTTGATTTAGAAGATGCGCCGTATCGATAAAAATCGATGCGTCGTATCTGTTTAATAATTCGAAAACTGTTTTTAATTTAAATCGATAATACGCCGTATCTGTTAAAACAGATGCGTCGTATGGCGTTAGGGTTTTAGAAAAATTTCTTATTAAAAACACAATACGCCGTATCTTGGGGAAAGATGCGTCGTATCGAATTTATTAAACGCGTTGTATTTTATAAAAATTAAACGCAATACGCTGTATCTATGAAAATAGATGCGCCGTATCGTTTGAATTAGCTCAGTACAACGATAGCAGAATGCAGAAAATAGAAAAATAAAAACAAAAATAAAAATCAAACAAAAAGAAACAAAAATTAAAGAAAATAAAAACACACAAAAACAGAAAATATGCAAATAATACAATGAATGCAATTTAACTAATATACAACGGGGTTAGTGGTTAGAATTTAAAAATTAAAAAGAAAAACCTAATTAAAATACTAATCAAATTAACAGATAATAACAATTCACTCCCCGGCAACGGCGCCAAAAACTTGATGTGCGTGTGTATTGCTCTAATTCTTTTATATCCACGGTAGCGGCTCCAAAGACTTGGTGCGCGCGTGATGTCGTTGTGGTTTTAGCAGTATTCAAGTTTTAAATTTATATTTAGACGACTTATCAATAACACACACTTTAACGAGCAGTGTACCCGGTCAGTATGAATATAAAGGTAAGTAGAGTGTCGATCACTAAGAGTGGAACGTATTATCTAGTTATTCTAATCAGTATTTTAATATCTTAAGTTAGCTATACAACCTAATCTAACGCAAGGGGGTTCAGCCTGAGAGACTGGCACGGTTTGGTTATGATTAAATAATAAACTAAACTAATGAGCACGAATCAGCGATTAGCACACACGTACACAGATAGATACTTGAGACAATAAGAAGACCTGTCCTGATAATTAAGTAGCTTGTCACTTGTTTTATTGCTAGTTTTATATGAAGTGTATATAATTAACCCTTTCTCGTTGGCTCTAATCTTATCGGCGAGTAAACCCTTAATGATTACTTATGTCTATCCTATTTGTTTAGCGTCTCTTAAATAGGCGAGGAAGGGGCATGGCGACCCAAGCAATGCTCAGCTAGACACAGAGGTTATCAATTCACTAATAAAAGTCACCAAAGACATCAACATATAAACTTTAATTAATGGGAAAGCAATTTTAAGGGGTGCCCATGGTTTTTCGTAGTCACATGGAATCGGCCCATCAATCCTGATGAATTAAAGTGTACTAATACAATAAAACAAAACTACTTAATGAATTGAATACATGCAGGACCTTCTTACAGCTCTTGTATCTTCGTTCAAGGTGTGTCTTGTGCTGCTAATGCGTCTGAATTCGTCCTAGGGTTTCTGTCTTTCTCCTCGGTATATTGCACCCAAAATTCGTCTGACTTTGGGGTATTTATAGTTTCTGTCTGAGGGTTAGATGCGGCGCATTGAATAAGTAGATGCGGCGCATTGACTTAACTTCGCGTGGGGTCCAAGATTAATATATTCAGGAATATTCGTACACCACCAGAAGATGCGGCGTAACTTCATTTCTCTATGCGGCGCATGTCCTTTGTCGTCTTGGATTATAACTTGTGAAATCTTGATAGTGATGCGCCGTATGTACGAAGTAGGATGCGGCGTATCTGGAGCAGAATGATCTTGATCTTGTACATTTCAGTAGACTCTTAACTTCTTGCTTGTTTTGCTCCATAATTAGTCCAAAATCGCCAAGTTTCACATAATACTTGTTTTTACCTGAGAATTACAAAAGTAAACATTAACGTATCGATTCTCACAGATAATATAATAAAACAAGTCAAATAAATAGGATAAATGATGATAATAAAATGTACTTAATTGAGTTCATCAGTTTGACAAAAGGAAGGTGACATGCTACAAATGCTCACAACCAGGTCACTTTGCTAGAGAATGCCCAGATAAGAAGGTGGATGACAAAACAAGGTATTCTGCTTTCAAGATTCAAGAATTGGAGTCAGAAGATCCCAAAGCCTTGTTGTCTGTGGATTCCATGCTGGATTGGGAACTACATGAGGTAGCTGATGTAGTAAGAGGAGCTGCAAAGAACTATGGGATGATAGCTGGAGCTGGAAAGAAGGCACAAGTGGCTGAGGATTTTGCTTTGATGGGCTACCCATCTCAGGTACAAAATTGTCCATTTGGTTGTGATGTTAAATATGCTGAACTGAAAAAGGAATTTGATTATATAGAGCCTCAATATAAAGAATTGTTTATTAAAGATCAAGCCTATAGAAACTCGCTTAATACGTTAGAAAAACAAAAGGTTTGGTACCAACAGAATCAGTTAGCTTATGAGGAAAAGATAAGGGTTTTGGAGAGAGACTTAAAGTACACCACTAATGAGTTAAAATATGTTGAGAGAGAATATGATAAGGTAATTTTAGAGAAAAAGGATTTACAAGCTAAGTTAGAAAGTGAAGAGATCAAATGTGCTTCATATAAAGAATCAACTAGGCTTGTAGATATATTGAATGCTAGCTCTCAGTATGTAAAGGCTAAGAGAGGTTTGGGGTGTCCTAAAACTGATGACTCTTCTGAGTCAAGAAGATTTGACCCTACCCCTAAGGAGGAAAATTACCAAATACCTGTAAAGTATGTAAAAGAAGGAGAGATGCATGTTGTCCCTCCTCCTATAAGAGGAGTGTTTAAACCTGTCCCTATCCACTCAGACCTTGACATAGACTTAAATGAATCATATATGTCCTATGGCAAAAAGTCCAGTGACTTGCCTAATCTTGATTGTGACTCTAATGATTTTGTCTCTTGTTCTAACAGTGACAAATCTTCAGAAATCAAGACAAATGATTTTGCATCTTGTGATTCAAGTGTCAAGTCTACCACCACCAAGTCTGAAGATTTCTCCTCAGAAGTAGCTAATGATGAATCTCATTCAAAGACAGCTGCTTTTGAAGACAATTCTTCTGTTTTTGTTAAAAACAATGATGTTTCTAGTTTTGGTTCTGTTTCAAACAATGATGTTTCTGATTTTACTTCTGTTAAGAATAATTTTGATTCATCTTATGGTTTTGATAATTCTGGTTGCAATAAGAAATGTCATGTTAAGAATAAATCTGTTAGAAAAGAAGTCATGTTTTGTGTGTGGTAGTTATGCTCATCTTATCAAAGACTGTGACTTTTATGAGAAACAGATGAGTATGTGTGGTGGACAACAACAAATTAGGCCTATGTGGAACAATGTTAATTATATACCCCCATATGTTCAACAAGCAGCAAGAATGAACTCTTGTAGAACTTCCTTTCCTGCTGGCAAACCTGTTGCTGCTGGTAAGCCTGTTCTGCTGGTAAGCCAGTTGCAGCTCGTAAACCTGTTGCTGCTGGTAAGCCTGTTGCTGCTGGTAAGCCAGTTCCATCTGGTAATCCCAATCCTGCTGGTTGGAAAAGAAAAGCTGCTAGACCTTTCTACAGACCTACAAGCACTTATTTTCAGAATGATTATAGGCCTGTGTATTATTATGACCCAATGCAAAGGGAGGGGGCAAGATGGGAAACTGCTGTTAAGTCCTCAGCAGGTTGTTCTTGGAGAAACAATGACCAATATATGAGAATGGGGTCCAAGAACAATGGTGGATCTCATCAATCTCCATGGTTTAATTATTATTGATCCACAAGGCAGGCTCAAGTCAGTAATGGCTTGGGTCTTATGTATTCTTTTGTTGTAGGAAATTTCTCTTTGAAGGGAAGACTTTGGTCTTTATCCTTGTTCTGCTGTGAATGAGGGGAGGCATAAGCCTAAGGGGAGGCTTATTGCTGTGTATCTTATTTTGTATTGACTAACATGTTTTTATGTTTGATTAATGTACACTAACATTGTCTTGTAGATGTTATATATTTTGTATAGTGTGTGTAATAATCCTTTTGCAGATTTTGAGTTCAAGCTCAATTAATCAGTCATCAATCTCATGAAAACAAGAAAAGTAAAGATTTTATTCATTATTGATTTTGAGATTACAAGTTTCATCATGCATCATATGAAATCAACAGACAGCATCAGACAACGACCATGGACACATGGATCAAACACCTACACCTCAGCACCACACCTCAACCCTGACACCTACTCCAACTTCCCTTTACCCTTGCCCTGGTAATCCGGCATTACCTTGCGCACTCCTACGCCACCAATCTCACCATATATCTTCGGGGATGCAAGTCCCAACACTACTGGAATTGGTTGCCTTGACCTTGGGAGTGTTTGACTTTTCTTTGGCACTGGAATCTGACTCAGGGCAGCTACAGCCTTCTCCATCGCTAGAGTAAGCGCGGTTGTAAGTGGACAATATGGAGGGTGTACTTCCCAAGTACCCTGATGATAGGTCAAATGCTTGGGCCATGGGGCATATTCATCTTCTGAGCTTGATGGAGAAGATGGAAGACCTTCAGAGGATTCTTCCTTCACCTTTGCTTTGCCCTTATTGTTGGTGCTGGTGCCTGTGGAATAACTGGATGGAAAATAATTGTCCCATCCCTGTGATGATTCTGACGATTCAGAGGATGAATCAGAGATCTCTATAATGTCGGGTTTGGATGAACTCATTGTGTATGAATTATTGTGAGTTAGGATTTGATGATTGTGATATCTTTGTGTTGATTTTTCAAGGGATTTTATAGATTTAAAAGGAGGTTAATGGAATTAAATGTCGGGCTGGTTTGGCATTAATCGAAGATTTGACTTTAGTCAAACCACTTCATTACTGCTGGTTGACCATATGTTCCAGCTGGTTGACCACTTGGTTTCCCTAATTCGTGGTTGCTGCTGGTATTGATAAAATTGGGGTTTTATTTTGGGATAGAGCGCGATACTTGCAATTTAATTTGCAAAATTGGGAAACCATATAACTGACCTAAATTCTTCATCCCTCGCCCAAAAGCATCATTTCTCTTTTATACCCATTTCCTCATTTCTTAATTTGTCATCTAATTAACTGATTCATCACAATGGCGGCGCTATAGTACAAAGCTGGTCATAACAAAGTGGGGTATCTTGAAACCTCTGACCGAAGTGAAGGGTATGATCAGATACTCACCTTCTTACGTGGGTCCTCCGTACAATATGCTTTGACCCATTGTCCAGTAGTCGTGTATGATTCTTTGGTCAGGCAATTTTGGGCCACTGCTGAAGTACGCACAGTTGTGGGTCGGACACAGGAGATAGTTGCTACAGTTGATGGGAATGAAGTCATCATCACTGAGGGGTCCATTCGAACTCATCTTCAGCTAAATGATGAGGAAGGGTTGTATAACCTTACTGAGCAGGAAATCCTGGATGGAATGGCAGCAATTGGATATCCAGTAACGGGTACTTTTACCTTTTATAAAAATAAGTTTTCTCCTCAATGGAGGTTTCTTATCCATACTCTTCTTCAATGCATTAGTATTAAGACAGGTGGATGGGATCAATTCTCTAGTCCTATTGCCTCTGGTCTTATCTGTTTGTCTAATGGAAGGGTATATAATTGGTCTAAGTACATATTTGATGGAATGATTGGGAACATAATGCATGCTAAAAACAAATTCCTGATGTACCCTAGGTTTTTGCAAATTGTCTTAGGTGTTCAGACCATAGACTCCACACCTAGGATTATGGGTAGATTGACTGGAAAACTTTTTGCCACTATGAGAATGAATTTTGTAGGAGATCACTTGCCTTTGTTACCTGTTATGTTGCCCAATGTCAATGCTGCTGCTAGTGTAGATGCTGCTGGTGGTGATAATATTCCACCAACACCTGATGCTGATGGTGCAGATGCATCAATTGCAGCTGGTGTTGAGGCATCTGATGCTGCTGGTGCAAGTGCATCAGTTGCAGCTGAACAAGCACCACCATCATCTTCTAAACTTACTTCACCATCGTCCCCTAGGCCAAATGCATCTGAGGTCCCTTCTAGTTCTGCTGTTGCACCAAGTGTTGAGCCTGCAACCACCACTGTTGAGCCTAACTTTGAAACATCCTCTTTTTCAAGGCTTTCAACTCCTAGTCCTACTAGGCAGCCTTTTGGTGATGACACCCATATTGGTGGAGAGTTTCATGTATCTCCACCTAGATCCAATGAAGCTCCTAACACCTCAGGCATTCCTGCTGGTGGAGCTGAGGATGCTGCTGATCTCACTTCTATGTCCAAGTTACTTGACAGGTATATGCAGAAAACTGAAGCATTGGAGTCTGAGCTTAAGGAGACCAAAAAGAATCTTAGTGAGAAGGTGGATACTTTGGAAAAGGAGCTCAAGGATACAAAAGAAACTTTCGGTGGGACTATCCAACAGCTCAATGAAAGAATTAGCTCTTTAGAAGCTCAACATCCACAAAAGAAAAGAAAGGTTGTGCTCTCTGAGTCTGAAGATGATCAGGCTGATATGGCATTTGATGGGCTCAATGTGTTGGCTTCTGCTTCCATGGATAGTGCAAACATTGAAGTACCTACCTTTTCTGAGCCCTCTACAACTACTAAGCCTCAGGCTTTTACAAGAAGAAGGACCAAGCAGCCTTCAGGAGTGTCAGCATTTGAGAAGTTTCAATCAACCATTGCTGCTGATGTTTCTGGTGTTGCCTCTGATGTCCCTGCTGGGGTTGGTAGTGTTTCCCCTGATCCTAAGATTCCTGGTAATTCTGCTGGTAGTTCATCCATTGGTGCTGGTAGTGACACCATTGCCCCTGCTGAAACACAACATGATGCAGAGATAGCCAGACGGATGCAAGAACAGGAACTAGCTGCTGAACAAGCTAGACAAGCTCAGATAGCTCACGATGAGGAGTTTGCAAGGCAAATGTCTTCTGATGACAGAAACATATCTGGCTTTATGAATAGAACAAGATCAGAAGATCTTAATCCAGAAGAGTTCAATGAGCAACTCCAATACTTATTGGCTTCTGACATGATTATAAGAGCACATGGTGTGATGCTTCTTCAAGATTCAAAGTTAGATGTGGAAGAAAAGTCAGATAAGCTCAAGGAATTTATCTTGAAGACAAATAGAGCACCTACTTGGAATGACTTGATGCATAGAATCAGAGAAAGGCAAAAGTCAGGTTACAAGACAAGGTTGCCTACAAACAAAGATAATGTCAATTTCATGAAGCACTATTTGAAGAATCAAGCGAGTTACAAGCTAAGAGACTTCAAAGGTTGGACTGATGCTGCAATTCAAAAGCAGTTCTTTGACACTTATGCAAGGCTGAATACTCCAATCAGAACAGACATTCAACAGAGAAAGAAAAGAGAATCCGAAGCTTTAGAGTCTGGTGTTACAAAGAAATTGAAGCCTGGAGAGGAATTGACTGATGCACCTACCTCTATTCCTACTGAGGGTCCTCAGGGTACAACATCCATTTCTCCAACTCCCTCTATTGGTGCATCTGGTGCACCACAAGAGGTTCATATTCCTGCTGTGACACCTTCAACAGTTCACTTATCTTCTTCAACTCCAAGAATCAGGAAGAAGAGTCACGCTAAGAAGTCTTCATCCAAGCCTCTTACAGACATGGATGATCAAGAATTGCTTCAGTTTGATTCTGAAAGTGACTCTGAAGATGATTCTCCTCACCCTTGGTCTCATATTGCTGCTTGGGAGGTTCTTCCTATACCTCAAGGAGAAATCAATGCCTTGTACACACTTGATGGGAAAACTAAACATTTTACATTCCTTAGGGAGATTTTGAATAAGGTGGACAAACAAGATTTGATACACCTCTATGGTATGATGACTAAGCACTATGAAACTCATCAGGCTACTGGGATTGGTCTTATTCTTTGGGGGGATTTGAAAGTGTTAATGGATTCTCTGGAGGGGGGCCATGCTCATTCTGTGTGGGCTGATCAACAATCTTGGAGAGTACACAGTTGGCGGTTGTATTCTACTTCCCATGTTCATGTTTTGGAGACTGTTGCTGGGAAAGTGCTTTGCATGTTTGTGGATGTTCCCTATCCTTTATCTGTGGAACTTATGGAGAGGATGCTTAAGCATAAGCTGCAAATTGGCAAATATGCAGTGGGGAATGACTTGACCACCGCTGAACAATTGGTCAGATTCATAAGAAATCAACTTGCTGCTGCCATTGGCTCATCTGCTTGATCATGGTATCTTTTAGGCTTGTTGTTGTATATTTTTTCATTTTCTTTGTTTTCTTGTTTATGCTTTATTTTCTTTTATGTTTATTTTATTTTCTTTAAAGTTTTAGTTTAAAATAAATAAATAAATAAATAGCTTGTATACTAATCATTTGCAGGTATAGTGTTGGTTTTTAACCACACAACAAATGGTAATCAACTCACCATGTCTAACAGACAAGAAAGAGTTGACTCACCATGAGGGTATGGCTCTGGTGTGATAATCAAATCCGTTGATAGCTGTAATAGTTTGCTCAAAACTATAGGGTTCTCAACTCACCGATGTTTCATTAATGAGAGTTGAAATGGTTTTCAATTCGCCATGGATTTTCCTTTTGGGTTTTAAAGAATTGGCTAGCCCACAAGTATATGGCTTGTGGTAAAGGCAGTGGAAAACCATATTTGGTGATCAATTCACCAAAGGTTATCTTAAACCTAAGAATTGGCTAGTCCTGAGCAAACGGCTACAGGTAAAGACAACTCAAATCCGTTTACAGTTGATGATTTACTAAAAATCATATGGTTATCAATGTACCATGGTCTTACACACCTAAACATTGGCTACTCCAGTAGTGATGGCTATTGGTAAAGAGACATCAAATCCATTAATTTTCAATGATTCACCTCTCACAGGAGTTAACACACCTGGATGTGATGAGAATAGTATGAAACTTAAAAGTTTTGATGTACAAATAGTCATGGTTGCTGCTGATGGTTTCCTTCTATTGTTGCTGGATACTTGGACTTAAAGATAAAGGTTACTTGTTCCTGCTGGTCATAGTCTGGTTGCTGCGGGTTACTTTATTATTGTTGTTGCAGATCAAGTTCAATCCTCTACCTCTGAACATCAAAGATCTACCAAGAAACTTGAAGTTAACCTAGTCAAATTCAAGTTTAGGGGAGGATTGTTAGGAATTATTAGAATATATTTATTTTTCATTCCTGCTGGTAGTTATATTCATTCCTGCTGGTAGTTATGGTTCCTGCTGTAGTTGGTTCCTGCTGGTAGTTCATTTTGTTTCTGTTGTTTAGTTAGTCATTGCTACGGGTTATCCCGTATGTTTAGAATGTTTGTTAGAGTTATTTTTAGAAGAGATAGTGTATATCTCTTTACACGCTTTGTTTTGAGTTGTATTAGGGTTTCTTAGTCTATAAAAGAAACCTGCAGCTAGGGTTTATGCAGGCTTATCAAAAACATTATCATTAGTGAAATAAACGATCCATAGAGGATCAAAGTATTATAGTTATTCATTCTTCTTTAACTCTTGTGTTTAGTTTCCACCTGAATACAAGTTTAATTCATAGAGATTCTCTTAGGCTGTTTGTGTTTACATAGACGGTCTACCAAGCTCAAAAGATCTATCAAGGTGCATGATCCTACAGACAAGAACATCAAAGAAACGAAACAAGAATCAAGAGAATAAGATTGAATTGAACAAGGATGATACAATTACCCTCGTAGCGTGATCAATGGAGAAGGACAAAGGATCGAACACCCACAGAATTTCCAGCCGAAAAACTTAGCCAAGAACCCTTCGAATGGACTGCCAAGGAACCCACGATCACTCACCACGTGAACCAGGAAACCACACGCCTAATTCACCAAGTATAGACCACAAAAGAACCTCCTTTTTGCTGCTGTGAATCGACAGGAAAGAAGCAGCAGCCGAATGGTTGTAGTTTTTAGGGTTTCCAAGTGAGGAAAAAAAATAAAAGGTTCGGTATGTAGAGGATGGGTATAAACCGTGTATATTGATTAGGTTATACATGGAAGGTCCTAATTTTTGTGGGATTGGTATCAATCACAATTTAATGTATGATTATCTCTTTTATTCATCCTTAGCCGAATTTTTATACTAGACACATTAAAATGTCGCCCAACATAGAATAGATGTAGAGAATTATTTGTTTTGTGATTCTTAAATTGAAATGTAAAGTTTTATTAGTTTAAATTATTAGGTAACTTAGGATTTAATTACTTTAGGTTAAGTTCAATTTATATGTCTTTTGTATGGTTTTCTATATTCTTAAAATTTTAAAATTAGAAGGGTAATTTGGTCATTTCAGATTATGGTAATTTTAGGGTTTTACAACTCTTCCCCTCTAAAAGAAAATTTTCGTCCTCGAAAATTGAAGTGAAACAAAACGGAAACACAACGGACCGTGAACAGAAATGTGGATGACTTGTTTCTCATGACTCTATCTTGTTGACCAAAATAGCTTCGGTTTCCTCAGCAAAGACATACCATACTGAATACGAATTAAAAGGATAATATACCAAACGTAACAGATGATAATCGTATTTTCTAGGAAGAGGTACAGAGTATACATAGGATTTGACGGATATTTCGTCCGGGGAAATTGATTAGACAAATCAGATGAGAACGTACAGAAAACCGATTGTTATCAAACGGCCGAAAGCTCTACAACAGAACCTAAGATTCTTATCGGAAGTATAGAGGTCAGCAAACGCGTGACGAGAATCCAAACGTATCAAATCGTGTAGCGGTGAAGGCATATTAAGCGTATAGGTAGAATGAACCTAAGTCTCACTAACGCAGATAATCTCAACCAGCTATCAGAAATTCTAAGGCACTTCTCGAAACATCCTATGATCACAATAAGTGCACGTTATATGATGTAAGTATTATCACGTTGATCAGGCGTCATAATACTTGCATCATATAAATATGCCCTCATGATGGTCATACTTTATCTCAAGTCGTGAACAAAGCAACCTATCTTAATCCACCTAGTCCTTCTATAGTCTCAGAGGTCATCAAAATCAAACAACATAACTAAGAGGAGAACGAAACTACTCGTAAGAGTAACAGAAATCCTAGCATGTCCTTCAGAATTAAGGTACGTCGTTAATAGCGTCAATCCTTCATCACTCACCGAAATCAACTCAGCCAATATAAGTAGTTGCTTCAAAATCTGCCCATTCCTAAACATAAATCTCCAGGTTCCTTCCACAATTCGTCAAAATTTGCATAACAAAACCATCATCCAACATACGCAGAATGAACACAGAACGGAATTACTAATAGAGAACCTAAATCATTCAAAGGATCTTATCATCAGGTAACGGAAACTTAAGTAGGTTGAGAGGAAGTGAATTACGTCATCAATAGCTTCATCCTTCACAGAATCAACTCCTCCAAACCCAAACGTTTGCTTCAAAATTCATCCATGCAAATACATGATCTCAAATCTCTTCCATCCGCAAGTCTGCTTCTGCCCTCAATTCATCTTAGTACAACTAAAATAAAATAGAGAAGCAAGATTGCGTGTCTTCGACAGGTCTTCTAGCATAGCTCAAAATCCGCCAACTCGACTACATTCTACTTCTAAGTTTGCCACCACCTTCGTCTTGCAAGAAATATTTTTCCAATCTTCAAGGTGAACACCGCTGCTGTCAACTCCAGGTTATGTGCTGAATAGTTCGTCTCCTACGGTCTGGTTGTCTTGATGCCCGAACTGAAATCTCTACGTGTTGCATGAGGTATAATCGAGTCCCATCTCAGTTTTCTCTTCTTCTTATATGCGCCTGTCACGAACATCTTCTACTACTCTTCTACATGGTTTCAAATTCCGATAACGGTCTTAAATCTTGGTCCATTTTGTCGGAAGCTCTGTCATCACAGGATACCCGGTAGTGCTGTCTGCTACAATCTCTGAACGCCAATCAAACCTACTCTTCTAGAACAAAGGGGTCATTCCACTTAATACGAAGATGATCTACATGTTCCTCTTTCGTCTCTGAGCAAAAACACACTGTCATACTATGACAATTGTCCAAATACTCGCGAAAACATGATTCTATTAGCCAATACAATTGGCATCATTTAAAACTCATAATGATCACAACGAGTACGAAAGCAGCTTCAGGAATCGTCTTAGGGAAACTTCATATCTACTTCACATCACCTATCTTCCTCTTCACGAATAAAACTGAAATGCTTCGCGGGGGTTACTCTCAGTTAGTCAACTCCCTTCTTATAAGTTCTTTTGGTTGCTTCTTCAGTCCTTCAAACTTAAATGAGGCCGTCTGATACGGAGTTTTCAAAGGTAGGCCAAATCAATCATTGACCCGCGGAAATGGATAATGATTTCGGATAGTGATACGGTTAAGTTCACGATAGTCGATACACCGCAGCATACTTTCCTCCTTCTCCTTCATAAACCAAAAAGGAGCATCCTAAGAGAAACACTAAGGTGGAAAAAATCATATTCCATCAGTTCCTTCAATCTCTCAACTTCTATGGCATCATGGTTTCGTCAACTGAGATCAGTTCAATGTTAACTCTACTTCTCAAGCAGGAGGGAATCCCAAGAGGTTCATCAGAAAAACACCAGAAAATTTTGTACAACAAAAACTTCTAATGCCAGAGCTTTCTAAGGGTGGATACTAATAGGTGTCATGAGAAATTTGACAATCAAATGAGATCGGAGTAAGTGTTTCCATAGCAGCATTAATCTTAAGAGATTTAAGTGGTAGAGAGCCATCATAACAAGGTAGGATGAAAAATAGATTGCTAAAGGTCTTATATCAGATATGGTAGTCTCTGGTAGCTTTATGAAGAGCCAGCCAATCCATAACTAAAAGACCTCAAAATCAAATATATCAAAAGTAAATGGATTCGTAGAACGAATACGGTCGTCAAGCCAGACGGGTAGTTCATATATCAAGGTCAAGTACATGGTTCATCATAGTGTTGAGATAGAAAAACGAACAGTTCAAGGTGTTGGAATTTTGTTTAGCTTTTTAGCATAAGTAGCAGGTAGGGTGTGTATCATTGGTAATACGAACATCGTATAATTGTCAAAAGTGAGATGTATGGAATATTAGTTATCAGCATCATCATGCTCAGTTAACAATTCCGTACTGAGATAGTATTTACATCATATCCTTCCAAGGGAAACTGGTTGGCAGGCAAGATTCATCATTCAAAGGGAGGGAATAAAACTTCCTATATCCGTGGTTGATTATTACCGGAGTCCTCATAGGAGTAGTAATGGATTATGCAGAGTTAAGTAGTATCAGATGATACATTTATATCCAGCATAAGTAATGAATTCATAGAATGTGTCAAACACATTATGGTCAAATGACCTTCGGGATGGTTGGGAAAAATATCAAACTGTTATCAAACAGATCGGAATTGGGGATCAAAATCAGAAGGTGAAACTTAATTGGTGCAAAGTATCCATGTGGTTCCCGAGGTATTTCAATCCTACATGGTTACTAAACTTAGGTTGCAAAACTTTCTAGCTTCTAAGATAATGTTCTTATAAGGCATGGCTAAACGCAGAGGCACGAATCAGAGTAATGCGGAAGCAATGCTACTTACATAGATGTCCTAGTCTACCCATTCCTCACCAGTTATAACTTATGTTCCTATGGGGAGATCCTAAAGCAAATTCTCCGTTGATATAAATAATGCCTAAAAACATTATCAATACTTATTCATATCTCAATGTTTTGATGATCACAAAATGTAAACTCATCAAACATAAACTTATTAAGTAAACAAGTATTTAGTTGGAAATATTCATTTCTACAACTTAATCACTTAAGGTATGAATGAACAAATGCTTAATGCATTATATGATCAAAGGAACATTTTCTTAATCACTAGATTTTTTATAAAATGACCCAAAACATTTTATATCTTTTAGAAAATCATTTTTGGTATTAAATAAAAATGTTTAATCTTTTATAAAATTATGAATTCAAATTTTCAACCAAAAATGGTAAAAATATTCCAGAAAAACCTTCCCCACAAAAAGACAAATCTGGGCAACGGTCAGATGGGCGGCCCCCTTAAATATACAAGGCGGCCCCCTTAATTTTAAGGGGACCGCCCCCTATTTAAGGGGACCGCCCCGCTCCTCCAGCTGTCCAGATTTGCCTATAAATACTGGACTTTCCCTGTACTTTTTTCTCACCTTTTGCACCTCAAACCTTCTGTTCTAAATTATAGGTGATGAGTGAAATAAATAATCATATTACATAAATAAACGCAGCGGATAAACATCACCATACAACGGATCCATAGTGCCATATGATCAATCAAATAGAATAAACACATAAACAAGTGAAATATACCTTTGAAGCGTGATCCGGGAGTCACCTACAATATGTATGTGTCGACTTGTATATAAAACCCCAAGAGATCAATTAGGTTGATCTCCTCTATGTGTATCCACACTACACGTCCTTGATCACCACACGATGCTAGTCTTGGCCCCGTAACAATAATTCTTGCAACAACCTACACTAGATTATATCAAGAAAAGATCAAAAACACAAACCCTAGAGGTGTGTTTGTTTGTGCCGTGACCTAGAGGGGAGGAGAGGAAGGAGGAGAGTTTTAATTATGATTGATAATTGATTTGACCAAATCTCTTTGATCTTATCAATTACTATCTTACATTAAAGCCCCTAAACAAGCTCCATAATCCTCTTTAATCCTTCCATATGGCCGGCCACATTAAGGGCCCACAATGGGCTTGCCCGTTGTTGGCCCAGTCCAAAAACACTAAGTCTAACTTAGTATTTAATGGCCCGTTATCGATCTCGAGTTACGTAGTCGTTTATATATTGTAAATACGATAAATACAATCTATAAAATGGTGTCTCTGTGTATAAGTGTGTGACCCCATAGGCTCACATATGTCTAGCCATATAATTAGTGATTATGACACGAGCATACTCCAACAGCTCCCACTTGCGACGTCATAATAATCAAGTAATTATACAAGCAATGGTTAGCGTCTAGCAACACGCCAAAGCCCCTAGAAATATGTGAGGGTAGTTTCTTAAACATCTCATTTCAGATGGTTTATATGTCATCTATCCTTTTGTTACAGATACCGTGTTGAATATTAGACATGGATTAAAAGTCATTCTAATAGTTCAACTATTATGTTTCTCGATATAGATATTGAACTAGATTACCAAGTGGATTTAAGATTCATCTTAATCCCAGTTGGGTACGGCCATACAAACATCTGTTCAATTCATCGAGGGGCCCAATAGTATCTAACTCCAAAACATGTGGAGGAACAAATCCTGTTTTGACTACACGTGTCATTCACATGCTTCATATCACTCCTGATAATGGCCTTTATAACTACCTTATTCAGGACAGCGTTTAACCATATCAAGGAATGAAATTCCACACATGCAAGACCTGCTTGCATCTCAAGTCTAAGGATAAGAGACAAAACCTCTTGCGAGATTCACTATTGACGACGATCCATGTAGTGAATACTCGTAGGTTGGGTCAATCCAATGTTCATCACAATGAACAACATGTGAGTGTGGCAAATGAATCACCAACACGCTCACATTTGCCTTAATTTGATGATACTCCCGTATCGTCAACTGGCAATGGACAATTTTAGAATAAATAAATTATTCATGGATTAAACATGCAAATATAGAACACAGTAGTATAAATGAAGACGATCATACCAGGTATATCAATTCATTGTATAATACGACTGCTTACAGTTCCATTATCCAAATACTAAAAACAGATATGCATAAGACTACTCATAGGTCGGGATCCGATGTTCCCACCATGATCGAATCATGCTGTACAAGACAACAAGTAGTCATCTGAGTAAACTTTGAGAATACTTGTTTCAAAACTCATGAAAGGTTTGAATAATGATTGTCCTTTGTATGTGCACATTCAAGTACAAGACGAGTATCGCAACAATACATTCCATAGGGTGTTTGAAGCCAGCAAAACACCTACTTTAGATAGTCATCTGAATAGTTTCTCAAACTATAAAGTATTCTTATTCTTTTAATGTATAACGCATTAATGCTCTCAGTCGAGCACATCTAGTCAGCAATTTCATCATTCATGATGACATCCTACCATGACTGGGGTTGAGTATCATCTCAGTTAAATAAGCATCAGCGTATGCAAACAAAACAGAGTTCCTCATATATCCGTAAACGTTTGAACATATCTTTGGTCCTATGTAGGTCCAATATAATGTTCGTTTAACAATTATCTAACGACTTTCACTTAGATATTGGTTGTTATCAACTCATCTTGCATTCATGCAAATGATAAATATATAGTCCAATACTTAATATGACTTACATGATGAATCCTTCAGTCAAACTTAAGATTTCCAATCATGTGTTCAATCTCATCAAGTAAGATTGATCATTGAGACTCTCCTCAATAATGTGTCATATTATGTTTAGACTTAATAACCGCTTATGTTTATTCTAATAAACATATACATAAAAAGGTTGTATGTCTTATTTTATAAATCCCTCAAGAGAAACTTCATTCCAAGCTAAGGATTAAAGTCTAGCTTAGATGGAATATTGTTTTAATATGTTAATGACATATGAGATTTAAGAAAATAAATACAGTGCTCCAACTTGCTCTTAGTGTACTTAGGAGTAATCTTATTAATCAAAATCAAATTAATGATTTTATAATTAACTCAAGATCTTTGCTCCTAGATGCATGATCTAATCCACACATGGATTATTTTATCTTGTATACATAATAAAGATTATATGGATTCATAAACCCTTTTGATTACTCATCGTCCTCGCAAAGGTAATCAACAAGAAAAGTGTTTTGATATCCTATTGTCATATTTCATTTACATGAAAACAGGTATGACTATTAATCATCTTTATACATTTAATGTTTCTAGGTAGAAGGATTTAGTCATAGTCAATTTCTTGAGTACGAGTAAACTCCTTTTACTAGTCGTGCATTAAACGTGTGTACAAGTTTTCCCTTTTGAGTTTTCTTATCAAGAAACTCATTCTTAACCTCACAGTCTAACTGATTTGTAAGAGATCAATCAAACTCCACGAGTGATTGTCTTTCAAGGGCTGCATCTTAACATTCATAGTTTTGAGCTATTCATCAGATACAATATCTGATAATGCATCTCAGTAGTTAGCAGGTTCACCATAATCCTCTAACTTATGTCCCTCAGCATTGATATAAAAACTATATCATTCAGGTGCAAGAGGTATCCTTGCGGATTTATGAATGAGAGATATCAATCTATGGTTTAACATATGAATGTTCAACCTTAGTATGACATTAGCAAGTGTACTCAGAAGGTTGCTCTTGAATAACTTCAAGATCTAAAGGTGCTCCCACTTGCTTTTGTATGTAGAGACTAATCTCTAGATACTCAGCATCATGAGAAACAATAAATTGTTTTCAAGTGGGACATCCAGAATACATCATCAGTTCTTGACTCTAGTTTGTTAATTACTTACTCTTAAGTAGTTAACAAATTCAGAACTTTAAACAAGACATAATGAGATTCATCTCATGCCATACTACAATGGTGTCTTAAATTCCTTCTGGGTTGGAACCATATTGAGTGTACACATGGCACATCCAATTTCTAACCTTGATAGCTTTGGGGGTAAAACAGTTTAAGTCATCAAAGATCAAACAATATCAATAGTGTTTGATTTTCCACGATGGACATACCATAAAGTTGTGGTATTCCATGAGGACTGATGTTGTGAGACTATCACACAACTCATTAGATGAACTTATACCTTTTGGCTTACATATCTGCCAACCAAGTCAAACCAGATGGCATCAATAGTAATTTTAGCCTACTGCATACTTTACTTCATGTGCATGTTTTGACTAGAAAACATAAACATTTAATATTATACGTCGTAAGTGTACATGTCTTTAACAAGAAGACATAACAAATTAACGTAGACGTCGTAAGTGTACATGTCTTTAACAAGAAGACGTAACAAATTTGACGTCTTACTTTACGTTATAAGTCTTTCAACAATTAACGGAATTAATGTTTGTGTCTTTACAAGAGACCTAAACATATTCAACTAAAGTAATTACGAGCACCGACTCTTGGCCTCAATAGTATATTCAAGTTAATTTTGTACTTCATGATTATGAGTTTACAAGAAAACATAATCATATTTACTAAACAATTCAGTGAATATGTAGAAGTAGCTTTTCATGTTATCTTGATGTTTGTTCTAATTAGGGCAACCTACATTTTATGTGTAGAAGTCCTAGTAGAATCTTTGTTTCTTACATTTCAGTCAAGAGAAACTATTAGTCATATTGTTATATGTTGTACCTTGCACACAATTGAGATTTCTCCCACTTGTGCATGGCACAACATCATCAGAGTATACAAGCACCACTACGCTCGTGTGTTTGTATGAGCAATATGACAATGTATAAGATAACATATGATTTTTAGTGAAAAATCAAAATATAGATATGTAGAACTTTATCGTTTGAATAATGAATCATGCATAACAATTTTATAGATAACATTTCAGGAAGCAACATCAGGAACGCGACAAGTTATCATATAAAACTTATGCAATAGTTCTTATATAAACTATGATGCTTAACACGTGGAAAGTAATGTATTATTTCAAGACAATCTGGAAATAAGATGGGCAACTTGCAAGTAATAAAGCTTACAGAGCTCCCACTGGATTAGACAACATTACATGTGTTACGTCACCAGTAATATAATTACGTAGCTCCCACTGGATTAGACAACATTACATGTGTTTCGTCACCAGTGGAGAGTGAGCGGCGATTATATACTTTCCTTCTTTCATTGAATATCTACACATTATTGCTAATGTGAGTCACTTTGACTAGTAAACATGTACTTAGGTATTCAAGGAAGTGCATCAAGTTCTAACATATAGATGATGGGCTAGCCATCATTGCTATTTTAACTTGAAAATAGGCATGCATTTCCTCCATAATTGGTCTACTATACCACAAGGGTATGTAGGACCTTAGTAGGCATATTGGGTTAAGGCAAACTGCTAGGTAATCATGCTAGTAATTGCCTTTACCACATTGCGGTTTATTGATACTTCCGTCTTCTAATTATTTAAACTCATTTTAGTTTGGTAGCTAGTACGAAATAGGTTGACCAAGCAAGAACATGCAAATATCGCCAAAGGTCTGACCAATGAGCAAAATTTGCCATGGGTTGAAGTGGCCCTAAGGTCTGACCAAAGAGGTCAAGTCAAGTGCACGTGTTCTTGGTTGTCCAAATATCTTATATTTCTTCAATGTTTCAAAACCGAAACAAGGGTTATAAAACAACGTTGAAGGAATAAGATGTGTAACCATACTTAACCGTTTTGACTTTTACAAGACATCACGATTTCTAGAGTAGGTTTTCCTTGAGTTTGATTAGAATTAGGAAAATTCAAATATTCCTATTATGGCTTTTCCTCATAAAGAAAAAGGATAGGAATAAGTCTCTTTCTTATAAGGAAAGATCGACTTAGGTCGTCCTTTTAACAAGAAAAGAACAAACTCTTGTTTACGGTATGCGTTGCATTAATTGAATTTACAAAGTTCAATTTTAGTATTTTCGATAATTATCCTTTTATAAATTAACTACCCCATGTTTAAAATTTAAAACATTTAATTTACGAAAAGGCTAAGATCCTCATTGAGGTTCGACCATTAATGCAGTTGATCTACTAGAAATGGTGGATTCAATAGGTAGGCGACGATCACCAATTGTATTACATGTACAACTCTTAGATCCTTATGGGACTCATGGCATCTAGTGTCAAACAACTAATGTCATGTAGGCATGTTTAGTCCCATCTTCGCCTCGGGTAAGGGTCTGACCACACTACTCGATTAAGTCATCCAATTTGAAAACTGTGAGAATAATCCTAGGTCTGACCATGGAGAATAGTCACCTTGGGTTACAATTCAACCTAGGTCTGACCAGATGCTAAAAGGTAATTGCAAGTGTTCTCATAATTGGACGGCGTGACTTAAATTTTGACGGGTAAATAGTTTTGATGTGGATCAAAAACGTGTACGAAAGAAGCATGCATTCATTCTTCGTAGCACAAGTTAAAAAACTTTTCTTAACTTAAGTCTAATCATTGTTTTAATTTATGTGTGTCAAGTTGTCCATTTTCAAGACTAATATAAATCCTAGGTGGATTTTAATTAAGTTTGGACAATACAATAAATCAATAAATAAACAATCTTAACTAGTTTAAGTGTTATTTAGAAAACAATGATTTTTAAGTTTCAAATCATATTTAAACTTAATTAAACTAAATCATAAGACTTAGTTCAAAATGGTTTATGTTTAGTTTCAAGTTTTAAGAAAACATTTTTCCGTTTTACATGTAGTCACAACATACATAAAAACAACCAACCAAACATACAACCACAATATGCAAAGCCTCAACCGATGAAAATCCTATGCTTGGTCTTGTGAGCCATCACAAGAACCAAGAGTCAACTAGGGACATAAATCACAACCACATGGAGGGCTCCCACTTGCTCCAAGACAATCATGAGCAAGTAAAAAGCCCATAATGCATATGAACTTCAGTTTCTGTCAGCCCAGTTTTTCTGTTTTGCAAGGCCCAAAAGCCCAGGAAGATCACCTCCTCATGATTCGGCCCAGTTGACAAAGTTGTAGCCCTATGTCTTGTGGACCTGCACCAAAAATTTTAGAAAAAAATACCTTACCAATCAGCAGGTAATCACGTTTTCCCAACAGGTGTCCAGCAGCAACTTTCAGTCTACAACTCTTCAATCTTTCACCTTTTGCTTCCAAGCTCTTGTTTACAATACATATAAAGTAAAATACAACTAATCTACTTTGTATCTACTGTAAAATGCCCAAACATTGGCAAAACCAAAATTGAAATACATTACAAAAGTGCCGAAACAATGGCAAACCCCAAAACATGAAAAACCAACCAACAATCACAATCACAACGCACAAGTGGTCTAGGTTTTCATCGGCTTTGCATATGAACACATAATAATACATTCAAATAAAGATTATTACATGGTGTTGGCTAACTCCATGGACAAACATGCATGTATTTGCCATGGATAACAAAATAAATAGCAAGAAATAAATTGTTAGCCAACGAATCGAAGAAATAATTAACAAGAATTAAAACCCCGAATGGTACGCGTGACAAATGGCCAAAGACTCAAACCCCACTGATGTTAGGACCTTCTTAACACCATTTTACCACAGATAAATAAGCCTCATGGGCTGATTTGAAATCGGGTTAAAAATCTTCCAAAAAACGCGTTTTTAGGCCATTTTACGGGTATCGATCAAGTAAATAAACAACGTATGCATAACAAATGGCCATAGGATCAAAAAGTCCAGATCTTAAGACCTTAATTAAGTTGACATATTCAGAATATTCAAGCCCTAGGGGCTGTTTTAAAATCACACTTTTAAATCCATTAAAAAACAACGTTTTTAGCCATTTTTACGCATACAAGATGATCATATGACAACATATGATGGCTCGTGATACCACTATAGGTGATGAGTGAAATAAATAATCATATTACATAAATAAACGCAGCGGATAAACATCACCATACAACGGATCCATAGTGCCATATGATCAATCAAATAGAATAAACACATAAACAAGTGAAATATACCTTTGAAGCGTGATCCGGGAGTCACCTACAATATGTATGTGTCGACTTGTATATAAAACCCCAAGAGATCAATTAGGTTGATCTCCTCTATGTGTATCCACACTACACGTCCTTGATCACCACACGATGCTAGTCTTGGCCCCGTAACAATAATTCTTGCAACAACCTACACTAGATTATATCAAGAAAAGATCAAAAACACAAACCCTAGAGGTGTGTTTGTTTGTGCCGTGACCTAGAGGGGAGGAGAGGAAGGAGGAGAGTTTTAATTATGATTGATAATTGATTTGACCAAATCTCTTTGATCTTATCAATTACTATCTTACATTAAAGCCCCTAAACAAGCTCCATAATCCTCTTTAATCCTTCCATATGGCCGGCCACATTAAGGGCCCACAATGGGCTTGCCCGTTGTTGGCCCAGTCCAAAAACACTAAGTCTAACTTAGTATTTAATGGCCCGTTATCGATCTCGAGTTACGTAGTCGTTTATATATTGTAAATACGATAAATACAATCTATAAAATGGTGTCTCTGTGTATAAGTGTGTGACCCCATAGGCTCACATATGTCTAGCCATATAATTAGTGATTATGACACGAGCATACTCCAACATAAATCTCCTCTTTTCTTTCTAAATCCTTTCCAAAATCCTTTGATCATAGATTCTTAAGCATTGGTTTCCAAGTGATCCAAGCTTCTACCATCCTTGTGCAAAAGAAGAATACTTCTATCAATCAAGACTAGAAGTATTACAACTTAGTATCATCTTGTTACTTAAGTTGTTAGTTTAGTAAAGTTTGTAAATCATTCATTCATTTGTGTATAAGGTGTGTATAGTAGGTGTGAACATAAGTGATTAGATTAGTGTAGTGTGTAAGTAGTGAAGAAGGTGTATAAGTAGTTGTGGTGTAAAGAAGTCATGTAGAAGTTGTAAAGCCGTGGTGTAGAAGTTGTGAAGCCGTGGTGTAGAAGTCGTGAAGCCATAACTTAGAAGTTGTGAAGTCGTCATGTAGAAGTCGTGAAGCCGTAGCTTAGAAGTTGTGAAGTCGTCATGTAGAAGTCGTGAAGCCGTAGCTTAGAAGGTGTGAAGTTGTTGTGTAGAAGTCGTGAAGCCGTAGCTTAGAAGTTGTGAAGTCGTCTTGTAGAAGTCGTGAAGTCGTTGTGTAGAAGTCGTGAAGCTGTAGCTTAGAAGGTGTGAAGTTGTTGTGTAGAAGTCGTGAAGCCGTAGCTTAGAAGTTGTGAAGTCGTCTTGTAGAAGTCGTGAAGCCATTGTGTTGAAGTCGTGAAGCCGTCGTGAAGAAGTCGTGAATAAGTCGTGAACAAGTTGTGATTGAAGTTGTGAGATTGGTTCTAGCTACGATTAGAACTCGACATTTAGCTTTGTGTCGTTAAACCGGTGTAAGCGAAAGTGTGTAAGGTTTTCTCCGCCATAAGGGAGCTTGTTGAAGTAGTGAAGAAAACTCTCGAGCAAGGTGTGCTCGGGGAGTGGAGTAGGGCAAGGAAGGTGTCCTTGTAGCCGAACCACTATAAATCCCTCGTGTCTCGGTTTGATCTTTCCATCTCTTACTTATTTCTTTATATCGTCATTACTTTCATACATATAGGCATATATAACTGTTAGTATTAATTAGAAGTTGATTTCACATAAAGATCAATTTAAAACTCCATTCATAAAAAGAAAACTTTTATAACAAATCTAAAAGGATACACATATAATTAATAATATTGTTCAAGTATCATTTTTCATATAAACTCAAATCTAAGGTTTTAAAAGGAAACAAAGTTTTCATAATAAAATCAAAAAGACGTAAAACTATTCAACCCCCCTTCTAGTTTTCCACAATTGGTATCAAGAGCCACGTCAAACAAGATTTTTAAAATATACTGTATTTTAAAACTTGAATCGATCTATGGAATCGGAAAAATATTTAGAAGGGCAATCTATGCAAAAACCACCGCTATTTAAAAACTATACTTTTCTTGAATGGAAAAATAAATTTGAAAATTATGTGAAATCAATTGATCTAGATCCTTGGCATGTCATTTCGATTGGTGATTTTCAACCAACAAAAACGGTTTTTGAAAGTCAAAATGATTATTTCAAAACAAAGAATGACATAAATAATATAGCTAAAATAATTATTTATAAAACCTTGCCGAAAGTTGAATATGAAAGAATATCCTTCTGTCAAACGGAAAATGATATTTGGAAAAATCTCTTAAACTTTCATCAAGAAAAAAGTCAAGCCAAAGATGAGGAATTTAATCTTGTACATGAATTAGTTGTACTAGAAAATTTAATAGATAAACATTTAGATAAAATAGATACATGTGCTACTAGTTCAAATGTTTTTAATGAAGGTATTAATGACGAAGACTACATGAATCAACTCCGAAGTGAACTCAATCCAAAATCATGGAGTGACACAGACGAAGAAGAAGATTACTATTCGTACTTGTTGATAACGTATGATGCGGTTGCAATGAAGATGAGAAAGTCTCAACAAAAGATGTTATATGCATCAAGGCTTAGACACCAAATGAGTCTAGTACAAGACATGTTCAGGTCAAGCCGCTATGATCTAATAAGGCATTAGAAGTCCGCTATGATATACCGTCATACCTTGATTATCTTGAAGACTCACCTATCATTCACTACTTCGTCTACCATCCTGGATGTTATGAAGAAAAGCTGGATATAAGGTAAGTTCTCCTTTTAAATTTCATGAGTAATTACTTCATGCATATAGTATTGCCTTAGGATATGCTTGGTTTGATAGGTTGCATTGCCTTTACACTTTTAGCTATATTACTTTTACGATTTAATAAATTAGAAACCCTTTAGTTAGCCTTCTAAGTATTAAATGAAGTATTCACTGTCGAACTCATTTAGCCTTCTCAAATTTAAAATGGAAATCTTCTATGTCCACTATTAGAAAACTCTTGGTGATGAAGTGAATTAAGCTAAGTGGATAAATCATTAACATAGAAGTAAGATTAGATTTCTCGCGTTAGAAAACTATGGATGATACAACCTCTTGTAGACTATGGCATCAAGATAGATAAGTATGCGACATCAAACGTGCTAGAGATGTCAGGTTATATTGACTAGAAATTTAGGAACTTAATTAGTGAACCAAGCAAACTTCATATTTGGTATTCTTCGATAGGTAAATTTAGGAAATTAATTTCTTCTAGTAAGAGAATGACTACTGGAGAATCTATTGACTAGAAATTCAATTTGACCTAACGGTTGAATTGCTTCTATGATGGTCGTGTTTAGCCTGAATTGAGCACCACTAGTAATAGTCTCATACTCATTCTCCAACTTGATTACATTATTCTTCCTAAATATACCTAACGATAGTTTACTTTTATGAACTTTGTTTTTCATTAGAGCTTTTCATTCCTAGATTTATGTCATCTTGCATATATTAAATTTCTAGATGTTTACTTGCTCCTATGTGATTTGATTGCATGCCTTCGTAATTATTTGCTTAGTTGTTGAATGCATAGTTATTATAATAATTTTTGTTTTTCTCTAACTATTCTGATATGATGTATTTTTGTATTTAGTCATAATACATGCTTAAATGCCATAGGATATATAGAAAAGGGTAGCATGTGACAATAGACTTAACCAATACCCTTGAGCATGAGATCTTTTATAACCACTATTTTTAAACCCATAACTAATGGGATTTGTTTTTAAATATGCAAAAACTTCACATTTTGGAAAAATGATTTTTCAAAAGATTATGACACCTTTCTATTTAACATGTTTCACCATCCTACCTTTCTTCCAAACTTGTGTCCATAATTACGTGTTTATCAAAACCAAAGATTGGAAAAATATGTTTTCTTTCCTCATAAAAACATTTTGAAATAAAACCAAAACTATTTCATTAAAATATTTTTCACATCCACATAAAAACCTACTCTCAAACATTGTTGAATAATGCCAAAAACACTTATTTAAATCATGCATGGTGATCTCATATTTGTCATCTATATTTATGTATATGACATTTATAAGTAAACTAAATCAAATCTGAAAAACCATAGTTTTCTCATTAAGATCTCGCTTGGTACAAGTCTAGAAGTCCATGCTATCACAATTCCCCATTGCTTTGCACATAGACACTCATTAGGATTCATTAACTTAAACCCATCTCCCTAAAAATCATATTAGGAATTACTTGGTATCATGTTTCTTGTCCATAAATTTATATATATTACTTGCTTAATAAGTAGGTTGCATGCTAGATAGAAGTGCTTAATGTCCTTATGAAACATGCTTTGCATACATAAGTTATTAAATGATAAATTGCCTCAAAGAGATTGGACTTGCTTGAAACTAAACCCAAAAACACAACCTTATCTACAAATTTTTGCCAAAAACCCATTTCCGGCAACCTGAGAATCATCAGATGGGCGGCCCCCTTAATTCATAAGGCGGCCCCTTAATTATTAAGGGGATCAGCCCCTATTTAAGGGGACCGCCATCTGATTGGTCCGGATTATTGTTTTCTCTTTCACTTTTTAGCCCATTTTATCCTACACTTCCCAAAACTCACAAACATGTTTTGTCCTAAACCTCACACCAAAATTTACCTTCCTCAACCACATCATTTCTACACTATAAATACCCCTCTCCATCATTAATGCTCATCCATCCAAACATGTCATCTCCCAACAACCCAAGATCCAAGCCTTCAAGAGTTGCTAAAATCTCCGTAAGGCCCGTTTGGAGACGGAAGCTTGACACTTGTCATAACTCCAACTCAACAAATGATGTTGTTCAAAATCAACCAATACCTAAACCTCATACTCACCCAAATCAACCAACACCTAAGTCTCATGATCATCCAAATGAACCATTTCACAAACATAACCAATCATCCATTCTTACTTCCATAAATACACCTTCATCACACCCACATGAGTCATATGAAGAGCAAGATCAATCCCAAAACAACAATCCCAATCTCATTCACAACACCTCACATCTCATTCAACCTACCAATGTACCATCCAAAACACTCACCACTCTTGGAATACCCTCTTCTTCCACATTTCCATCCTCATCCACTTATGATTACCCAAGCTCACAAATGTCTTCACCACCAAGAGTGTCACCACCACCTCCTACCATCTCACATGTTGCTCCTATGTTACATGTCCAAACATTTATCCCAACCATCAACCACACTCCACCATCATCACCTTCCACCAAACACTTGAAGTTCATTGAAGAACTCAAGGAAGCCCATGAGCTTAGTCTCTTCTTGCTCTACACCTTGCTCAAAGCAACTTAGATAAACCTCCATCTAGCTCTCCATCATCACCCCACAACTTGAGTCAAATTGAGAAACATTTCAACAATTGTCCTTGTTGCATCTTTCTCCAAAAACAAACCATTGCTTTGAATGAGCACCTCACTTGGATTGAGTATCTTCTCATTAAATCTCATCCAACACCCTCACTTGAACAACATCAAAACCCTCAATCAACATCTTCCTCTCCAAACTCTTCACCTCCAATATCTCCACCACCAAACTCTCTAACATCCATGCACCCAAAAACATACCTCCATTAATCCATCATTTTTACCCTCACTTAACCACCTTAATTTCAAACACTCCACCATCAACCATCCAAGCATACTATATGCTTATATTTTCTCAAACAAAATAGTCCAAGTTTTTATGTTGCAAGCAAGTCCGATGGCTCTCTTTGGCAAATTAGAATTTTCTACCTATTGTATGCTCTAAGCATAATAAATGTTGTATTAATGATTATGTTTTCCACATAATCATTTTGAATTAATTTATGTTTTGGTTCATGTCATTAATAGTTGTTTGCTAAGATATTATAATATGTTACATAGTTGCTTGTGTTTCTAATATTTTGATTGCTATGCTATTATATATGCTTGTTCTTCTAATATTTTGATTGCCATGCTATTATACTATGCTATATATATGCTTGTGCTTCTAATATTTTTCTTACAAGTATTCCATATCTCGATTCCTTGGTGCCCTCAAACGAGGGGGAGCACACATCATGGGGGAGTTTTCGCCCCGACAAATTTTGTCTCTGAAATTTGTCGGCATAACCTTTTTGATTCTACAAAAAGGGGAGAAGTGAATAAAAACTCACTAAATACTTGTCCAAAAATAATGTTTTGGATTTACTGAGTTTAAGTTTTGTAATCATCAAAAAGGGGGAGATTGTTGATATAAATAATTCTTAAAAACATTATCAATACTTATTCATATCTCTATGTTTTGATGATCACAAAATGTAAACTCATCAAACATAAACTTATTAAGTAAACAAGTATTTAGTTGGAAATATTCATTTCTACAACTTAATCACTTAAGGTATGAATGAACAAATGCTTAATGCATTATATGATCAAAGGAACATTTTCTTAATCACAAGATTTTTTATAAAATGACCCAAAACATTTTATATCTTTTAGAAAATCATTTTTGGTATTAAATAAAAATGTTTAATCTTTTATAAAATTATGAATTCAAATTTTCAACCAAAAATGGTAAAAATGTTCCAGAAAAACCTTCCCCACAAAAAGACAAATCTGGGCAACGGTCAGATGGGCGGCCCCCTTAAATATACAAGGCGGCCCCCTTAATTTTAAGGGGACCGCCCCCCTATTTAAGGGGACCGCCCCGCTCCTCCAGCTGTCCAGATTTGCCTATAAATACTGGACTTTCCCTGGACTTTTTTCTCACCTTTTTCACCTCAAACCTTCTGTTCTAAATCTCCTCTTTTCTTTCTAAATCCTTTCCAAAATCCTTTGATCATAGATTCTTAAGCATTGGTTTCCAAGTGATCCAAGCTTCTACCATCCTTGTGCAAAAGAAGAATACTTCTATCAATCAAGACTAGAAGTATTACAACTTAGTATCATCTTGTTACTTAAGTTGTTAGTTTAGTAAAGTTTGTAAATCATTCATTCATTTGTGTATAAGGTGTGTATAGTAGGTGTGAACATAAGTGATTAGATTAGTGTAGTGTGTAAGTAGTGAAGAAGGTGTATAAGTAGTTGTGGTGTAAAGAAGTCATGTAGAAGTTGTAAAGCCGTGGTGTAGAAGTTGTGAAGCCGTGGTGTAGAAGTCGTGAAGCCATAACTTAGAAGTTGTGAAGTCGTCATGTAGAAGTCGTGAAGCCGTAGCTTAGAAGTTGTGAAGTCGTCATGTAGAAGTCGTGAAGCCGTAGCTTAGAAGGTGTGAAGTTGTTGTGTAGAAGTCGTGAAGCCGTAGCTTAGAAGTTGTGAAGTCGTCTTGTAGAAGTCGTGAAGTCGTTGTGTAGAAGTCGTGAAGCTGTAGCTTAGAAGGTGTGAAGTTGTTGTGTAGAAGTCGTGAAGCCGTAGCTTAGAAGTTGTGAAGTTGTCTTATAGAAGTCGTGAAGCCGTTGTGTTGAAGTCGTGAAGCCGTCGTGTAGAAGTCGTGAATAAGTCGTGAACAAGTTGTGATTGAAGTTGTGAGATTGGTTCTAGCTACGATTAGAACTCGACATTTAGCTTTGTGTCGTTAAACCGGTGTAAGCGAAAGTGTGTAAGGTTTTCTCCGCCATAAGGGAGCTTGTTGAAGTAGTGAAGAAAACTCTCGAGCAAGGTGTGCTCGGGGAGTGGAGTAGGGCAAGGAAGGTGTCCTTGTAGCCGAACCACTATAAATCCCTCGTGTCTCGGTTTGATCTTTCCATCTCTTACTTATTTCTTTATATCGTCATTACTTTCATACATATAGGCATATACAACTGTTAGTATTAATTAGAAGTTGATTTCACATAAAGATCAATTTAAAACTCCATTCATAAAAAGAAAACTTTTATAACAAATCTAAAAGGATACACATATAATTAATAATATTGTTCAAGTATCATTTTTCATATAAACTTAAATCTATGGTTTTAAAAGGAAACAAAGTTTTCATAATAAAATCAAAAAGACGTAAAACTATTCAACCCCCCTTCTAGTTTTCCACATTCTCAAAGGTTATCTTATGAGCGCCTACAGTGGAAACTTAATGGTCCAAACTTCGCAGGTCAAAGTTAGATGTACTACAAGTCGCAGCCTGGTCTCTGATACCATAATTGTAACACCCCAACCCGATAAGGGTAGAAGTATTTCGTTATGGTGACATATCAAAGCAAACACAAGCATACATCTCAAGTAATACAAATGAATTCTAAAGGTTACAAAGGAAAAATCCGAAGTACAAGGTTACAAATGAGAACAATAACAAAATACTAAGTCTGAAATGCAAATCTCTTCTAGTCATCTCTAAATCGAGGGTAGCAAATCTAAGTATTGTCTTCTAAGTCTAAGGAACTCTCCACCCATAACCCAGCTTCCAACTAAAACCTGCCGCAGGAAAAGAAATGCGGTTGAGCTTCAAAAGCCCAGTGAACAGATATATATATATATATATATATATATAAACGAAAATCGAAAGCAAAATGAACGAACATATATAGTATGGTACAATGGGGAAAGCATAAGGTATAAATAATGGAATTAAGTAAGAAAGGGTCAGTAATCCACCACGAGCCCGAACACAAATCAAATATAGTAACCATGGAGTAGCTAGCTCCCGAACTTGTGAAAGACATGGATTGCACCCATGCATCAATCACCGAACATATCATATAATATAACAGATACAGATACAGATCAAATCTAGGATGCATCCATACGCCCCTGCATCCATACAGACATGGTTTGAAAATTAAAAATCAAAAACACGGACTGATTTTCCAGATATCCGAATTCAGTTTTGAATCTTGAACTTGAAAAATCAAAAAGTATACCTTCCAGACCTCTAAAAATTACAAGGCTTATATATTCAAAAAGCTCTTTTCTTAAACTTAATTTTAGACCCAAGAAACACTCAAAAACACGTTACCATCATCAAGATAGACCTTTCTCAATTCGACCTAATATTTCTGGACAGTAAAATAGGGTGCATAATTTTATGTTTAACATTCTAATTATTTATCTATTGGTACAAAGCGATTATGTATGATATAAAACAACCATAGGTCGACTCATATATGTGTTAATATGTACATAACAATTGAATCAATAATAGTTTACATAGGTCGATTATATTAGGGTTTTTAGAGTCGTTATTTTATGTGAGTTGCTTATGATCTTATGCAGCTTGATTTATTATCTTATGAGTATTAAAAACGACAATGTTAGGAATTATTAGAATATATTTATTTTTCATTCCAGTTGGTAGTTATATTCATTCCTGCTGGTAGTTATGGTTCCTGCTGTAGTTGGTTCCTGCTGGTAGTTCATTTTGTTTTTGTTGTTTAGTTAGTCATTGCTGCGGGTTATCCCGTATGTTTAGAATGTTTGTTAGAGTTATTTTTAGAAGAGATAGTGTATATCTCTTTACACGCTTTGTTTTGAGCTGTATTAGGGTTTCTTATTCTATAAAAGAAACCTGCAGCTAGGGTTTATGCAGGCTTATCAAAAACATTATCATTAGTGAAAAAAATGATCCATAGAGGATCAAAGTATTATAGTTATTCATTCTTCTTTAACTCTTGTGTTTAGTTTCCGCCTGAATACAAGTTTAATTCATAGAGATTCTCTTAGACTGTTTGTGTTTATATAAACGGTCTACCAAGCTCATAAGATCTATCAAGGTGCACGATCCTACAAGTGGTATCAGAGCCTGGTGAGGATCTCTGACAAAGAAGAAAAAGTTCTCTAAACAATCTCTTAAACCCTTTTTCAATGGAAGGCGACAATCCTGAAAATTCTGTCATCAATAATGAAAAACCTGAAACTTCACAAGTCCAACAACAAATAGTCACAACCACTGTGTCTAACAGTAATGCTAAATTCCCATACCTCAAGAAAGATGAGTACGAGATTTGGGCTATGAAGATGGAGTACTGGATCTCAAACAGTGATCATAACCTATGGAATGTGATCCTGAAAGGGAACGGCATGAAGAGAACAGGAAGGGATGAGAAAGGCAACATCACTATTCTTCCACCTATGTCTGCAGAAGAGCATATTGCTCTTCAAAGGGAGACCAAAGCAAGAACTCTTTTGCTTCAGGCTCTCCCAGAAGATCATATGGGTGACTTTCATCACCTGGATGATGCTAGGGAAATCTGGCGTGCTATAAAAGCTAGATTTGGAGGGAATGATGAGTCCAAAAAGATGAGGAAGTCCATGCTCAAGCAGGAGTTCCAGGAGTTCAGGATCTCTGAGGCTGAAGGGATTCACAAAGGTTATGACAGGTTTCAAAAGATCCTGAGCCAACTCAACCAGTTGCAGGCCAAGCCAGACAATGAAGACTGCAACACCAAGTTTTTGAGGGCTCTGCCTCCCTCCTGGTCTCAGGTTTCCATCACCCTTAAGGCAAGAGGTGGGCTCGATTTCATGAGTTTTGATGATCTTTACAACAAGCTCAAGACCCTTGAAATTGACATCAAAGGGTATTCAACCTACTCATCTCACACTCCATCTAATACTGCATTTGTTAGTGCTACCAGTACTAACAAGGACTCATATGGTGGTAGCCCAACTCCCTCTTCTTCATCTGTTTCCTATTCCCCTGCTACACCTAGAACACAGCCAAGATCTGGCAATGTGGTTGAGGAGGTCCTTCATTCATTTGTTGCTGATAGTACACCAAAACAGCAGCTTACTTATGAAGATTTTGACCAGATTGATCAACTGGATCTGGAAGAGATGGACATCAAGTGGCAGTTTGCTATGCTGTCAGTGAGTGCCAACAGATTTGAGAAGAAGGCAGGGAGGAGGATCAAATTCGATGGACAGGAAGGAGCAAGGTTTGACAAAAGGAAGGTGACATGCTACAAATGCTCACAACCAGTTCACTTTTCTAGAGAATGCCCAGATAAGAAGGTGGATGACAAAACAAGGTATTCTGCTTTCAAGATTCAAGAATTGGAGTCAGAAGATCCCAAAGCCTTGTTGTCTGTGGATTCCATGCTGGATTGGGAACAACATGAGGTAGCTGATGCAGTAAGAGGAGCTGCAAAGAACTATGGGATGATAGTTGGAGCTGGAAAGAAGGCACAAGTGGCTGAGGATTTTGCTTTGATGGGCTACCCATCTCAGGTACAAAATTGTCCATTTGGTTGTGATGTTAAATATGCTTAACTGAAAAAGGAATTTGATTATATAGAGCTACAATATAAAGAATTGTTTATTAGGGTTTTTAGAGTCGTTATTTTTTGTGAGTTGCTTATGATCTTATGCAGCTTGATCTATTATCTTATGAGTATTAAAAACGACAAGAACATCAAAGAAACGAAACAAGAATCAAGAGAATAAGATTGAATTGAACAAGGATGATACAATTACCCTCGTAGCGTGATCAAAGGAGAAGGACAAAGGATCGAACACCCACAGAATTTCCAGCCGAAAAACTTAGCCAAGAACCCTTCGAATGGACTGCCAAGGAACCCACGATCACTCACCACTTGAACCAGGAAACCACACGCCTAATTCACCAAGTATAGACCACAAAAGAACCTCCTTTTTGCTGCTGTGAATCGACAGGAAAGAAGGGAAAGAAGCAGCAGCCGAATGGTTGTAGTTTTTAGGGTTTGCAAGTGAGGAAAAAAAATAAAAGGTTCGGTATGTAGAGGATGGGTATAAACCGTGTATATTGATTAGGTTATACATGGAAGGTCCTAATTTTGTGGGATTGGTATCAATCACAATTTAATGTACGATTATCTCTTTTATTTATCCTTAGCCAAATTTTTATACTAGACACATTAAAATGTCGCCCAACATAGAATAGATGTGTATTTGTTTTGTGATTCTTAAATTGTAATGTAAAGTTTTATTAGTTTAAATTATTAGGTAACCTAGGATTTAATTACTTTAGGTTAAGTTCAATTTATATGTCTTTTGTATGGTTTTCTATATTCTTAAAATTTTAAAATTAGAGGGGTAATTTGGGCATTTCAGATTATGATAATTTTAGGGTTTTACAATTGCCCTTCTAGATATTTGTCGGAATCCATTGCTCGATTCAAGTTTTTAAATACAATTTACTTTAAAATCTTGACTGACGTGGCTGCTGATACCAATTGTGGAAAACTAGAAGGAGGGTTGAATAGTTTTACCAGTTTTTAAATCTTCTTAAAAACTTTACTTTTGAAAAACTTTGATTCGAATCATTTGTGTAATCAATCAACACCAATATGAACATGATCCCTCGCGAACGCACTATTAAATAAATGCAGACAGCGGATACGCGTGAATAATTACAAATTACCCCTTTGTGAAAAAGGATACTTGCAAAAACTCACGTTCGTGTGTAGTGTGAAGACAGGTAAGTAATTACCCGAATCGTTTCCCAACGAGGTGTGAATAGGCAAACTGTGGAAAGTTAGGATTAGAGTGACTGATGTGATTTAGATATTTTTTATTTTGCTTTTTTAATAATTCTAAATAACAAATGATAAACAATTTATACAAAAGAAAATTAAACGCGAATTAATTAAACTAAAAACGCGTAACAGGAAATCTAAAATGGGACAAAAACTGAAATATATGAAATCTAAAACCTAAAAATGTAAAATTACTTAAAACTTATTTTAAAACTAAAATTATATTTTTTACACTTTTTATCTATTTATTATTAATTATTTATTATTTAATAATTATTTAAAAATAATTTAAATTATAATAAATACTAAATAAACAAAGAAAATTCTAAAACTTTTTCTATAAATATTATTAAGTAAAAAGAAGCTAAGAAAATTATAAAAATGAAAATTACTTAATTAAAAATTTAAAAAGATAAATTCTATTAAATAGAAGCTATCACTTATTTTTTATTTTGTTTTTCTTAAGGTCTAAAAATGTGATTATATTTTTCCTAGATTAAAAATGACAAAAGAAAATTATGAAAATTAGAATTATATTTTTCTGATTATTATTTTATTTATTATGATTTAATTACTATTATAAACTAATTAAAAAGATTAAAAATATTAAATGACTTAGGAAAAATCTAAAAAATTCAGGATAAGTCTAAATTAATATTTAAAAGCTATGAAAAATAAAATCAAAAGTTATCTAAGCCCAATAAGCAGATTTGGGCAGATAAGCAGTATGCAAATAAGCCCAAAATAAGCTAAAAAGCTAGAAAAATAACCAAATGATCAGGACAGGCTTAATACACTATTAGAAGCTTAAAACAACTAGAAAACACAAATAAGTACAAGTAAATAGCAAGATAAGCAGTAGAACAGTAGGCTAGGCTTATGCAGAAAATTCAGGAAAACAGCCCAACTTGCAGACAGATTAAGCACACTAAATAAGCTGAGAAGCAAAATATTATGGGGGCAAAAGCTAGCCTGTACTATGAGCTATCTTAAAAACTAAAAAGCCCTATCACAAACACCTCAATTGAAGCCCAATTTGGCCCTAGATCAGCAATCAGAATCTGGGTTTAAACCTGATGATTTTGACTTTTGCAGTAAAACACAAAAGTTGACTTTGGTGAGTTTTGATTGGTTCTAATTAACTGAATAAGTTATAATAAGCTATTTTAAGACTAGAATAAGTAACTTTAACAACTATTTAACTGATTTGAGTGATTATGGATCTAAAATCTTAACAGTGAATGAAAAACTAAAATTGCAAAGAGATTTTGACTAAAGTCCAAAAGAGACTTGGTTTTTATGGTTTGTATGAGTTATCAGGACCTAATGAATCATGTATGAACCAAAAACAATAACCAAATCCCACTGGAACTCAGTGGGATTCCTTAAACCAAACACACCTTTAAGTTCATGAAAATGTGATTTTTCAAGTGAATCACTGAGTTTAACCATGAAACTGGATTACAAGGTTGTATTATGATGGTATGAACTTATTTGAGCACAAAAGCATCACTGATAACAACTAAACACCATTAATTACTGTTATGCTAAAATGGCAGTGAAAATGAAAATTTGAGCAACAAAGGATTCTAGTGAACAAACAGGAAATGTAAAGTAATAAACTCACTAACATATACCAAATAAGCATCAAAGCACAAAGATAAGTAGCTAATAAGTACTTGAACAGTAATAAGCAAAAATGCATAAAATGCCTTACAAAAGCTTCCAAGTGCACAACTGAGAACCAAGGCCAAAGAACACTTCCTATAGCTTCCCAAGAAGCAACTAACCCAGGGCCATCCCTGACATACCCTGCTCCAAGCTTCATCTTTCATCTATACTGATTTTTGATTTTCTTGCTATTTATTTAGTATTTTTGGTATTTTTTAGTTTTTTGATTAGAAATTGATTGAAAATGCTAAGGAAGCTTATAAAAGCTTATTAATGACTTATGTGAGCTCAAATAACCAGTAAACAACAACTTTTACAACATCAAAGCTAAAATGAGATTTTCAAGTGAAAATTGCAAATTGTGAATTATGTAAAGATAACTAGGAATTAATGTTAAAGAAACTTAATATTACACTAAAAACATTGATTACAACCTGTTTAAAATGAATTTAACAACTGGAAAGGAAAATTACACTAAGTCGACATGCTAAATTACTCTACTAAACTACATATCTTTTTTCTCTGCTTCTTCTCTCTTTTTATATCAACCCAAAGACTTCATCTCTCTCCTCTGATCAAATCCCACCTATCCATGTGTCTTGAATTAATCCCAATCGTCCAATTAGATTTTTGGCGGGAAACGTGTAAAGTGGGTAAAACTGCAACTGGGCTTGTGGGGATGCATTAAATGCTTCTGACTGATAGGAGAGGTGTATTGGGAAGGAGGGGGTGGTTGAGTTGATGGGGGGCAGAGAAACCATGGGCTATGGTGGTATTGGTTATGGCGGTAAATGGGGAAGAAGAAGACGGGTCAAACTTTTGTTTGACCCTGATATTAAAATAAGGGTGAGTGGGCCGGGTTTTATATATAAAAGAAGTTGGGCCTGGTCATAGGGTTTAGGTATTGGGCTAGGATTTGGGTTTATTATTTAGTGTATGGGTTGGGTTATTTAAATAAAGGTCCGGTTTGGTTTGTAGTTTAATCACAAGGACCACTTTTGTATTTTCCGAATTGTTGAAGGGTGTGAGTTGTCAACTTTCCAAAGGTTATCCAAGGGGTATAATTTGTAAATTGTGAATAGTACAAGGGCCATAGATGTAATTTTCCATTTTTGAATGCCCAGGGACTATTTTTGCCATTTGTCAAACTTGAGGGACCAATCTTGTAATTTCTTCAATCTTTTCACCCAAGGACCAATTGTGACAACTTGTGAACTCCAAGGACCTTTGTTGACTTTATCTTTCAAAATAAACCTTCAGGGACTAATTCTGCCAATTTATGAAACTTCAGGGACTGAAAATGACAATTATGCAAACTTTGTTCGTTTTTCACTTGTTTTCAATCTTTTTGTTCCTGAATCATATAAAAACACATTTTATGATATTTTCTGTATTATTTGAATTTTCAAAGTGTTTTTGGCTGTTTATGTGGGTTTACACAAGGTAAATATATGTGTATTTAGACACATATCAGAACACTACATTTAACTATCTAATATAAATAATGAATGTAAGGAAAAGAGATGAAAAGATCAAACCGGGACAAAGAGATTTATAGTGGTTCGGTCACGAAGCTCTTCTTCGCCCTACTCCACTCCCTGAGTACCACACTCGAGAGTTTCAAGCACTATGTCAACAAACCTTCCTTCAGGCGGAGAAAACCGTACAACGTCGCTTATCCTATTTTCCGACACTAAGCTAAATGTCGAGTGCTAATCTTAGCTAGCACCAATCTACCACGATCCACTTGATCCTTTCTACTTCACACAATCAACACCCTTGACTCGATCTACCCGATCTACCCTTGATCCACTTGATCAATACACTAGCCCACAAGCTACAAGAGATCTCCAAGATCTCGACAAGATCACAATGATCAACCCTCACTTGACTCAATCTACCCTATCTATACTTGATCAACTTGATCAACACACTAGCTCACAAGCTACAAGAGATATTCAATATCTCTATAAGATCACAATGATCTTCTCACAAACTCTCAAAAGAATAATGAACTTGATGTATACAAAGATACAACAAGTATGTAACAAGTGTTACAAGTGCTCTAACTACAACTACAACACTTTGTATCTTCTTGGATACATTGTGTTCTTCTCTTGCACTAGAAGAGGAATGAAGAGGATCACTTGGATGGATGATTGGATCACTCTTTAAACAAAAGAAAACTAAACTAAATGATCAAGAAGAAAAGATGTGATGAGAGTATTTAACTCAGAAAGTTCTGTTGAAAAAGGATGCTCAAAAACTGTGAAGAGGGCTGGTATTTATAGGCAGAAAAATTCTAGCCGTTACAGGTACACGGTACCACTAAATTTAGTGGTACCGTGCCAGACAAAAACGCTCCTCTTTTTTTCTTTAGTGGTGAAAACTTATTTGGGGAAGTTTGGAGCTGATTTTGGGGGGGAAAATCGCTGTTATGTTATTTGAACTTATTTTTCCAATAAAACATTTCTTAATTATTCAAAAATAACTTGTAAAGTATATTTTTGAAAAAATGTTTTGTCACATTAAAAATGTGAAGTTTTAAACACAAATTCACTTCTTTGATCATTTGTCAAGTTGTAAATTTGTTTGTGCATACCTAGAGTGATTTGCGTAGAAATGGGATCTTTCGACTAAAAACTTGTTTGCGTTAATTTTAACGTAACGTGTTTTCACATTTTGTCATCCTCAAAACGTGAAGTTATCGAAAGATATAAATAACATTTTTAGAACATTATTTGCATCAATAATTTAGAAACATAGGTGGACGCACATGCTCAACTATCCTCCTTCTTTGATGTTCTTACCTTTTAGGATCTTTCTTAAAATACTTTTATATCAACCCTAAAAACCGTAAGTTATATTCTTCTGAAATACATATTTTGAGGAATAAGTTCTTCTGGTCAAACCTTATCAAACTTTCATTGCGAAATGCCAATCGTAAATTTTTATAAAAAATTATCTTACCCATACCACGATTGAAAACCTGATTTTACAAACTTATAAAATCTTTTGAAACTGTGACATCTTACGTAGCCGTAAATTCCCAACAAAGAAAATTGTAATGCTTGGAAAGTTATTTTGGTCAAACACCGTGTAAACACTTACCCAAATAAAATTTTCAAACAAAAATTTCATCTATTCTTCTGAAGAGGAAAACACACAACTTCGAAACAAAAATCTTGAAGACCATTCATCACAACATTTTTACCACCTTACATGTATCAAGTTGAATTTTTGTGTCACTAGAATATGGCCCATATATTGGATTAAGACCGTGAGGATTTGAGAAGAGACCACGCTGACAAAATCGTGGAACATCGTGTAATTAAAGACTTAAACTGTTTCCTCCTGTTAAACTTACTTCAGGGTTCATTGTACCTCACCAAATCATCAGTAAGGAGACAACTTATGGTAGACCATCCAAGTATCCTCCCACAGGCAAGGAGAAACCCTTAAAGCAACCTAGTGAGACCCGAATATGGTACTAGTACCATCACCTTTTCGCCAACACCGTTCCGATAGATAACTTGAACTAAATCACGAGGACGCGATTCCTTTTTAGGGGTATGTGATGTAACAACCGACGATTTTTCAAAACTTATTTTATGAGCCAAAATAATTATTTTTTATTTCCTTTAGCTTTTAAATTTCCCTGAACTTGTTTGGGCTTGAAAAACAGTGGATATCTTATTAAAACGTGAGCGTTATTCATTTATCAAGCCGGCACAACCTAAAACACACGAAACGAATCAATTTATTAAATAAATTAACTCTGAGAAAGTTATAAGTATTTATACTCATTTTCATCTGAAAAATTATTTCGGGAACAATGTCGCAAGTTTCATAATTTTTCGAGTATGTTTGGTACGTCGAATGAGTCCCACAGTGTTTATGGCAAAAGTTTTACCCAGTTGGCAATTTCTACCCCCGCGCCCAAGTTACACCGCCGCCCACCCCCCCCCCACTAGTTTCCTTTGTCCAGGTTTAGCCCCTCATGGGGTATAAATAGGGCACTTTTAGGGTTTTCTTACTATTATAGCCACCCTCACCGGAGTTACTGTTCCGGTGCCGTCACCAAAATCCGGCCAATTTCCGGCCACCCCAAAAATTACCACCGCCGCATAAATCTTTCTCCCCACTCCATTTCTGGAGCTTATAAAGGCCATAAGAGATCGTTTGGGTTGTTTTGGAGCTCCACCGTCGCACACCACCACAAGCCGCCATTCACCACCACCTCCTTTTTCTCCTCTCTCGCGTTGGTAAGACACACGCGCCTCATTTCTTTATCTCTTTCATTTTTATTCAAACCCTAATCGGTTTAATATAAACCTTAAACGATTTCTAATTAAAACTAAACAAAACAAAGGTTTTCTACATAAACTCGTGTGGATCTAATGATTTAATGCGTAACTCGGTTGACTCGTCACTGAGTCACTTGACTCGCCCGAGTCAACTCACGAGTTGAGTTGACTCGTGGCCATATATGTTTATTTTGCGTTTATTTCATTATTTGTGAGATTATAATCGTCCTTGTGAATTTATTTCCGCTGTTTGAAATTTATTCAGTTGTGTTTTGTGTTAACCGATTGGTATTGGTGTCGAATAGTGGTGAGTCGTGACTCATGGGAGTCACGGCTTGATGTTCTTGTGTTACCCGAGGCATGTTACTTATTATTAATTTGATTATTTCGACATATATTTGCTGGGATGATTGTTATATTCTGGTGTTTGGCATGTTGTTATTGGTGATTTGTGTTAGCCGAGAGTGGTTAGGCTTGGATAGGGTGAGCCGTGACTCAAGGGAGTCACGGCATAGTGATGGTTTGATTTAAATGGTTTTGTGATCGAGTCACGACATAGATTAGTTATGAGTCATATTTGAGTTTTCTTTGTGTACGTGGTTATTGAATCCATGAGTTAAGGATATCGTTATTGTTGTTGTAGTCGTATTGCTTAAATTTCAGTTTGGAGTTATGCGTTTGGTTTGGGATACACCCTCGTAAGGGTTGTTTTGCTGGTGTGATTGGTGTGGAACAACCACTAGGGTCGTCTTGGTTTATTTGTGGATTAACGACGCACCAAGGGGTGTGCTCGTAATGTGTACCCACGATACAACTCATATTGTGGGGGACTTGGCTGTTTTGTTACTTATTTGGTCTTGGCTCAACATACCCACATAGGGTATCGAATGTGTTCGTTTATTTCTGTCTCGATCTAACGTCAAGACACCAAAGAGGTGTGGTATTCGTGTTGCATTCTCGCGACTGCGTTTGTGTGTTTGCTTGGTTGGTTTGGTGTCCAAAGTGTTTGTTTGAAAATTTGCTTAACGACAATGGTATGTGATCCGCCCGAAAACAACACTAATAATTAAACAAATGCAGTCTCAGAACGAATGCTCGTGTGTAGTGTGAAACCAGGCAAGTGATCACCTGGGTCGTTTCCCAACGAGGTGTGAATGGAAAACTGTGAAAAGCTAGGATTAGAGTGATTTGATGAATCAGATATTTGATTTTGCTTTTGATTAATTCTAATAAATAATTTAAAACAGATATGCACAAGAAAATAAAACGCGAATAAATTAAACTAAAATGCGTAACGGAAAAGCTAAAACTAGACAAAAACTAAAATTTATGAAATTTAAAACCTAAAAATGTAAAATTACTTAAAACTTATTTAAAAACTTAAATTATATTTTTCTACACTTTTTATTTAATTGTTATTAATTATTTATTTATTTAATTACTTATTAAACTATTTAAATTTATAAAAAATACTAAATGAACTAAGAAAATTCTAAAACTTTTTCTAAAAATATTATAAGATAATAAAAAGCTAAGAAAATTATAAAAATGAAAATTACTTAATTAAAATTTAAAAAAATAAATTCTATTAAATAGAAGCTATCACTTTATTTCTATTTTTGATTTTCTTAAGGTCTAAAAATATAATTATATTTTTCCTGGATTAAAATTAACAAAAGAAAATTATGAAAATTAGATTTATATTTTTCTGATTAATATTCTATTTATTATGATTTAATTACTATTAGAAACTAATAAAAAAGATTAAAAATAGTAAATGACTTAGGAAAATTATGAAAAATTACAGATAGATCTAAAATATTATTAAAAAGATAGGAAAAATAAAAGGAAAAGTTTAATAAGCCATATAGGCTGATTTGGGCAGATAAGCAGTTTGTGAATAAGCCCAAAATAAGCTAATAAGCTAGGAAAATTGACCAAATGATCAGGACAAGTTTAAACAACTACTATAAGCATAAAATGACTTATAAACACAAATAAGCACTGTGAATTAAGCAAAATAAGCACTTGGCTGTTGCAAAACTAGTGCAGAAAATCAAGAAAATAAGCAAACTTGCAGACTAGAATAAGCAGATAAATAAGCAATAAAGATGGAATATTATGGGGGAAAAACATAGCTTATACTATGGGCTATCTAAAAAACATAAAAGCCCTATCAATAACATCCCAATTGGGGTCCAATTGGAGCCTAGATCAGCACCCTCAGCTGCTTAGTCTGCTGTATATGCAGAATCTGTGCAGAATTGCACAGCACCAAAGGAAACCTATCCAACTCTATTTGTTCTATCTAAATGGACTATTTGCTACTCAGAACAGCCAAGAAAAAGGTCAAAACAAGCTTGTGGCTTATAATGACTGATTAGAGCTTTTCACAGCCTAAAAATTGCACAGATGGCACAAATATGGATTTTCTATATATATTGCTAATCAAAACTTGGAAACAGCTTAATTACACACCATAAGGTTCAATCAAAACTAAGCAAGAAGCAAATGAACAGTAGGGGCTTGTTTGGCCCTTGAAACTGCCTTTGCCAAACACTCCTTTCCAAGGAATGTTTGGTTTTTGATCTAGCTCAGGCTGTTCAAACTAATGATTAATGATGAACTAAGCTTGGTCTGACTTATTTAAGAACTAATAAGCAATAAAATCTGGAAAAACAGCTTATTAATAAGCTATTGCTATTTTTGAGTTTTTTAACTGTTTTTAAGTAAATTAAAACAAAGCTATATAAAACTGATTAGACTAATTAAATATGATCTTAAACTACTAACAAGCAAGAAAAAATAAAGATAAGCTAAAAATAAGCACTTATACAGTGATATGGATAAATATGCAAAAAATTAGAAAAAGCTTACAACTGTCAAAGGCTTTTAGAACAAGAACCAAGGATCAAAAACTACTCCTAGCTTGTTGTCAACAAGCTAGGAACCAGAAAAGCCATCCAGTTTAGCTTATAACCCCAAGAAAAAGCTTATTACCCCTTTAGTTGACTTTTGTTGACTTTCTCTCATTTCTTGAATTAGAACAGAATAAAAACTAAATAAGCTTACCACAAGCTATAATAAGCTTGCATAAACTCATATAAAGGGTATGTGGAGTTTTTGCTTGATTCAAACTACTATGGTATTTAATACGAATTAACAAGATAATTGAAAACTTGGAATTTTATTGCTACTTAATATGATTACAATACAGAAGTAAAATATTGCTTAAACTAAACCTAAATTACAACTAATAACATGAAATAGAACTGAAATAACATTACACTAATTTCTACACTAATTTTGTCCTAAACTACTTGACAAGTTCTTCATTTGGCCTTCTCTTCTTTAAATAGCAATCCCAATTGACTCCTTGATTGATTCCGAGCTAATCCCACCCATCCAATTGTTCTGAAGTGATCTCAATCGTCCATGGCATTTTTGGCGGGAAAACAGGACATGTGGCGTTTTAACTTTTTACTGAGTCATGTGGGCAAGTGGGTTTAGTAAAGAGATAAGGAGGGGGGTTGAGGTGGATTGTCAGGGGTGAGGTGTTGGGTGGTTTTGTTTGATAAGGTGGGTGATGGTGGTTTTGTTTTTGTGTCAGTGAGAGTGGGAGGGAAGGAGACGGGTCAAACATATGTTTGACCCTGATATTTAGCAAAAATTGAGTGGGCCGGGTTTAGTTTTATTTTGGGATTGGGCTTGGATTAATTGGATTGGGTAGTGGGTTAGGTTATTTGGGTTGGGTTATTATTAATAAAGGGTTGGGTTTAATTTAGATAGGATCCGGATTTTGGTTTTAATTAAACACAAGGACCTATCTTGTAATATTCTGAAAGTATAGGGGCCTGATTTGGCAAGTTTCCAAAGTATCTTCAAGGACCTAACCTGCCAAATATGATAAATCAAAGACCATAAATGTAATTATTTTCCATTTTAAATTTCCAAGGACCATTTGTGTCAATTTTGAAACTTTAGGGACCTAAGTTGACATTTTTGCAATTTAAACTTTCAAGGACTAAGTTTGACAACTAAAGAATCCCTAAGGACCTTAAATGACTTTTTACATGATTTGAACATCCCGGGACTAGTTTTGCCATTTTGTGAAAGATCAGGGACTGAAACTGTAAATTATGTGTATTTTGCATGTTTTTCATCAGTTTTTAATCCTTTTGCATTTGTAACACATAAAAACACAATTTAATGATATTTCCTGTATTATTTGACTTTCAAAGTGTTTTTGGCAGTTTATGTGGGTTTAACAATATAAAATATATGTGTAATTAGACACATATCAGTATGCGTCTATTGCTAAATGGACTCACAAACCCAACAATTAAAAGATGTAATTTTTGTTTTGTGTTAACGGGCTAGCAATCCCATGAGTTAAAGAGTGTGTTGGCTTGTTTGTCTAATGGGCTCAACAGCCCATAAGTTTAATTAGGGTGCGTTTGGTTGTTCTTTGGGCCGGAGCCCATCACCATAATATGAGTGTGTTTGGTTTGATAAATAAGAGTAATTGATTTATTTTGGGTTGTGTATGAATTGATTTCATTTGCATTATTCATTTAACCTCATACTAAGTTAATCTTTATTTTGTTTTTTTTTTTTTTTTTTTTTTTTTTTTGTGATCGATGATGACGTTGGATGCTATTGGAGTACATGGGGATTTTTGACACCGATTCACTATATTGTAAAATGTTGTAATAGTTTAGTCATTTAAATATTGTTTGTAATCGTTATTGGATTTACGGTATTAGTATAGGATTTATTGTATGATTTGAGACAAGGGACGGAAGAATATATTAGACTCGTTGAGCTTAATATATTTGGACACGAACAGACACAAATTATCCGATAAGCCGAAAACTAATATATACGCGAATGATAACGGTATAAGAACTTTATTAAAACTTATAAAAACTTAATAATAAAACCTGATTACAATTAATCACGATAATTCGGGAACGTAATATAAACGGAAAGTGTTATGTCAAGATTTATAAAACCTTTCAACCTTATAAACATACAAACTTGTCAAACAATTCTTATAAAGATTATATAAATCGGTTTTAGTCAAACTTATACAAAGTTACATTTTTGGATACGGGGTAAACATCCAACTTATTCATCGACTTATCTTTAGTCTCATATTCATTCGATATTGTTTATTCGTTCCTTTTTTATTCTATTCGTTTTGGCGTGAGTTACCATTTGATTGTACATCTTACGACTTCTACCCGAGAACGTTTTACTACTTTTTCATTCATTTCTTTTGAATTGTTTGATTGTATTTCGTCGACTTTTACCATTTTAACGCAATTTAATCTTGAAACGATATTTTCCCAAAAACCACACGAGATACTGATGAAGCGAAAAGTGTACCGCTTTTAAGGGGTCATTTAAGCCTTAAATCGTATTTATTTGATCAAATATTGCCCTAAATCGTTCCTTTTGTCATTTTAGGTACTTTTGAGGAGAAATCTGGAAAAGGAGGCATTTTGGACGTTTTTGGAGCGTTAAAGTGAAGAAAACGGCAAAGTCTCAAGAATCGGCTAAAAGTTACTCTTGACGGCGTCAAGATTTACTCTAGACGGCGTCATGCCTTGGCAAGAAAAGTTGGATGTGAAATTTACTCATGACGGGCCAGTGAAAATAGCATGTGAATTCTGACGGCGTCACGCTTTAACTTGATCGAGGGCGTCACGGCTTAAATCATAAGGGGACGGCGTCACGTTCATGGTTAGACGGCGTCAAGCCTTGATAAGCCAGAATGGATTTTTGAAGAGCTAAAGAGGGACGGCGTCAAGAAGGTCATCCGGGAACCCTAAAAGCGGCGAGGTGACGGCGTCACAATCCATAAGGTGACGCCGTCAGATCCAAAAATCTATATATAGTTTTCTAATTTTTTGTCATTAGGGAGAGCTTAGTGTGTGGAATTTTGGGAGAAAACCCTAGGACGAATTCAGCTACTTTTTCAGGGCTTTTTGCCTTGAGATCTTCCATGTTTCATTGAAAGATAAGTTATCAATTAATCATTCAATATGTCTATGTGTTGTTTGATTCTATCTTATTCTTGTCTTTTGTTTAACATGTTAGGCTAAATTTATCTTGTGTTTGCTTAGATCTAATGAAACTTAGCTATTGATTATTGGTTGTTAGTGTGTTGTTAGTTGTATTGGATGATTGTTTATCTATGTTAGGCTTAAGAAAACTGGCTAACTTCCTATTCGGTAACTTGCTTGAACGTCTTAAGAAACATGAACCAAACGCGTACTAAAGGTTTTTATGGTTGTATTTAATGCACAAGCGAATTCTAGTGATCCCATGTTAGGAGCTTCCTAGCCGGCTCGACATAGGAGTGAAGTAGGAGCTTGTAGAGTTGGGGAAGTAAGTACGCCACCCCACGAATGGTATTAAGGAATACACCCGTCATCCACGCGACTAATACACACTAATTAACCGGTAAAAGATAGTTAGGGAGTAAGGAAATCTAAGTAAACACATTTCTCTACACATAAGTTTCTCACCACATTTCATTTTTGTTATTTTATTTTATTTGCATTCGTAGTAATTTGGGTTAGTTGACTAGCAACTAATTCCGCCCACTCCTTCAAACCCGAGATTTTACTTGCTTTCATAAAAATTATAAAAACATAAAAAGAATCTTCCTCAACCCTTAGACCTAATTAGAGTAGTCTTTCATACCTAACGAACACTATTCCCTGTGGAGAACGATCAATCCCCCGTACTTACCACTACACTATACTACATCGGTCAGGTACACTGCCTGGTGGGGTTGTAAGCCTCTCAAGATCCCTTGAGAGGTAAAACCTGTTGTAAGGTTGCAAAACCACGCAATCAAGTTTTTGGCGCCGCTGCCGGGGAATAGTTATTGTTTAGGTTGAATTTTTATTTCTATTAGGTCTACTCACTAGATTCCTTTCTAGTGAGATTTTTATTTTATTTTTCTAGGTTTTCTTTAGTCTATCTATTTTCTTCGTGTCTTTGTTCGTAACCATTACCGTCCGACATCATGGAAGATGGTAATATCCTTAACCCACACAACCCACCACCACAACAACCACAACCACCTCCTAGAGCCCGTACTTTAGGAGAGTATTCCCGTCCTAGCCACCATGGCTATCGAAACACCATTGAGCTCACTCAAGGAGCCAATATCACACCCTTGCGATCCGACACCATCCGGTTGGTGCAAAGCGGATGCGCATTCCATGGACTTCGTTCTGAAGATCCTAATCAACATCTCAAGGACTTTCTTAAAATCGTTGATTCTATAGACCTTGATGTTGCAACTCGAGAGACGACCCGATTGCGTCTCTTTCAATTCTCTTTGCGGGACCAAGCTAGTCAGTGGCTAGAACGTCAACCCGCAGGATCCATCACCTCTTGGGATGATCTCACCACTCGTTTCCTTGCTTAGTTTTTCCCACCGGGGAGAACTACCAAGCTAAGGAAGGATATCTTGATGTTTGAACAACGTCGAGGCGAAACCCTCTACGGGGCATGGATTCGATTCAAGGACTTACTTCAAAAAGTCCCTCACCATGGCATAAATCTATGGCTTCAAATCCAAATCTTCTATGACCATGTTGATTACCACACCAAGCGTGCCATCGATCGAGCCGCCGGGGGCAGATTGCGCGACAAAAGCGCCGAGGAATCATGGGAGATCATTGATGAGCTTGCATCCGACGATGATGAATTGTGGCAAGTCTCCCACGACGTGCGCTCGGCAGTCAAGACATATTCATCACCCGATACAGCCAATCAAATCACTGAGGAAAGCGTTAGTGAACTTGAGAAAAGGGTTGCATATCTTATGGAAAAGCAAAAGAGACCCTTAAGTCCACAAAAAGCGACAATTAACTCAGTCTCAAGCGTTAAGCAAACACCATTGTCCGAATCACCCCTTAGGGAAAATGCTAAACCCTTCCATAAGCATGCTCAACCCAACTCACCACCTCAGGAACTTAGTCCAACATTCGAAGCTCGAATGAGAGAGTACATGTCAAAACATTCCGAACGGTTGGCAAAATTTGAGGAAGCCGTCTACAAACAAAAGGAGGAAATGGAAGAGAAGATGGCGGAGATGATGAATCTTTTGAAAGAATACACAAATACAAAAGCCCCTGAAAAAGTGTTGGTGAGGAATGACGCTGATGTTCCTAACACTAAATTTGTCAAGGCCACCTCCGTTGTCCAAGAGGGCGGAAACAATGGAAGAGGGAAATCCATAACTATGGAAGTTAACAAAATTGACCTCATCCCACTTAATAATGGAAACACCAATGCTTACAAATGCGATTCCGACAAGGGAGAGGAGGCGCCCTCTGAGGAGCGCCAATTGGTTGAACCGCCAGTGTCACAACAAGTGAAGCATTACTTGAAGCACGAAATAAACAAGGAGACCATAAACGATTGGGTGAGAAACTATCGACGTACTCATCTACCCAACAAGAAGTCCAAGAAGGTGGAACCGGATGATAAATCTGACACATTACCCGGTGGGCAATTGTATGAATGCCTCATAGGACAAAAGTTAGTGGAAAAGCAGAAATTCTACGGGGTCTTTGAAATACCATGCAGCATTGGAAAACACAAGTATCTGGATGCGATAGCTGACCAAGGTTCCGACGTAAATTTGATGCCTTTATCCGTTTATGTTCAGTTAACCAATGAGTTGCCATCCATCACCCATACTAAACTCTCCTTTGCAAAGCATTCTTATGAGTATCCGTTAGGAATTGCAGAAGATGTATTGGTCAACGTTGCCGGATTCCTGTATCCGGTCGACTTCATGATCATTGAGAGAAATGATATGAATATGCCAATAATCCTTGGGGCACCCTTTCTCGCTACCACTAGAGCACAAATCAATTACGAAAATAGCACCATCCAAATGAAGAAGGGGAAGAAAACAATAAACTTCCCAACGATCCCACGACATATACGAGATGTTGCTCTGCAGAAGAAGATGGAGGCTAACACTAATATAGTCCGTGGTAATGTTCGAGAGAAAATTCTTGCATGGGAAGCAAGGATTAAGAGTTATATGGAAAATGAGATTAGGGAATGTAAGGATGGAAATAACAATTATATTGAGGCTGATGAGCAACCCAATAACCCCGTTGAATTTACAAAAGGAGACTCAGTGCTCCTAAGGCATTCAGAAACAGAAGCACCTACCGATGAACTAAGTCCCTGGTGGTACGGACCATTCACAATTAAAAGTTTACACCAAGATGGGATAGTAAGTTTGACCAGCAAAGGAGGAGGTGAAGTAACTGCGAATGTCGAGCGATTGAGACACCACCACCCTGATAACAAGGATCATATCTATCAGGGATACGTCATTATGAATGATGGAGTCACGTAATGTACGTGACTTTGAGTCTAGCTACAAGACTCGTTAATAAAGAAAAGCGCTTCTTGGGAGGCAACCCAAGCTTTATTTATTTTATTTATTTGCTTTGTGTGTTTATTTGTTTGTTTGTTTGATTTTATTTGTTTCCGTATGTGTGTTTAATTTTTATTAGTATTGATTCATGTTAAAAACTAATTTGTGAAAATGCTTTATGTTGTTTTTAACTTCGTCTTAACTACATATAAAGGTATTTTGCAAAAGATAAGTGTAAGGGAAATCTAAATCGGTTTATTAGAACACAAATGAACATGAATCGTAATAATAATAAATTAACATACATATTAGTATTTGTTTGAGTCAAATGCTTGTATCGAGTCATAATGATGTTTTGCAGGATTTCCAGGAAGTGAGGTAAAGGTTTTTCCAGAAATTTTCCGGAAACTTAAAATGAAAATTTTTGTCAGGTCATTTCTGACGGCGTCAGGGGTTATAACCTGACGGCGTCAGATTTAATTTCCAGAAATTTTTGAAAGTTTTGTTTTTATAAAAAGTTTTTATTAAATCTCCAACTTATAATCTCCAGGAATCTGCAAAATTATCATTCCACAAGCATTATATCCTTATATATAGATTTTTTTCCCGCCGATGTTATGCAGGTTTTCGTGTTTGTTTTCTCAGGTTTAACAGGTTATTTTGGACAAGGAGATGTTTTTGGAATCACGCTTATGGCGATGCATTAGTCATGGAGCTTCAACATTCTCTTTGGAGGAAGATCTAACCGTGTAATTTCATTATCCACCGAGCGAATCAGGGGAGTATTTGATTTCATTCTTTTACTTTTGCTTTTACATCTTGTTATTTGAACATTGGGGACAATGTTCATCTTAAGTGTAAGGGGAGGGTAAAAGTGCGATTTTTGAGAATGCAATTGCGCTTGATTTTTGTTTGTTTGATGGTAGATGTGTAATAAAACTGAGAGAAATACTTGTTAAAGTAATTTTAGTGCCAAATTTAAAATTTTTTACAACATTTAGGAGTGAAACTTTGATCTTAATGAGCGTCTCACGGATAGGAGTTATATGACTAGCACAAAAACCGTACCACTAAAAAATTTTCCACCCCAAATATGTGAGGTTCGCCCCTAGAATTGGTAGGAAAAGCATTTATGCTATGATGTGTGTACCGGTAGCACTTAGATTCTAGAACTTGCGTTAGGACCATTCCGAGGCCACAAGTGAGACTACATTCGTGTAGTTAGATTTACTACATGATAAGAGGCATTAGGATTCACCCATTGTTTTACACCTGTGTTTTTGTTATAATTACATTGGCTACATTGGTCAAGTAATTCTCCCACACCCTTTGCGTTGTACTCATTTTTAGTACACGATACCCCTAGTACACCCCTCAGAGCCTATCTTTTCGTTTCGACCTTTAAGCATTTTACTTAAAGGAAGAATTTGTTTACACCCCACTTAAATGTACACCCAAATCGCCTTAGCCTACCTTGTATGCACTCATTTTTAGTGCATTATTGTTACAACATTTGTTTAAACCCAAGTTAATTATCAAATTGATTACATGGTTGCTAAGTCGAGTCATATCCTTGTACATATTGTTTTGGGACGATTGGGACTCATGGGTAAAGTACTAGTGTAATGGAGTAATGGGGAAGAACATCATTTATTACCCCCATATGTGCTAAATATTTTAAAAGTACTCCAAGTTTTTCAATTATCTTAATTCGAGTCATTAGATTAGTATTTGTAAAGTTATGTAAAAGTTCAAGTGTAAGGGGATGCAATGCCCCTATGATGTATTATTTTGGATGGTAGGGTAAAAGTGTATGATCAAAAAAAAAAAAAAAAAAAAAAAAAAAAAAAAAAAAAAAAAAAAAAAATCGAAAAAATCAAGAAAAACACAAAAAAATGAGAAAATGAAAAGTAGAAAAAACATACGGACTACCATCCCGTTTCATTTTATGTTTGTTTTATATTTTTGTTATTTTGTTATTTTGTTTCTAGCTTAAGATCGAGTCTAGTCTTGGCTTAGCAACATTGTATAGTACATGTAATTGATCAAGATTTTTAACTCGCCACCAGTAAAATATCCCGTATCCAACAAAACCGTGTTTTTCCTTTTCCCTACGCCTTACGTTATAACCCATTTAAAAGCCCTCTTTGATAGTTTATCTTAGGTGCTTACGCCTAGTGGAGGAGGTTTTCGATCCTTTCCCAAGCCTATGGTAATCTATTTGCTATGACAGGTAGTGAGAGATATTTTCCGTTTTCATTTATGAGATTTATTTTGATGACACTTGAGAGATGTGAGTATCTAAACACTACTTGTGAGGTGCTAGTTTATAATCTCCGTGCTTATTATGATTGAAGTGGAACAAATATTTGTTGTAATTACTTTTATGTTAGCATTAAATGACCCCTAACTTGTATTTTGATTAGAATAAAAGCGCATTTGCTTGAGGACAAGCAAATCTCAAGTGTAAGGGTATTTGATGAAGCGAAAAGTGTACCGCTTTTAAGGGGTCATTTAAGCCTTAAATCGTATTTATTTGATCAAATATTGCCCTAAATCGTTCCTTTTGTCATTTTAGGTACTTTTGAGGAGAAATCTGGAAAAGGAGGCATTTTGGACGTTTTTGGAGCGTTAAAGTGAAGAAAACGGCAAAGTCTCAAGAATCGGCTAAAAGTTACTCTTGACGGCGTCAAGATTTACTCTAGACGGCGTCATGCCTTGGCAAGAAAAGTTGGATGTGAAATTTACTCATGACGGGCCAGTGAAAATAGCATGTGAATTCTGACGGCGTCACGCTTTAACTTGATCGAGGGCGTCACGGCTTAAATCATAAGGGGACGGCGTCACGTTCATGGTTAGACGGCGTCAAGCCTTGATAAGCCAGAATGGATTTTTGAAGAGCTAAAGAGGGACGGCGTCAAGAAGGTCATCCGGGAACCCTAAAAGCGGCGAGGTGACGGCGTCACAATCCATAAGGTGACGCCGTCAGATCCAAAAATCTATATATAGTTTTCTAATTTTTTGTCATTAGGGAGAGCTTAGTGTGTGGAATTTTGGGAGAAAACCCTAGGACGAATTCAGCTACTTTTTCAGGGCTTTTTGCCTTGAGATCTTCCATGTTTCATTGAAAGATAAGTTATCAATTAATCATTCAATATGTCTATGTGTTGTTTGATTCTATCTTATTCTTGTCTTTTGTTTAACATGTTAGGCTAAATTTATCTTGTGTTTGCTTAGATCTAATGAAACTTAGCTATTGATTATTGGTTGTTAGTGTGTTGTTAGTTGTATTGGATGATTGTTTATCTATGTTAGGCTTAAGAAAACTGGCTAACTTCCTATTCGGTAACTTGCTTGAACGTCTTAAGAAACATGAACTAAACGCGTACTAAAGGTTTTTATGGTTGTATTTAATGCACAAGCGAATTCTAGTGATCCCATGTTAGGAGCTTCCTAGCCGGCTCGACATAGGAGTGAAGTAGGAGCTTGTAGAGTTGGGGAAGTAAGTACGCCACCCCACGAATGGTATTAAGGAATACACCCGTCATCCACGCGACTAATACACACTAATTAAACGGTAAAAGATAATTAGGGAGTAAGGAAATCTAAGTAAACACATTTCTCTACACATAAGTTTCTCACCACATTTCATTTTTGTTATTTTATTTTATTTGCATTCGTAGTAATTTGGGTTAGTTGACTAGCAACTAATTCCGCCCACTCCTTCAAACCTGAGATTTTACTTGCTTTCATAAAAATTATAAAAACATAAAAAGAATCTTCCTCAACCCTTAGACCTAATTAGAGTAGTCTTTCATACCTAACGAACACTATTCCCTGTGGAGAACGATCAATCCCCTGTACTTACCACTACACTATACTACATCGGTCAGGTACACTGCCTGGTGGGGTTGTAAGCCTCTCAAGATCCCTTGAGAGGTAAAACCTGTTGTAAGGTTGCAAAACCACGCATCAGATACAATTGATTACTTCTTTTATCGCCGTTGAAAACTAAACCCTTTTTATATTAATACAAGTATTCAACGAACACTACTTCATAATTACTTGAGGAAATACTTTCTGAAACATGTTACTTACTAGGTTTTGCCGATCCAACACCGTTGTGCTCTATTTTTGATATCGTTGTGCCTTTACTACTTGATGCCAGTTGTGATATTCGTGATATCTTGCATTGCTGCATACTGAGGTGAGTTCATAGCCCCACTCTTATTTATCTTAACTGTTTTGCAACTACTTGGGGTGAGATACATGCTACTGTTTTGACTATGATCACAATTGTTTGAAAACTTTACTTTGAACTAAAAGCTATGCTTTCTGCTTTCTGAAACTTTATTTTTGATGGAACAATACTTATACTTTCCCGGTACTGTGAGTGAAGCAGCAGCCATTTCTACTTTCTGGTACTGTGAGTGAAGCAGTAGCCACTTTGCGAAACATTTAATAAGCACTAAGTACCGCCCGTGCCAAAAGCAAGTCCCTCGATCATGAACCATTAATCACTTGCGAGTGAGCGCGAATATAGTTTATAGGCCTATAGGATTTGACCATCCCATCCCTGTTGCTGGGTAGGCAACACGGGTGTGCTATATTTGAGTTACCTAGGTATTTGGCAAGATACCTAGCTTTGGGGGCAACTATTATATTATGAAATCCGCGGTTACTGTCGACTTACGCCAGGGTTACTGGTGCCGGTTAACGCTTTGTGTGTCATGAGCTTAGTGCAGTGGTAATATCTGGATTTATGGGTGCTAACAACTGGCCCACTGTTTCTGTTATGGGTGCAACAACGTGGCCCAATCTTGAGAATTGTGTTCAATTGATTTTATGCAAACGAACTTTCGGGCGTATAACAACGTAGCCCACTTTCTCTTAAACTTGAAATATTGAGATCAACTACTTTTCTTAAACCTATGAATTCACTCAACCTTTGTGTTGACTTTTAGCATGTTTTATCTCAGGTCTTTTCTACTGCATATCTCACTTTTGGAGGAGCTTGGCGAAGGGCATGGCATGGTCATAAAAGACTCTTAAAACTATTTGGGACCGCTTAAATCCTTTTATTGACCTATATTTTCCGCACTATGTTTTTATAATGTAAATTGAATGTTTTCAATTATGAAATTTCTTCTAAAATGGTTTAAGTAAAACCGTTCTTTGTACCTTGTGTTGTGATAACTATTCAATAACACCCCACGACCCGTATGCTTCTGCTGATCCGATTTCGGGGTGTTACATTTATATAATTAAATAGAAAGCTTCTTTTTTATTTAGGAGACGTATAAAATATGAATTTAGTGATGAAACATAACAACATAAACAAATACGTTACTACTTACTCCGATGAATAATACAATTTACAGCAGTACACACTATTCCAAATATCGTGAAAAAATGTGTTCAGAGTTTACAATAAATTTACCCAAATGACCATTATCCAACTAATTCGGCCCTCCCCGAAACAAAAGTCAACTTACCGTTAGTTCATACCGAATTCGAAGTAGGCCATATAAGCAAATCTGGATGGCATCGAAAGGCAAATCTCGCAATAGAAAAGAACAACAAACCTGCAATTTGAAGAAACCATTTACATGGGTCAAATACAAATTAGAAAATTAACTGGAAGCGTTTGAAGCCTCGGAAGGGGTAATATTCGATCCATATGTAGGAAAATGATCTCATAAATATTATTGCATGTTTTTTGAATTCTCTGCAATTAGGTATGATTCTATCCGTAAATCACAGAAGTTAGGGAGAATACTTATACCATAAACTCATCTAAATAGTAACAGTTATTCACACATGACTTCTTAAAAAGTCAAAGTTAAACGTTGTACCTCCAATTTGCCAAAAAGTTCAGAAGACAGACATTTAAGCATTTCTTATGAATACATTGTCCGGTACTATTGAAGGATATACGATAGCTGCATCGATCCTCGCTGAGCAAGTCTGTCAATCATCGCACCAGCATCACGCTGAAATCCTGATCAAACCCAACGAAAGAACTTTCAAAAGTAGAAAGTAAATAAAATCGAGAAAATCATAAATTCCCATAAATTTATTCAAAGTAAAATCAAAGAAAGTCAAAAGGCAGACATCAATCCTAACTTGGTATTACTCTCATTGATATAAAAAAAAAAAAAAAAAAAAAAAAAACTCCTTACATTGTTTCCAAGGCGTATCTGCAACCAAAGCAAGTACATTCCAATTAGCATATGTTCATGAAAAAAACTCCGCAAAGTACAAATTCATATAGAAAAACAAAACGCAACTGAAATTAGAAATTACTACCTTACTCACGTAAATCATTCATCTTTTTTTTTTTTTCAACCTCGACACCCCTTATAATAAATAAAGAATCAGAAATGTATGGACTTGTAAATCACAACAGAAAATAATTTATAATTCAGACCTCGGCAAACTTGGCAGAATTGCTTATCACTCTCTCATGTTATAACCTGATCCAAACATCCCTAATAGCTACAGTAACCTAATCTAGCTCATACCCTTCACACATACATACATACATACATACATACATACATACGCTCACATCTTGCAGAATTTACGCGTACATTCCTGTACCGAAACCGGATGATTATCACGCAATGGCTCAGTTGTGTGGATATACCACCAAAGGCGAACGGCAACCATGGCTGCAATCACCACTGAGGTAAAGCTGCCCTGCCAAGCTACTGTTGTCGCCAACTTACACATGGTGAAATAGTCCAGATCTGCAAATATAGCAGCCAAAGCCAACACCATCCATGGCTGCAACCACCGCTCAGGTAAGGTTGCCTGGCCAAGATACTGTTGTTACTAAATCACGGTCATAAAATTCAGAAACCAAGATAATTATCATCATTGCCTGTATGTATGTGTTGGGTATTAAATGGCTGAAAGAGCAACTGGCCAATATGAGTTCAAAATAATACCTGAAATGAAACCGCAAATCACACGCATACCACTCGTTATAACTATTATACATTTAGCAAACATATCTATTCGTCTTTTTCATAGATACTCAGTATGTGTAGAATGCGCTTTCAACCCGTCATGGCTGCAAACACCACTTCCGTGGTGCTGCCCCGCCAAGATACAGATAGATTTGGCACGTCTTAAAAATCCACACCATTGTATAGAAAAAACACCATCAGCCAATGACAATAAGCTATCGTTTGATCACCCCATCATCAAACCAAACATCGTAACAACATAGAATAACTCAGCATAAGCAAGCCATCATCAAACCAAAGTACCAAACATCATAACCAAAGTACATTTAAGGGGATACCCCGCCCAGACCCGTGCTCGCCCCAAGCTCAGAACACCATGGCTGCAAACATCACTTATGTGATGCTGCCCCGCCAACATACGTACAATGTCACAATACCAGTTCCCAAAATCTACACACAATAACAAATACGGTTTATCAATGGCAACCCAAAATTAAGAAAACTTGTGACAAATGACCCTAAAAACAAAATCTTGAACACCCAAAAAGTCAATAAACACAATAACTAAACACAAAATAACCTGCAAACGAAATCAAAGGTTTACCTTTTATAGACCATCTAACTTTTTTTCAAAAAAAATATATAATATATATATATATATATATATATATATATATATATATATATATATATATATATATATATATATATATATACATGGAATGAATTCTTAAATACAATTTCTTGACACAATAAATTTGTTCCACCTATTTTGATTAAAAAAAAAAAAACTGATCTACCTAATCTAAGAGTATATCTTCCTGTACCAGTCATCACATCCCACTTCTTCCTACTTCTTCATCAACTCAAATTTAACAATAGTGTTTTTTTCCAAACCAATTAAATCCTGCTTTTATAAAAATACAAAGGTTTATTAAAAAATTACTTTCAGTCAAGAAAACACAAACCTGTTAATAACTTCTTCTTAAAATCAATCAAATAATTCATCTTTTACATAAAAAAAAATTAACAAATCCATATAAAGCTGGTAAAAAAAAAAGGCTAAAATTAACAAAGAACCTAAATTACAACATAACTCTAATTTTACCTAAACCCATTATGAAAGACCAAAAAAGATGATAATAGTATCTGAAAAAAATCTATTACCTGTTGAAATCCTAAGGCTGCCGAAACCTTTTCACCCAACAAAACATATAAACGATCGTAATCACACATTCGAGCCTACAATTAAATATAAAACTATGAATAAAAATACAAATTTTTATAAAATAATTAACTGGAATTAAAAATAATAAGAACCCTAAATTTGGCTCACCCCAAAAAATTTGTGTGTGTGGTCATGAAGAATCCAGAACCACGTGTATGCGATTATGTAATGAAAACGCAACTGAATGATCTAGAAAAAAACTTTAAACCATAACAAAGAAGCAATATGTGGCTGGAAAAAAAAGGGAAATCGTACCTCATAACAAATGGCTAAAAAAACAGCCACAAAACATGTTCCTTCTCACAAAATACTGTACCCCCTTTAAAATAATCTGTTGTGCAAACACTCACATAAATCACTATAGATCATTCGGTGTCGGAGCGGAGTCGGATCGGTGGTCGGTCTTTTTTTCGGTTGCCAGAGCGTGGTGAATGAGAGAGGGAGTGTGAGAAAGAAGTGATATGATCCGGGGCACATTTGATGATATT